>CAJQUN010000068.1:1578681-2098683 GCA_907163345.1 Haberlea rhodopensis
TAACAAATAGCTACCAGGCAAGCATTCAGAGGCTCCGTTTGAAGCTCTTTATGGCAGACGATGTAGATCACCCTTTGTTGGGATGATTTGGACAGTAGATCAGTCGGAGGGCCTGAATTGATCCGGGAAATGGAAAGAGAGATAAAGACTAAGGCAGAAAATGAAAGCGGCCCAAGACAGACAGACAGCTTATGCAAATAAACGGCGGAGACCGTTAGAGTTTCAGTTGGGAGATAAGGTCTTTTGAAGATCTCGCCTTTTAGAGGCGTTGTGCGGTTTGGGATGCGCGGGAAGGAAAACTGTCTCCGAGGTTGTGTGGGACCGTACGAGATTTGCAGCGCATTGGCACATTGGCTTACCGCTTTGGCTTGCCGCCTTCTTTATCTGGTATACATGATGTGTTTCATGTATCGATGCTGCGAAGTATGACCGGATCCGTCTCACGTGTTACAGCCTTCCGAAGTTCAGTTAGAGTCAGATGTATCTTATGTGGAACGGCCTGTTAGAATTCGGACAGAGCAGACCGTAGACTTCGGAACAAGTGATACCGATGATCAAAGTTCAGTGGGATCGCAGGGGTGGTCGAGGAGGCTACGTGGGAGACGGAGCAGCATATGGTGGCAGCACTACCCGGAACTATTCTCTGGTATGAGTTTATGTTTAGTTTCTGTTGGGGGTAAGTGCATGTGTGATTTCGAGGACGAAATCTTATAAGTAGGGGAGTATTGTGACATCCCCGAAATGGTAATTGCTATTTGGCTCTAATTGGTTTACATGATTATTGTGTGGTAATTGATTATGTGTTGGGATTTATTTACCTTATGGAAATGCATGGTCATGTGGTAGGGTTGACCCGGGATTGCATTTTAGGGTGCATGTGGTGCATGTTGGGTAAATATTATTGGATGCATGATTATTTGCCTTTGGTAGCAATTGATTAGAAATCATGTGTTTAATTGATATTTGTGTGCATTATGAGTAAATGCTTTGAAAAATATCATGTTGGTGTTTTATACACCATGGAATTCTTTTGGAATCATTTTAATAAACTCACATTTTAATATCCAACCCCACTCTTTCAACCTCATTTCATTACCAAATCAAAACCCACAAACCCTTCCCCTCCAAATTTTCGAGCTCAAGCCTAGGGTTGAGGAGAAACCCTTCAAAAATCTTGATTGTGGAGCATATTGGGTGATTGAGATCCCCAAGAGGTATGGGTACCTCAAGTTTAATTTTGTAAGATTGTTTGAGTTTGGTTTAATTTTGAATGGTTTTGAAATGGGTTTGTGTGGGTTGTTGTGGTTTTGTTTAAAGGTTGGATCTATACTTGTTTTGAAGTATGTTTTGGTGGTTCATGTTGGTATTTATGTGTTGGTGGTTGGTTGAGTATTGGGTTGGATTGAAGGTTTTGGTATGCAAAAATGGTGTGAAAAATCGCGAGTCTGTGCGAGGCGATCGACCGCCTGAAATGGGGGCGATCGATCGCCGCAAGGCAGTACCAAAATTTCGGGTTAGGCGATCGATCGCCTGTTATGAGGCGACCGATCGCGAGAGGCAGTAGGTTTTTCAAAGGGATGGCGATCGATCGCCATGTTTGGGGCGACGCCGATCGCCACAGTGATAATTTTGAGGCGATCGATCGCCTGGGTGAAGCGATCGATCGCCGCCTGTGGATTTTGGGAAAATGGTTTATTTTGTCAAATTTTTGGTATTTGGCATTATTTGGCTTCTAATATGGGGTTGTGTGATGTGTAGAACATCCCAGGTAGATAGCAACAAACCGAGGAATTGAAGCCGGACCAATTCCACTTTTGGAAAGGTCGTAGTGGACGTACGGGACACCCAACGGTAACATGTATTTGATATACTCATTGATTATGCATTGTGGATTGTGGTATGTTGGGTATATATGTGGTATTGCATTGTGGATGCAGATACATGTTGATTTATGCCATATGTGGTATTGCATATGGATGCATATACATGGTATTATGCATATTGGTGTTATGCATATTATGAGTATTGGATGCACATCCCATGAGTCGTGGTCATCCTTTGATGATTTTAATGCTTGCCGCTTTTTGTTTTGGTTCCGCTAAATGTGAAGCGAGGGGTGGGAGCGCCGCATGTCACATTTAAGCGTGGTTGTCATATGGGGCGAGGAAAGGGTAAAGGTATTTGCCGCTCTCTGTGAAGCGAGGGGGGGAGCGCCGCATGTCCATTGTAGCGAGGTTATCCTATGCCGCCAATATGAATATAAGCGAGGGGCATTAAAATACACTGTGATGGACAGACTAGGGAATGGTGACCAATATGTGGTACAGTTGAGATGGTATATGATGTCATGACAGTTTTGGCCATTAAAAATAATCTGTTGATTATACTCATGAGTTTGGTACAGGGACAACAAACGGGAAGCGTTTGAAATGCATGGGAAAACAGGAAGTGTTTTATATTGATTATGCATTTACGCTTTATCTTATATTGGTTGAATATGAATGATTATTATTGCTCATTTTGGGGGTTGTCCTTGTAGGTACCTTTTTAGCGTGATAGCAAGCTTTGAACGGGTTGAGGTGGTGAGCTTGTGAAGCATTCTTTTGAGGATTAAAGGACAGGATTATTTTGTCTAGTGTCTACTCTAGGAGTAGTGGTAAAATAGTTGATAGCATTCATTGATGGGGAATGTAATTAATCCATTTTTATTGGAAGTCCTTATTATTATGGCATGTAATGCTTAAGCTCATAGATCAACATGTTCTTTATGCTCTGATTGGTTTATTTTAGCTCTATTATGCCTTTTTCCGCACTTAAGGATTAGGGTCCTTACATACTACATCTAGGCGATCGATCGTCATTTATGTGGCGATTGATCGCCAAGCCCGTGCATAGCCTACTGCCTCTAAGCGATCGATCGCCATATAAATGGCGATCGATCGCTTATTTAAAAAATAAAATAAATAAATAAATAATGTCGTGCCATGCCGTGCCAGCCCACGGGCTGGCATCCCTTGGCCCGGCACAGCCCAGGTCCGGGCCGTGCTTGGCGCGACACGACACTAGAGCAAAACGGGACGTGTCGTGCCGCTCCGTGTCGTACCGTGCCTGTGTCGTGCCTCGTACCATCGCTCCGTTTGACATCTCTAGGCATATGTAATCTATTGGTTTCATACATATCAACGTTGCATCAGTAACGGGCTTAAATATTTTGATTTTATTGTACTAAATTAAAATTATTTATTTTTTAGAAGCATAATAAACAATATTACCACTAGTATTTTATGGGTAAATATTCAATACGAATCTTCAATTTTTAACTTTTTAATGATTAATTATTGTTAAAAAAAATATTTTCGCACCAAAAATATGTCTAGCATCATCACATTCAAGTTTAGAGTTGATGCTGAATCCGAAGCTGAAGCAGTTTTCGTGAATTGGATGGCCAAGAAGTAACACCATCAACAGAAATTCAACGAGAGACATTTTAAAATTCTCAAAGGGTCCATTTGGATTGAGAGATTTGAAGCCATGAACTTCAAATCCATGATTCAAATTCATTTGATTGTTTGAATGAGTGTTGAAATCCACCACTTTCTTAATTTATGTAGATGTAATTGAAATAGCTTTGACATCACCCAAGATGGGTGTCATTAAATCCATTATTCAAATCCCTCTCTAAATCAAATATCTTACTCAAAATCAAATCCCTCAATCCAAACACAACCAAAATGAAACTAAACCACAAAACTTCACCCAAGAACCAATACAAAACACATCTTTTACAGCTTATTATTCAATTGCATTAATAACATGCACAAAATATCAGTCTTGCCGCCTAGAGCTGCAAAAAAATGCCTCAGCTACCAAAGAATATTACAAGAAAATGTATTATATATAATAATATTACCGTATTACAGTCTAGATCGTCTCATGCTTCAGCTAACCATCTTCCAGAACTGAAAAGTGAATATGACACAAACCAGAAACTATATCGCAATGTCACGGCCAAACCTTGGGTGCATGCCCTCACAAAGCGACTAATTGCAGCGAATGTTGACAAGGTAACCACAGAAATATCAATAGGACCCCATCGGCGGCATGCCAAATGGTGGCATTGGAGGCATGCCCATGCCACCCATTGGTGGTGCACCGTAACCGCCTCCCATGCCAGGACCTCCCATTCCCGGCATAGGCGGCGCTGGCAAAGCAAGAGGCAACAATTGGGCATATAAGTTCTGCAGTAAATAATATATACGAGAATTAGCTGCATTCAATAGCGTCCCACAAAATTTCAGATATGATTTAGAAGCTAATATTTAGTTATCGAAAGTACTTTTTTCTGCCGTGAAATCTTCAATTTTTGTTAACGGATGAACCTTTATTGCACGGACAATGATACGGCGACACGGACACGACACACACAAAACGGACACGGCGACACGGATTTCCAAAATTTAAGGATACAGACACGCGGTTGGGACACGCGTATAGTTATTTATATATATATATATATATATATATATATATATATATAAAATATAATACTAAAATTCACATTTTTTTTAAATTCTAAAATCATGAAAAAACAACAAAAATATTCTTTCTAAATTCAAGAAGCATATCACTGGAATCATCCTAATATTGCACATACTAACACCAATGCTTATTATTTCAATTAACATAAAGTTTAACAAGCAAGTCAAAATAAAATATAACATCAAATAACCAAATTTAATAAGCGTATAAATAAACGCATGTCACTAAATCATATAATATTACTCATACTAGCACAAAATGTATATTACTTCAATTAACATACGTTTTAACAAACACGTCCAAATTTTATATTAGTCAAAACCATTTTAAATTGTACAATCAAATTTTAAAAAAAAATGTCATTTCCTTGTCAGACACGCCCCTCGTAAGTATCCGACACTCCCCTCAGAAGTGTCCGATATGGGTTTCCGAATTAATTTTTATTTTTAAATTAAGGATACGCCACGTGGCGCGTCCGATGGGTGTCCGAGAGAGAGAGGTGTTCGACACTACACCAAATGATTTTCAAGAGTGTCCGTGCATCATAGGGATGTACCAACCAAGCATGTCAACATGTGACAGACATGCGTCGCTAAATTAAAAGAAAAAGAAATTTCCAATTTCTTACGAGACAAAAGTTTGTTTCAACCAGTATCATATGTACCTGTTGCATGATGACATCTTTCTCATCCTCCTCTTTTGCCTTCACTTCCTTCATAGCCTCGATCTTGTCCTTTATTAGTTCATCCACTTTGCCCGTATATTCACGGATAAACTGAACGAGGGGAACAATGAACATAGGTATAAAACCAAGTGCAAATGAAAGTAAAGGTCCCAAACAATATTCTAGAATTTTATTTTATTTGGCTCGGAAATATAAAATGAGAACAAAGACACATGCACGACCACATGAGAGGGAGCAGAGGAAAAAGGATGGAGAATCACCTGTAATAGATACGGGAAGGCAAAGTCAATCATGTTATTCATCCAGGCAAGTTCAAGCACAACGTCTGAGCGAATCAAATCGTAACAAACAAAGAGGCACGATGCGAAGCACTCCTTTTTACCCTAAAATAGGAGAAAAAAAACATTTAGACACCCAATGTCAACCATAAATATTGGATAAAATCATGATAGCTTGTTCTGCGTTCTAAAAGCAGTGTCGTACACAAGTCATCTTGAGTTTATAAATACAAAATACAAAGTTCAGTAAAAAACAGGGTGACATCAATGATCAATAGGAAAACAAAGACTTTGGATAGTGGATTTTAAAAGATATACCATCTTTTCAGTGGAAAAAAAAATTAAAAAAATTAGATTAGATATTTTAAATACGTTGATAAAGCAAACCTGTCAATGAAGTAAACAAGTAACTCTTCAGCGAGTTCACGTTCACCAGATTGCGAAGCTGTCTCCATCGCATCTTTGTAGAGGTTGTCTTTCTTTGATAACGCAATTGATTGCTTCCACCTGCCCGCTTTCTTGTAAATGTAGGCTGCAACACACGCCTCATTTCCAGAAGCTCATGTTTCTTTCAATCTATTCGAGCACGTTACATAGTAATTTTAAACTTCCTCAAAAACAAAAAAAAAACAGAGACTGCAATAATTATAGCTTTACCCTTTGAGCAAGACCAATCTGATCAAAGTTATCGTGCAATTCAATTGATTCACGAAGTCTGTCATAATCCTCCTCCTCCACATAGATCTCATTGAGAGCTTCATTCACCGCAGACACATTATTGCTCTGGACTGCAACCATATAAGGCTTAACAAGACGCAGTTGACCCGCCTGCATAGATTATGTACAACATTTATAATGTTACACACTTACACTTGAAATTCAAACAAACAATTGGATCCGTGATAGGAAATATTATATCAAGCAGAAGTGTCGACCTTTCTCATTATGTCCACGACTCGAGTGTGATCAACGCGAAGAGCAAGAACATTCAGAACATCATTGATGAGCTCAGGATGTTCTTGCAAATAGAAGTGCACAAGCTTTGTAATATAGCTCCACATTGGCAACTTTGGCAATAATATCTTTGAATTGCATGTGCTCCCAAGCTTCTGGGGAATGATTCATCACAGTTGTAGCAGCATTATCAAACTCATCATACTGAACATATAGATAAGTTAATTCTTGCCAATGCTGCTGTTCGTCGCATGCTCTGATCAGCTTGGGAATATTGAGACGTGTAGAGAACAATTTGATGTGCTCCATAAGCTTCTCATGACGGTATCTAGCATACAGGACACCCAACTCGGTAAAAATCCCCATATGCGCACGCTCCAATCCTAAACCACTTTCCATAAGTGATATAAGCTCATTAAAGCATCCTCTGTTTTGATAAAATTCGCTAACCTCTTCCAGGTCATCCACCTACATGGATCAAAAAACGATGTGTCACAATATACTTTAGATTCAGAGATCTTGGATTAAGAAACCAAATCATTTGATTCTATCAGAATCAAATACCACACTTGAAAATGAAAATCAATGAAGTACCTGTACAATGATATTCAGACCACATATCTGAGCCAAGCGGAACTCCTCAGCATCAACACAGGCAAAGCAGACTTCTTTCCATGTCTTTGTGCTGTTGGCTTTTCTGGCTGCATCAACAGCACCTTGAAATTGCTTCAATTTCACAAGTGTGATTGCCAATTTGCCCCAGTTAGAGATAAAAGCAAAAATAATCTTTGCAGCCTCATACAAAGCTTCATCATACAAGCGATCACCAACGTTAGGCAGGTTAGCAACATTTGGCATAAGAATAAATTCTTCGATGTCACCCAATCTATCAATCTTAGCATAGGCATAAATGAGCTCGCTATCCACTTTTGGTTCCTTTGCTTTCAGCCTAACCATGAGAAGGTACTTCACCAGGTCATGATAGACATCTGCATCCTCCGCAGCTCGGATGACATCCAGGAATTGAGTAGCATCATCCGCGCGAATAAATGACTCAATTGCATCGCTCACAAGTCCTTCCCTGAGTTGAGATCTAGCAACTTGGCTCCAAACAGCATCTTCTTCAACACGGAAAGCAAATTCTACAGCTCGGTTAATATCTCGAATATTATCCAGCAAAACATTAACAGCCTGGACATTCAAATTAAACTTCTTGAAAATAGCAAAAGCTTCTTCGTACAATTGAACTTCCACAGCCACTTCTCCAACAGCAGGTCCATCAAAGTTATCAAGTCTATTGATATAGTCCATAACTCTAGATGGATCTGCCTTGATTGCAGTCAAAATAAGTAAGTTTTGCAGGTTAAAGTTTCCACTGAACGCAGAGTTCTGAAGAACAATCTTTTCAAGCAATTCAATTAGCTCGTGAGGAAGATCAGCAGTCATAAAAGCTTTAACAGCAGCAGAAACTTGCTCTGGGCTCTTGCTTTCAGGTAAAGCAGTAGATACAACTTGATCAATGAGCAGCCTTCTGAATTCATTTTCAGGATCGAGGACTTTTTCCCAGAGATCAGCATCCATTCTTTCAACTACATATCTGAAGTTATTTATAAAAAAAAAAACAGTGGATCAACTTCTGGCACGCATGAACTAACGTGTAACTTCCAATAAAACTACGCATCACAAACCTCGCTTGCAGCTTGAACAAAGAATTCTTATTTGTCACATTAATAAGTTCATCGTCACACTGTCCTCTCCGGTATGCCACAACGGCAAGGGTAGGATCACGCTTTTCACAATATTTACCAACAACACGTGAATCATAATATGGGTTGGTGGTGAGGAAATGTTCCGGATTGTTATTGCTATCTATTATTATTTTACCCAAAGCATTGTGGACATGGACATCTTGGCTTCCTTCACTCACAAGATGTTCCAAAAACTGAGTGAGCAGGCGAAGACGATTCCTGCAAACCACATATCACAAATAAAGATATCAAGGACGAAGCTGGTTCAAAGCAAAGTTAGGGGGTGCAGTGTGTAAGGCACGCACCTTTTCTCGCACTCATCCACCAGTGGCTCAACTGGAAGCAGAGAACGAACAGAAAGAATCAGGCCTTTTATAAAATCTTCAGGACACTCATCATCTAGGAGCTGCCCAACCACTAATGGAGCATTTCCAGGATTGACCTATAAAGCAAGTAAGAATCACTTGCATGAAAGACAAACACTACCCTTTTGGGGAGAAAATTTTCAAAAGATCATCTTACCTTCTGCACATAACCTTCAATATATCGAAGCATGTTGTTCGAGTACAAGTAATGGGTGAGGTCTGGAACAAAACCAAAGCGGTCACACACATTGATTAATGGTCGTGCATCTGGAAGTTTTGCTTCCATTAAAAAATTCTTAGTCTTTTCAGGGTCATAGAAATTTGATTCTCTGGTTACACGCTCAACCTCTTTGATTTGTCCAGTCTTCGCAGCAGCCTCAATGTACTTGAAGTGAATATCAGGATCCTCACTGCCAGAAACCAATAATTATATAGATATAAGTAAATACAGAAGAACAGGTCGTCCGATAGCAATTAGAAATCCATTCCTTTCCAAGCAGATTACCTGGAGCTCAAATATGATCCCAGGAAGAAATATAATCCTTCATACGACTTGAACTGCTCAAAGAGCTTAATACAAGCCGCAACACCCAATTGTTCGCAATATTCTTTAGCAACCTAAATAAAGTTGAACAGTAATTGTATCCAATATAAGAATGCTAAAGTCACATCAAACAATAAACTTCACATTTCTGGGTCCTTGGTTTCAGAAAGGCATCTTTCAATAAATTCGACATTTTTTAAATCTGTATGCCGTCACCCTACCTGGACAATTATCTGAAGGTTCCCTCTTAAATTGACTAGTAAAAGATCCTTCATACATTCCAGAGCCCATTCGGGGGAAAGTGTGCCAAAGAACTCCACAAGTGCCTAAAATTATCACACCATTAAGCACTAATATTAACCAGTTGAATGGAGAAATAGTACTAGATTTTGGTAACCTGTGGCTCAATTGCATGAGTGTTGACAATGACACGCTTGATATCAGGCAGTTCAGAATAATGCTGCAGGCACAAGTAAAATGTTAGATTAAAAGGTAAAATGACATGTAAGGGTACATAAATGGTGAGATTTAACCTGTAGTGCTCGAACATAAAGGCCAGCTTTCTCACAGAGTTGAGCAATCCGAGGCCTGTCATAATGACTAAACATGCCATTAGCCAAAATAGCATCTGCTACATTAGGAAAGGTCACGAGATTGATCTCCAGGACCTGGAAAAATAACAAATTCATGATGCCATCTGTCAACAAAATAAAAGTTTGATGTTGATTTACAAGAGGATTAGCATGAATTAAATATTGACCTTAGTTTGCAGGAACGCATGCTCTGGTAGATTTGGTTTGAGAACATCCAACAGAAATGCTGTTGCTTCGCGGATCATGTTCCTCTGATGAAAATGATCGAAACAGAAAGATTGTACGATTAATCATCTCAAAAACTCAAGATGCAAAGGCTTTAAAAATGAAACAGGGAAAATATACAAGACTATGATCATGAAATCAGAATATTTCAAATGCAAAAGAAAACCTACAGACAGACCTGTAGGAAGAGATCAGTAATAGTATTGTAATCAACAGGACAACCTCCTTCCATTTGAGACATCATAAGAGCAAAATTAACTGCTCCCTGTAGCACCAGGAAAAAAATCATTAAAACATAACCTCCAAATATCAGGTCATTTCTATCATGATTCGACACGACAACTACTCAAGCTTAACACACGACACTTTCGAAGACTTCAAAAATTAATTTTATGCCGACCCATGTATACCTGAGGATCAGACCTGAGAATGGTTTGCAAAAGAAACAGATAATCTGGTGTGTATCCAACCTGTTTCAAGTTAAACATGTTGTTTTCATTGGAACCAATTGTACTACAGAAGGACAATAATAATAACAAGTGCAAGAGCATCAACTATGTTATAAACTAGTGTTATTGACCTGCTTTGAATATATCAAGATTTTGTCGAACTCCCGACGCTCAGCAAAAGCTGCCACGACTTTCGGTGTAGCTCTTGCTTTGATATATATTTTCAGTGCAAGGTCATTGTCAACAGTCTACAAAATAAAAGCGGAAAACGAAAATTCAAATTGCACAATAAAATGGAACACCTTAAAAATCAGGTTTGAAACAGCAATCAATCTGAAAGTGGTGGAAGTTCCAAACTGAAGGAATTACCTTCACCAGGTCTCCAAGTTCCTCACTGCATTCAAGTTTATCTTCAGCCAACCAGTTCTCCAATAAATTCTTCTTGTTCTGGTTAACGACGAGGCGAGATAACTCCAAAGACTCAAACGCGTTAAGCTTTCCTTTAGTTAACAATGTTCCAAAGTACTGCAACAATGGTGGCGTCTGCCCAGCTTGAACAGGCACACTCTGAAAATACATGTTAACTAATCAAACTCTCATCCTATCAAAAGAAAATACACAGGATTCCAATCACATTTCTAATCCAAGGGAGTTTCTGATTCAAAAATGATGTCTTCTTGAATTCACACTTCCATCTACTGCATGTTTGGTACAAGGAAAAACGCGAAAGGTAATGAACAACATGCACCTGAAATTTGGCAACAGTGTCTGGTGTCCTCAGTATGCCTTGAGGAGATTCTGCAGCAAGCTCAGCAGCCTCTTTATACTTTGTCTGAGCAAACAATTCTTGAAAACGTTGAACAACCTGGTACATTTTAAGATGGCAAAAAGTTGCATTATCTGCATCCATTGAGAACACTTCACTAAACAAAAACATAATCAAGCATCCGCTTTGATCACCCAGAAAAAAAAAACAGTAAGTCAGACAGTTCAGTGAAGGTGCAAAGAGAAACATATATTTTTGTCATAATCATAAACAAAAAGACCAGATGAAAATTTTGGCACCTCACAAATCTAGCCCAGCTTTTAATTAGGAAACAGCCCAAGCCTAATTCTATTATACCCCAGGATAACTGTTCAGCATTAAAATCATTTTGAAAAAAAGCATTCATGCACAATATGCATAAACAAATGTAAATTTCTTTCTCCACGCTTTTAAAAAATTTAGATCATCAAGAGCCAAAATTAACCTACCAAATTCTCCGCACCAGGAAGGTTTCCTCTTTTAGCAAGGTTGACAGCGAGCTCCAGATTGTTTAACTAGCAATAATCATGTACGACTCAAAATATTTGTGAAAAGAATAAACATGAATAATACAAAAACTGCATAAGCTTAGCATACTTGGCCACTGACAAAAGGCACGATATTTGCTTCGTTTACTGTAGCAAGTAAAACTTGACCTCGCCTGTTAATAGCATAGAAGCCTCCAACTGATGAAGCTTCTGATGTCAGAAAAATGGGATCTGGACTGATTCTATTTCTGTATATGGCAGCAGCAGATTCCAAATCATACACAAAGAGCAGCCCAAGCTTCGTGATAACATAAATAAGACTATACTTATGGGATATCTGCAAAACCATACAATTAGCCTGTTAAATAGACACAATATTTCAAAGACCATAGATATAAACAAATCAAACTTGTAAATTTTATGAAAGTATGATTAAAAATTGAACTGGAGCTCGAGCACAGGCTAGTGAATTTAGTTCAACGGCTTAGCTAACAGGTTTGGATTCCTAACATCTCATGAGCTCAAATAACGAATTTAGCTAACTCGGTTAATTATTATATTCATGAGCTTTATATATAAAATTATAAAATTAATAATAATATTTTAAGTAATAATGATGATATTATATCCATAAATATAAAAAATGTTTTAGTTAATTTATTTTTACGTATTATTAAAAATATAAATATTTTTAAAGTGCTCATGGTTGAACAACTAAATTTGAACTTGACCTTGGGTACGACAGACTCACGAGCTGACTCAATTCAATGTACACCTTCTAAAATTAGCAACCATTAACCAAGAAGAAATACCTGCATAGCTACCGGGAAGTCATCAGCAAAATCTGGAGGGAAGAACAAGTCTGCCTGCTTTTTAGTAAAAGTTGGTTTCCCTGTAAAGACTTGCAGGTGTTAGGCCAAAAAATAATCATAAATAGAAAATATTAAGTTTATGTATATGTCCTGAACACGACTTCCCAAGCCAGTAGATTTGTTTAAATATAAGTAGAAGATTAAAATCGAATAACATGAAAGATATATCCACCTGGCTGAGCACCAAGCTCAATAACATGCAACTTCGATGAAATCTGACCAGAATTAGAGGATTTTGACGCAAAAGATATAAGGATGGAGTCTTTATCATTCCCTGCAACCTGCACAAGAATATATAAAGAGAGTTTAGCAATAGCTTTGCTCACAGAAACAGTAAATAGTGCATAGAAATCCAAAGCAAGGAGCAAAGTACTCGGAAAGAGGCAAAAGATGCAGCATGTGCTTCGAGAGCTTGACTGCGTTGCTGGTCTACAGAAAACAGCTGCATATTTCCTTTGACGAGTTGTGGCCGCTAAAGAAGGAACATCTCAGTAAAGTTGTTGGCAATGAAACGCAAAATGCAGAAGTACTATTAAAGTAAAAAGCACATGTCTCCAAAATATCTGCATATCATTGATCATCATCATCACCACAAGTTTAGTCCCACAAAAGTTAGGTTCGATTACATGAATCTTTCATTTCCCTGATGCTCTTTTCAAAATTGAAGTGTCAAGAGATCACTTAACCCATGCTTAATCAATTCGTGTCAAGTTAAGTTTCCATCACATTTTACTTTGGTTTTACTAATCATATATCCCCCTATTTTCACAATTATCTGTAACACTGGATGTGGAACATGTACGACTCCAAATCATCTTAAACATTAAGATGTGCTGTCCACAAAAGATTAAAAAAAGAGAGCCCGACATTGAAACGGTAACTAGGGAAGAAAGAACTACACACATGATTTAAATCGAACTTAGCAGGTTAGCTTGGAAAGGTATTTGAACATGGCATAAACTTTACACAAATAAAAAGGTACTAGTAGAAACAATATACACCTTAATATAAACATAAATAACTAGAGTTTTCCGAAAAACCTATGTAATTGAAGTGTTAATAACACAGCCAATCATAAATTTATCTGACAAAAGATCATAAATAATAAACCAGTTTTAAAATCATATAAGCAATATAGCAATAATACTTGGAACTAGACATGTTACTATACCATAATCCTTCTTCCTTTCCAAAATTTATTTCTGGCAATCATTGTTTGCACAAATAGAATGCAGAAGCCATTCCAACAAATTCGCAACAACAAAAACAGCAGACTCAGTTGTTAAATCAGTTGTCTCTTATTTTCAATAGAAGTGCAAGTAGCTCAACCATTTGGTTGCACTTTGCCGTATCATATTGAACTTTCAAAGCCCTCAAAAGTGGTAAGCAAGAACGTCATCGTATTTTATACCATTATCAACTTATAATAGCTGTACAGATGAGTTAGTTAAACACTAAAATGTTCTGTCGCATGTACATAGTAGAATGTATACAACTACAGCATGATAAGCTGGCATATTTATACGCTTGACAAACTTATAAACCTGACATTGACCTGATTTTGATAGAAAACAGATGCTGATACATTAAAAATTTAATGTCCAATCTGCACATAGAGACCTACAAAATTAGGTGAATTGTCTCCAAGAATAGAGAAATTACAACATAAAGTCAAGGGATGATTACTCTGTTGCAGCTCTAGAGAACCTATAGGAAATTTTTGGACTCACATTTCAACAGTTAATGTTTGGTTTAGTATTATTCATGCTTCAATGTTTTAACTTTTTATATTAGTCGTCAAAAGACAACAATAGATTTAGAAGGAAAAAAAAGTAAGCAACCACAAACACATCATGACGTCAAAAAAGAGAAGTATCACATTGTTGAAGAATATCAACAAAAGGAAGGCGAATAAACTTGAAGGAAGGTGATAGTGACAGAAAAACAACCGGTGGAACACAATTATTTTTCTATTATTAACAATGTTAACTACCATGATCCTGGCAATATCTTAATTTCAATTTTGAAAAGGAAGCCACTCACCTCAGGTGAACCAGGAGCAATCCCGATCAAAACCAACCACTTTTCAGAAGGGTCGCATTTATAATTGATGATTTGGTTGTTTGCTAAATTAGCAGTCCTTTCAAACATCTTTACAGGTTCAGAATCACCTACTCAGGGTGAGAAAGGAAAGTTCTTATGGAAAGATGGTGCAAGCTCATTAAAGAAAATGAAACATAGAAAAATGTAGTAAAATTTTGAGAAAATCCAAATGGTAAAATCTTGCCTTCAATTAACCAGTGATATACTGAGGATTGAGTCACTAAACCCAACATCTTAGGGGAAATCCACTTCCAAAATGCAACCTGTCATATAAGCATAACATGCAATACAGTCATCTTCAAAAGACATGATATTATTATATATAATATTGCAACTCAGACGTCCACAATATGAAGTATCGAAGTGTACGACAGGTAGTAAGATACTTGCCTGCTCTGGCATCTGATGAGACTTCATCTTTGATTTGGCCTCAATGTTGAAGATTTGCAAGTGATCTTGAGTTGTACCAGGAAGTTGAGCTTCATCAAAGAAACCACATCAATATTTTGGTGAAGACTAAAATAAGGTACGAGCCCATACCAAAAGGTCACTAACTTCAGCAGTATACATTAATAATACAACAACAACGACGACTAAGTCTTTAATCACATTGAATTGGGGTAGGCTACATGAACAATAAAGAGAATCAAGTCGGATCGGACACATGCGTCAGTAACCTTCAAGCGCTTCCATCGGGCAGAATATCCTTTTAAATCCCCTTGAACTCCAAGTCTTTGCATATAATTTCGAGTCACGTCTTCTTCAGTCGTCCTCTAGCTCCCGTGAAATGGCCGAAATCCATGGACTCCACTCGACGCACAGGTGCATTGCTGGGCATACGTCGTATGTGCCAAACCAACGTAAGTGAATTCTTGCATCTTCTCTTCTATACAAGCTACATCTACTTCAGCTAGAATATCTTCGTTCCTTGTTTTATCTCTTCTGGTCTTACCACACATCCAACAACACATACGCATCTTTTGGATATAATTCCACTTAGGTGCCCAACATTCTGTCTCATACAACATTGCAGGTCTAATGGGGGTTCTATAAAACTTTCCCTTCAATTTCAGCGAGATATTACCAAATATGTTCTCAACCAAATTGTTAAGGCTAACACTTCTCATAGCATAATATCAATGGTGAGATATTCAAACAACAACAATAACTAAGCCTTTAATCTCAATGCATTGGAGAAGGATACATGAACAACAGAGAAAATCAAGTCGGGTCGGACAACTAGGAAAGGCATTTGGCCCACATCACCTTGTCCCAAAACTTTGAAGGAAATGATTCACTCGCCATGTGATTCTGTTCGTGCTTTGGATCAACCCAACTCACCTAATGACATGGAACAGCTAGTCCAACATCCATCCAATACGGTTAACTCTCAGAATCAGTTCAGCCCACAGCCCATGTACTTCCCCCTAGTGCATTGGTCCAGATTACAAATTCTGATTTGGACCCCACTGATTCTATCTCGGCCCAAGTTCAATCTTCTATGGCTAATACTACTAAGCAGTTTAAAATTGATGAGAATCATGGGGCTACTCCAATATGTTCTATGGAAGTTCAAGTGCTAACAACTGATTCTCGTGTTTTATGTTCGGATAAACCAGTGGTCGATAATCAATCTTGTAAATCGATGGCACTCCTTCTCAAGTCCCCTGGGTTTCTAGTTCATCTTCGTCAACAAAGAAATCATCTAGTAATTCAGGGAGCTCGGCCAAGCCGGTCAAGGAAAAACGGAAAAGGTTATGGGATGAAGAAATTAAGAAAATGGAACAAGACATGCAGATGATCCTCGATCTTAGTCCAAATGTAAACCTAGAAAACTTGAGGCTTTCTCTCCACCAAGATTTAGCAGGAGCGGATCGTTGGATAACCTTATGGATTATGTTTCTAAAAGTCAGGGTGGTAAGCTGCAGGGTAACTCGAAGACAGGCCAAGAAGCTAAGGAGCTATTCTAGGAAATCATGTATATAATTTGAGGTGGCAATTACAAGGTAGCTTGAAGTTAGTCAAGGATCTGAGGAGGTTGTTCTCTAAAATTTAGTCTACCTCATGAAACCTTATTTGTTTTGTTAGTTTTGTTGTTCTCGCAACCAGGGAAATCTTCGCCTAGTCATCATCTTCCCATCATCGTCATATGATTATATTGTTTCTCAGCTTGGAAACCTGTATAGGTTTCATTGCTTCCTTACTCAACAGCTATAACTGCCAGTCATTGTATCCTAGTATAATTCCATAAGTTTCCCCAAGATACAAGCGTGTCTTGAGTGTTAAGTGTAAAGCAACATGTGATTGACCCATCAAGCTATGGCATCTTTAAAAGAGGTTTTTGAAACAGATCATAATAATGTCCGAAAATTTTAACAAATGCAAGGAATAAAAAGATTAAGATAATAAGATACGCACCGAATGGCAATATAATCTTATTGAGACGCATAATAAGTGAATAAAACAAGTCAATAATGAGTGTTATGTTATAAATGCTTCTTAATATTAATTTACCTTTAAGTGCCAAAATTCTTGTATGCGGATTCATTATAGCAGAATCTGCAGTGATAGGCCGTCTCAACGGCTGATTTGGCATGCTCATGTCAATAATCACCACACTGTTCTGAGGTGCTGTCTCACGAACACATATGTACTTTTCAGATTCCATAGTCACATTTGTGAACGTAATGAGCTGCGGATTGATCCCTACGCTAGTCAACTGCAACCACCACATCACCACGCAATCAAAATACAATGCCAGTAACAAAAACTCAAATTATCTAAACTGCAGAGCAAAATAAACAGATCTAAAATTCAAATATACAAGACCAATCAAAACTTCATCACACACTTTCCCTGCAACTTGCAAGACAATCAGCGAACAAAATCAAGCAATTAACAAGCCATGACGAAATAAACTATTAGAATAAGCAGTCCAAGAGTCTGATTTGAAATAATTGCAAGAACTTTAGCATAATTGCTACCGTGAGGGCTTCTTTCATGGTGATCGGAGCATTAGCGGCCGCCATGACTGGCGACAACACAAAGCTTCGAGATCGGAGCTCTGGATCTGGCAACCAATTGAGGAATCGAGAATAAAACAACGATGTTTCAGCTTGAATTTCCGAGATCTGGAGTAGCAGAGAGAAATCCTCGAACCCTACGAAAAGCAAAGAGAAAGAAAATAGGGATCTACTTAGACGAAGCGCGGAGAGAGAAGAACAATATGAGAGTCGTGATTATATATAACAGAGAAATTGGTCTATTGCCAGCAAAAATTGAGTCGCCTTTCTACGTAATGCTTAATAATAAGCAAGAACATATTAAACTGAAAAAGAACTTAATATACTCAACTCTAATTTCACATATACTTGTGGCATGGTCAATATTTGTAAAGAAAATCAAAATTAAAAGTTAATCAATATAATATCAAAATTATTCGAATATTAACCGTTAAGGAATCGAATACATTTTTCAAATTTCGATATGGTCGGATATTACGAATCTTGTAAGATCAAATGTTTTTTTATTACGGCGTTGTAATTTAAATCTTTTTAAATCATACAATAGAGCAAATACCATGTATCGATTGCTCTCCTAAATGTGGATATCCATTTTTAATGAGTTAATCATGCGCCTCTCAACTAGGCACACACCGTCGCAAAATTTTGTAAATTGTTACAAGATTACTATTTTTATAAGTTAAGCTCAAACTATATTATTCTATAAAATAATTTCCCACAAGAATGAGAGTCTTGATACAACGATAAAATTGTTATCATATGACCTAGAGGTTAGATTTCGAGTCGTGGAAATAACATATTTGTACTGCAAGAAAAAACTATATATATCCGACCCGACCCGACCCGACCCGACCCGACCCGACCCGACCTCTCCCGAACCTCACACATAGCAAAAGTTTTGTGCACCTGATTCGCCATTTAGAATAATTTCCAATGACATTAATTATTCAAACGAACATTATAATGAAGAAAAAAAAAAGTAATCATGCCCTTACATATTAATCTACATGATACGTGATATAAATGTTTCATAATCATATGAATTTATGATAATGTTTTTTTTTTTTTTAGATCAAAGGATGGAAAATGGGAGGTTTCATACAGTTGATTTTCGTCCTCAAGTTGAGGGCAGGCGCCACAGAACCAATGGCTCGTGGCTAGTTATGCTATATTACAATAGATGAACATGTAAATAAATAATCCATTATGTTATGGTACTGTCACAAGCCGGCCATATTGTTCCATAATTGGAAAATCAAAAAATATTATAAATTTTAAATAAAAAATGTATCATAATTAAATAATTGTTCTAATTAATTATCAAAAAAAATTGTAAAACATCAACTCAAAAATTCTTAGTTGTAGAATTATCTCTAATTTTTTACATATAATTTATTTAACATAAAAAATATTATATATAAATAATTATATGCGCACAACATTACTAGTCTAGATATTAAAGATGCGTGGTCATTTCATTATTTTTAATTTTTACTTCTTAAAACTATAAGAAAAACATGTAAATATATACACTATATATAAAGATTATACTCTTTTTTGGTGTGACTATTTTTAAAATGGTGATACTACATTTATTCCACTAAATAAATTAACTTTCATATGATCATATTAATCCTATCTCAAAAAACAAAGTACACTTTTTTAATTTATTTTTTATATATGGGAGGGCAGTTGTGGTCTCGAACCTGAGACCATGTGCTCGCTTGGAGCACCCTAGTATTAATTGGTATTGTTTATATAAAAATTCATGTATTATCCATGCAAATTACAAATATGTTTAATATAAATGTATCATTTTTAAAATAAAAAAAAAATCACACATTATCCAAACAATAATTAAAGAGTAACCTATAATATGATTGCTATAATATGATTGCTCATAGTATTACATAAAAATTGGCTCAACTCCAAAATCAATTATTCATAAAAACTCCACCGATACAATGACACAACAACCTGATCAACACCAAGCGTACAAGTTTCTCTGCATGTGGCTTGTTCGTACTTTTCGAGACGTTGTCTATGCCTCAACATATGATAAAGGGGTGGAAACTGCACACTTTCGTGCCCAGAGCATTGTTTTGAGGGAGGGAAAGCGTGGTTGACAAACCACTTCGAGGAGGCAAATGGACTACTAAAAAATATTTTGAAAATATAGGTAAAACAAGGCTAGAGATATGAATCTGTAACATATCCACCGCAAAAAGTTGGTTTAATCAAACTGAATTGGTTAAAATTTTGATTCGATCAATTCGGAAGTTCGTTTTTTTACTTTTAAAAACATCGTTATATTGATTCGGTTTTGGTTTTAGTCTTAAAACTATCGATTAATTGGTAATCGAACCGATCGAATTCACCTTGAAAATCACTAATCAAGTTTTTACAATTAAAATTCAACTTGCATGGTCAAGTACAAATTGTCACCCATCTCTAAAAAAACAACCACCAATTGTATTTTCAATATATCTTTGTATAAAATATTTTTTATTCAACTAACAATATTTGTATTTTATGCCAAGTTTTATCTTTTTTACCAACTCACGAGCTTAGATAAAGATTGTTATAGTACAAGAAAATATAATTTATGTACTTGATAGTAACTATGAGACGTTTTCTTGTAACCACAGTATCTAAAACTTATATCCCCTGTTAAGATGAATGAAAAGGATATGTTAAGATAAATATAAATATACACATAGATATAGATATAGATATAAATATACATATAGATATAGATAGGAAGTGGAATTTATCTCAACTAACGTTTTCATTCATGCAGTTATCATATATATAAATATAAATATACATATAGATATAGATATATTAAATTTTTTAGATACTTTTCTTGCCACAAATACTAGTAAAAACCATTGGGTAAAATAGGGCATTTGCAGGTAGGGGTGAGCAAACGTTTGGTTAAACCGAATAAATCGAACTAATTTGGAAAATCGGTTCGGTTATTTCCAAAATTCGGTTTTAATTTTTTTAAAAATCGTTTTATTAGGTTAATTCGATTCGATTTCGATTTTTATTTTAAAAATATCGATTAACCGAATTAACCGAAATGTTTACTTTTTAAATATTTTTTAAAAAATTAATTTTTATTTTAATTTTTGAAAAATTGATTAATATCATTCTTTATTTAAATATTACTTCTAAATTGTTTAAATTAAAATCAAATTATATAATTTTAATTTTTTTTAAAAAAATATCATTTAATTCGATTAACGACCGAAATAACCGATATCGGTTCGGTCTGTTAGGTTTTGAGAGTACAATTCGATCGGTTCGGTAGACTGAAAAAAATTTGGTCGGTTCGGTTTTTAAAAAATTCGGTCGTTCGCTTTTTCAAAATTCGGTTCGTCGGTTCGGTTTTAACCGATTGCATACTCCTATTTGCAGGCATTTTTTCTCTCTCTATTGAGATCATTAAATATTTGATAATAAAGGCTCAACCCTTTCGATATTGCCTAACTTGTTTTAGAGTAAATATTTCTATGTTGTCCAGTGTTAGATCATTTGTTTCAATACAACAGACTCAATAAGAATCAGAGTTACGCTTTTCTAAATCAATTTATGTATCCAAAGTACCTCTACCGATTATGCATATTGATATATTATCAAAAAGGGGAAATTGTTAGACATCGGGTTTTGATAAATATCTACTGAGCATACTTGCATAGACTCCAAGGAATGAAGTCTACCGACCGTAAGTGTAATGGGTGAAGGTGAAATCTGCTGATGAGTTAAACAGAAGAATCTACAGATCACTAAGAACTCTGCCAATGCTGATACCTACCGACCATAAAGAAGATATGTTTTGTGGAACAAAACGTAACAATTGTGGACAAGCATCAGTAAATGCATTCAAATATCTGAACGTTGACAACACAACTAGCTGACACTTGCTATATAAGGAAACTTAGTACAGTTCTGCAGAAGATCATTAAATGCATCAGAGCTTCTCAGGAAACTAATGACAATGTGTTTAATGCGGATCAGTTAAGGTCAACAGAGTGATGTAGCATCAGTATAGCTATTTCAGGAATCAATATTACATTTGGATTCATTGAATTATAAAATGAAGACTCATTAGATAGTTAGAACGGTTGTTGGGTTTTTGAGCTGAGTTGGTTGACACTTGACAATCACAGATAATCATCATTCATTCATTTACTGCTCAACCTCGCTTACTAAGAGTTATTCGCTTATTCAAGAAGCTTTCAGGCACGGCACCGCATCAGATCCATATCAGATCTTCAAGAGATCATTAGAGGCAACTGATTGTTGCAATTGATAGCACAATGGTCCAAACTCTTTCATTGTTTTACATCTTTATAAAGAGCGAAATCTATGTAAAACTATTGTACCAATTGTGAGAGTGAGTCAAACAGATTTGTGTAGATCCAAGTTGTAAAGTGATCTCAGTTGTGGAATAGCTAGGAGTTTATGTTATCTGTGTGGTATTAGCCTACGTAGGTTGTATACTGAAAAGTGTAAACCAAAGTCTTCTAGTATATCCTTCCTGCAAAGGAAGAAGGGGAGAGAGAGAAGCGTTTGTGCTTCAAACTTCCAGAAAAAAACCTTGTTCGTTCATTCTTTGTACTTTTATTAAATGTTGGTGTCTACACTATTGTAATAGTGCTTGTTAGTAGACACCAAATCATTATTTTTCTAATAGACCTTATCTACTGTGGCCATCTTCGTAGTCTACTGTGTTTCTCTTTAGACCAGTAGACTCTGTCTACTGCTGTTATTTGTCAAGTAGACTATCGACATCACCTCAACTTATTCGTTGTATCAGTCGAGTTATTTTCGCACTTATCTTTAGTTACTTGACTGATCAGTTTTTAAACAAGAAAATAGCTTTTGGTTGCTAACACGACCAAAGCATATTGTAAAATAGCTAAGTAGAGCCGATGCAGATATTCAACCCCCTTCTATCTGCTTACCCAATCCCATCAATTGATATCAGAGCCGATGTTCTTGTTTAATAGAATAATCAACATGATGACCTCAGCTTTGTGCAATATCTCTTCATTCTCTATTGAAACTTTTGATGAATGGAAGATTCGTATGCAGGCACATTTGACTGCCTTGGATGATGATATGTGGGATGTCATCGTCAGCGGACCCATAAGAATTATGAATCAGCTCCGAAATTCCATCATCTACCGATGCTCACTATTTTGATAAGCTCAGCTATGAATGGTCTACCGATGACAAAAGAAAAGCTAATCTGGGCAATATTGCAAATGATTCATTATTCTCGATCATTGAAAAAACATATTTCAAAAAGTGAAGTCTTGTTCAAATGCCAAAGATATATGGGAGATGTTTACTACAGTTGGGTTCAGAAGGTAAAATGGTCGTAGACAATAGTTCTACCGATGATGAGCATGAGAACATACACTGCTTCATGGCAGATGATAAGCCATCTACTAGGGCTGCTTACCGGTTGGAACCGGTCCGGTCCGGTCCGGAACCGGCCGGTTCCGGACCCGTTATGGGCGGAACCGGTCCGGTCCGTTAAGGAACCGGATCGAACCGGTTCCGGTTTGGTTCGGATCCTTAACGGATTTTCGTATTTTTTTTTTTTTTAATGAGGCGTAGCTACGCCCCATTCAGGCGTAGCTACGCCTAAGCTACGGGTTTTTTTTTTTAAGAGGCGTAACTACGCCTCCAAAGTGGCGTAGTTACGCCTCATTTAAAAAAAAAAAAAAATCTAAATAAAGTTGTAATTTTTAAAGGGTTTAGAAATTTAACAATTTTTATGGGTTATTTAAACATGTCTATGTGTTTAAATACTTCTAGAAAGATGTTGAAACAATGTATTTCTATAAAGATATGAATATGAATTTACATTTGTCCAAATATCGGTTGTTAAGCTAACCCTACAAGGCAAACTAGAAAGATGTTGAAACAATGTATTTCTATATTCAACAAATACGTCCATACACTTTCTTTTTAGTGTGTGCCTGGATATATGTTTAAACATGGGTTGTATAGACGAAGCAAATTCAATAAAACCAGCACGTTCAGCTTGTATAAAAGGTAGTTCACATCTGATCACATATCTAACAAGTGACCTACGATTAATTTCAGCAGTTAAAATAAAATTCGTGCCAGTAAGAATATTAATTTGTGCTTGTGTTGCTTCTCGACTTAATGGTTGTAATGTTGTCTCATCAAAATTATGTTTTTTTACTAAGTGTTTTTTAAATGTTCCGGTGCCTCCACTGGAACCACCGGCTTTATATGAATACTGGATCTTACATAATTTACATATTGCAACAGATTCATTAGTACCTTCTTTTTGACCGAGTTCAAAGTGATCCCATATCTTACTTCTTTTGGCACGAGTAGGTAGTCTACTTGCTGCTGTAGTGGCTCCGGATGACTCCACATGTTGTCTTTCTTGGGCTTGGGCAGCAACAGGTTCGGCAGGTTGTTGGGGTTGTTGTGGTTCGACATTCATAGAAGAACCACCAACATCGAGGTCAGCAAAAAAATCATAACTTTCATTTAACTCAGGAATTGGCACAGGCAAATTCATTGGAGAAGATGAACTCAGTGATAGACGACCCGGAACGAGACCCCGACTACGACCAGCACCACTGCTAGATGAAGATGCCATTATGATATAAGACTATAAGTAAATTGTAAATAGCACAATTGAGAGAAAAATATGAGAGTGAAGTAATTTTCGTTACAAGAATTGTTATGAAACAATACACAACACAACATCCCCTATTTATAGTTTTTTTTTTTTATTAAAAATTTTTAAAAAAAATAAAATAAAAAGTTAACGTTGGCAACGTTAACGTTGCCTTCTTCAATTTTTATTTTTTTTTAAAATCTACCGGTTCCGGTTTCGGAACCGGAACCGGACCGGTAGGACCGGAACCGGCGGTCCTACCGGTTTGGTTCTTCGGGACCGCCCCGGACCGGTTTCTAACCGGTTCCGGGGCGAACCGGAACCGTTAAGTTCGGTTCCGGTTTCGGACCGGACTTAACGGTCCGAATCCGGGCCGGGTCCGGTTTGACCCGGCCCGGTAAGCAGCCCTACCATCTACCGATGAGGAGGTAATTGACTTTCAATCTAAACATGACTTAATCTCTGATTTTGCATAATATGGCAAATGAGTACAGATCGCTTTTAAAATCATTTGAAGAAATTAAAGCTAAAAATGTAAGCTTAAGAGAGAGTTATGCAAAAATCAGTCTTAGTCAATTGATAGAGTGTGAAACTCTTAGAGCAAACATAAGTACACTCAAATCTAAAAATGATGAATTCCATGTTGAGTATAAGCATCTTATTTCTGAAAACCAAAAATTATCTCAACTTGTCAATGCATGGAATGGAACATCTATTTCACTGAGAAAAATGCTAGAAGAACGAAAGCTACCGGGTGATAAAACTGGTTTAGGCTTCAAATCTAATTGCATCAGCTCTACTGGTGAAACCAGAACTCAAGTACACAGTGACAATGACAATTTTAAATTGATAAAATTTGTCAAGTCAAGTATGCTACATGAGGAAATAGTTCTACTGAACAAACTACTCAACCAATACAGTTTAGGAAACATGTATACAAGGATGGTATAAGCTATATTAAATTAGTCCGAGCAGATACATTCAATCGGAGCTGACCCGAAATACAAACGATATAAATATAATTCGTGGTTTGATAAACAAAGGTGGTACTACTACTGTAAACCAGGTCAAAAAACATTATAGGTTAAGTAAATTTAATCAACAACTTAGACCTAATTATGTTGACACATCACACAACCACCGCTTATTCCAAAAAGTAAACACATCATGGAAAATCTGCAAAGATTATTCAAGTGTGGGTCCCCAATGATACATTCTATCATGGACCCAACTAGAGTTGGGTACTAAGTTCTTAATCTGCAGATATTCTTCCGACGCTCTATGGATTATGTAAGAGGAAGTCACATGCTCTACATGTGCCTAGTGCTATTACTTGCCTGTTATTAAGAACTATCAGTGGACTTCAAAGCATACGTCCTACCGATTTCAAGTCTTATTAGTTCAGTTATGAACTATACATAAGGACAGTGGACGTGCACAAAATTCAAAGTCAATAGATGATTCATCTGCTCAACCGATGAACTCCGGTAACCCAATACTCTACTGAATACACTAAGGTGTAAGCAATCCAACATGCATACAACGCAGCGGAATTTAAAAATTTGGATTACTTGAACCGCGGATCTATACAAAGTTGTCATATCGGATAAAGGATTATAAGAGTCTAACCATTGTAGCGTGTTTGAGCAGATTCCACGAAGCAGCACCACGTCCAACGCGTCCTTCGAGCCACTAGCAAAACTTATCAAGTTTTTGCCTCTACGGTATCCACACGATCAAATCGGGTGAAGGGATAGTTTAAGAACAAATTGCTAGACTCGTTCTTAAACCGGAACAAGAAGCACACTCGATTCACAATCGAATTATGGCACTAAATCACCAAATCTCTCTTCGGCTATGAGAAAACCGAGAGCACCAAGTGATGAGGCGTCCGTGTGCTAGGATGTGTAGGATTAGGTTGAATCAATTGTCCAACATTTAATTATAACCTTGATATTAAAAGGGCTTAATTAAAGTTCAATACTTTCTCAAAGTCTTATGGGCCCAAACCCATGATTTAATTAAGTTCTTTTAATCATTCAATTAAGACTCCTCTTAATTAATTAATTCATCCAATGAATTTAATTTCCCTTCTCGATTTAATTTTTGTGCGACCCGTTAGGATCTTGCAATGTTGGCAGTGACATAAAATCTCATTTTATGTCGCAAGCAATGAGCGGTATCTAGCAACACATCAATGCTACCCAAATTACAAGAATGTCATTGACTCGACATAACCTAGGAACCATGATAATATTAATCATGTAACTTAATCCCTTTGTCCTTTGTGTTTAGATTGAATACGAGTCATGGAATAGTCATACTCGTATATTCAATCTTTATTTCTTGATCCCCAAGTAGAACTAGAATAAACAAATAAGCTCGATATCACATATCGACTCATTCGAGCATGGTCATGCATTTTAGTCTTACTTGATCAAGGGCCCAAACACTTCTCCTGTTATATATGAGGGACAAATCCTATCTCGATCAATCAACATCCCTCTACATAGTTCGTAGTGTATCCAATAGTTACCTTTATAGTTTACCCTGTTACAGGTAACGTTTGACAATATCAAGATACATAACTCCTTATGTTGGGATCTCTGATGATATCAAGTCGTAAGGATTACATACATTATTATCACTTTGAGAATTGCTTATGACACTCATATAACTATCCATGTAGCATTCTCATGGTGGGTCTGTCCAGTATATCGTTCTCTAACATGTACCCATGTGTTGATTTGATATCTCATATCAATGAACAATTCATCAATCAACATATACTAGTCTCTACGTATTATCATTATCCCGATTCATGATAATACTTGACTAGTGAGAATCTTTAAGAATAATACAATATTATTCCAAGGACATTAACATATATATTAATTCACATTGCACAGTTAATCGAATAATATATAATAATGATTTGCCATTCATAAAATCATAAACATTGTACGTCCAAACAATCATCCAATGACTTGTCTTAGGGCATATCCCAACAGATCTCCCACTTGCACTAAGACCAATCAAACATATACCTAATGCCTAGAGATCTAGTATGACGATCATGCTTCTGCTGTGACAGTGGCTTCGTTAATGGGTCAGATACATTATCATCTGTTGGTACTTTGCATATTTTAACATCTCCACTTTCAACGATTTCTCGAATGAAATGAAAGCGCCGAAGTATGTGCTTGGATCTTTGGTGAGATCTAGGTTCCTTAGCCAATGTGATCGCTCCATTGTTGTCACAATAGAGTTCTATCGGATCTTTAATGCTAGGCACCACTCCAAGTTCAGAAATGAACTTCCTGATCCAAACAGCTTCCTTTGCTGCATCTGAGGCATCAATGTACTCAGCTTCCGTTGTAGAATCGGCTACTGTCTCTTGCTTTGAACTCTTCCAGCTCACAGCACCTCCATTTAGGCAATACAGATATCTAGATTGCGATCGAAAATCATCTTTGTCGGTTTGGAAGCTTGCATCAGTGTAACCCATTACATTGAGCTCTTCCTCACCTCCATAAAGCAAGAATGTATCCTTAGTTCTTCTCAAGTACTTCAGGATATTCTTGACTGCAATCCAGTGACCTTCACCTGGATCAACTTGATATCTGCTCGTCATGCTCAAAGCATACGATACATCGGGACGAGTACATATCATGGCATACATGATAGATCCAATAGCTGAAGCATATGGAATACTCATGCGTTGTCTCTCATCTGGTGTTGAAGGACACTGTTCCTTTGAGAGATAAATTCCATGTGTCATAGGCACGAATCCTTTCTTTGATTCTTGCACGCTAAACCATTTTAGCACTTTGTCTATGTATGTACTTTGACTTAGGCCAAGTAATCTTCTTGATCTATCTCTATAGATCTTGATTCCTAATACATAGGTGGCTTCACCCAAGTCTTTCATAGAAAAGCAATTCCCTAGACAAACCTTTACAGATTGTAAGGCAGGGATATCATTCCCAATGAGAAGTATGTCATCTACATACAATATTAGGAAGATAATTATGCTCCCACTGACCTTCTTGTAGACACAAGGTTCATCTACGTTTTTGATGAAACCAAACTCTTTGACTGCATCATCAAAACGAAGATTCCAACTCCGAGAAGCTTACTTCAATCCATAAATGGATCGTTGTAGCTTGCATATCTTTCCAGCATCCTTTGGATCGACAAAACCCTCGGGCTGTGTCATGTTGTAAGGACCCTAATCCTTAAGTCTACGGTCTGCTCGATCCAGAATTCTGACAGGCCGTTCCACATAAGACACATCGGATCTAACTGAACTTCGGAAGGTTGTAATACATGCGACGGATCCGGCTCATACTTCCGCAACATCGATACATGAAACACGTCATGTATACCAGATAAAGAAGGCGGCAGAGCTAGTCGGTAAGCTAAGGTGCCAATGCGCTGCAAAATCTCGTACGGTCCAACATACCTCGGAGACAGTTTCCCGCGCATCCCAAATCGCACAACGCCTCTGAAAGGCGAGATCTTCAAAAAGACCTTATCTCCCAACTGAAATTCCAACGGTCTCCGCCGTTTATTCGCATAAGCTGCCTGTCTGTCCTGGGCTGCTTTCATTTTCTGCCTTATCATCTTTATCTTCTCTTCCATCTCCCGAATCAACTCCGGTCCTCCGACCGATTTGCGGTCCAAATCATCCCAACACAAGGGTGATCTACACCGTCTGCCATAAAGAGCTTCAAAAGGAGCCATCTGAATACTCGCCTGGTAGCTGTTATTATAAGAGAACTCTACCAAAGGCACTGAATCTTGCCAAGAAACATCGAACTCCACAACGCAAGCTCTCAACATGTCCTCGAGCGTCTGAATAGTACGCTCGGTCTGGCCATCCGTCTGAGGATGATAAGCAGTGCTCAATCTAACTTCAGTTCCCAAGGCTGACTGAAGACCTTCCCAAAAATGAGATGTGAATCGCGGATCTCGATCCGACACTATGGAAATGGGGATCCCATGCAATCTCACCACATCTCGAATATACAACTGCGCCATCCTCAAAAAGGTGAAAGTCATGCTATAGGGGATGCAATGAGCTACCTTAGTCAATCGATCCACAATCACCCAAATAGCATCAAAGCCTGAAGTACTCCTCGGCAGGTGAGTCACGAAGTCCATGGAAATGTGTTCCCACTTCCACTTCGGTATCTCCAAGCTTTTCAACTCGCCGCCAGGTCTCTGCCTCTCTGCCTTAACCTGCTGGCAGATCAAACACCTCTTAACAAAAGTGACGACATCACTCTTCATCCTTTTCCACCAAAACTGACCACGTAGATCTTTATACATCTTCTTCCCGCCTGGGTGGATGATAAGTCTGTTACTATGAGCTCGCTCCAAGATCCCTCTACGCAACTCCGGCGTACTCGGAACCACCCAACGGTTACCCAACCTCAAAGATCCGTCATCGGCCACTCTGAATTTCGTTGGCTGACCAAGATGTACTAAAGATAACCACCTCTGAACCTCATCATCTGACCTCTGAGCTCTCCTGATGTTCTCGTAGATATCTGGCTCAGCTAACAAAGTCGATACATACACAGGTGATGCATCAATGTCAAAATCATAGCCCAGATGGCAATAGGAGGTCATCATGGCGGACAAATGGATGACGTCCTCTGCAGAACTCCTCACTTTCCGGCTCAAAGCATCTGCTGTCAAATTAGCTTTTCCGGGATGGTACTCAATCTCACAATCATAGTCCTTGAGTAAGTCCATCCACCTCCTCTGCCTCATGTTCAGCTCTGCCTGAGTGAATAAAAACTTGAGGCTCTTGTGATCCGTGTAAATGGTAAACGAAGTACCATACAAATAATGTCTCCAAATTTTCAGGGCGAAGATGATAGCCGCCAGTTCCAAGTCATGGACTGGGTATCTCGTCTCATGCGGCTTCAGCTGCCTCGATGCATAAGCTACCACATGCCTATCTTGCATCAGTACACACCCAAGGCCCTGAAGTGATGCATCGGTATACAAAACAAATCTGGAGTTCTCCGTAGGGATCACTAACACTGGCGCCGTCGTCAAACGATGCTTCAACTCCTGGAAGCTCTCCTCACAAGCTTCTGACCAAAAGAAAGGTACTCCTTTTTGGGTCAACTGTGTCAACGGCTTGGCAATCTTCGAAAAGCCCTCGACGAAGCGTCGATAATAACCGGCCAAACCAAGGAAGCTTCGAATCCCAGGCACAGAAGTGGGTGCAGCCCACTCCATCACAGCTTCAATCTTCCTGGGATCCACTGATATTCTGTTGCTCGATATGACATGGCCCAGAAATACTACACTGCTCAACCAGAACTCACACTTACTGAGCTTAGCATACAACTGGTGATCTCGGAGAATCTGGAGCACTGTCCTCAAGTGTTTCACGTGCTCTTCCTCGCTCCGGGAATATATGAGAATGTCGTCAATGAACACGATGACGAACTGATCAAGATACGGCTGAAACACTCTGTTCATCAAGCTCATAAAGACCGCTGGAGCATTCGTCACACCGAACGGCATCACTAAGAACTCATAATGTCCATATCGAGTCCGGAACGCTGTCTTCTGTACATCTTCCTCTCTGACTCGAATCTGATGGTACCCGGACCTCAAATCAATTTTGCTATATAATCTGGTACCTTGCAACTGGTCAAACAAATCATCAATCCTTGGGAGAGGATATTTGTTCTTTACTGTGGCTTTATTCAGTTGCCGGTAATTGATGCACAACCGCATCGAACCGTCCTTCTTCTTCACAAAGAGAACCGGTGCGCCCCATGGCGATACGCTCGGGCGTATATATCCCTTGTCAAGGAGATCCTGCAACTGTTCCTTCAATTCCCTCAACTCCGCCGGTGCCATCCTGGTGCACGAGAGATAGCGGATGTCCCCGGTAACAACTCGATCCCAAACTCAACTTCCCTAGCCGGTGGGAATCCTGGGATCTCTTCTGGGAATACATCAGCAAATTCTGCCACGACTGGTACATCCTCAACTCTCAGTTCTTTATTCTTCCCAGACGTGTCCACGGCATAGATGAGATAGCCCGTGTGGCCACGTTCCAACAGCTGAGTCATCTTGATCGCTGAAATCAACGGAATCTTCGCACGAGAACCGTTGCCATAGAAAGTCCACTGACTACCCAAATCAGGTCTGAACTTCACTGTCTTCTGCCGGCAATCTACCACTGCCTGATATCTGTTCAGAATATCAATGCCCAAGATGCAGTCGAAGTCCGACATACCCAACACAATCAAGTCTGCCTTCAACTCGTTGCCCTCAAAATAAACGAGGCAATTTGCCATAAACTGATCAGCAACGACATTTCTTCCAGTGGGTGTCGAGACAAGGAGAGGCGTGGGTAAAGAAGACGTGCGCATATGGTGTCTCTCCACAAAGCCAACAGATACAAAAGAGTGGGAGGCACCTGTATCTATCAAAATAAAAGCAGGGTACGTAAATAAATGACACGTACCGGCGATCACCTCCTCTGGGGCTGCCTGAGCCTGCTCTCTAGTCAGCGCATACACCTGTCCCTGGGGCGGTCCCACTGTCTGACCTCCTGATGGTCGAGGCCCAAACTGCTGCCTCTGGTGTACAGTCCTGTCATCAAACCTCGGCCTGTTGCCCTGAAACTCTGACTGTCCTCCCCGGGTGGGGCAATACCGAGAGATGTGGCCCATCTTGCCACGGCTATAACAGGCAGGGCACTTACTTGAAGAATGTGGTCCTCCACAATTGTCGCACATTGGCTCCCCCGATCTATTCCCTTGTGAAGACCCTCGATTGGCCGACCAATTCTTCTTGTTCTACTGTTTCTGACCAAAGAACTTCTTTCCACCAAACCGTGAAGATGAAGAGGCACCACGAGGTTTAAATGGCTCTCCCCGGGGCCTCAAGTTGTCATTAGTTTGCCTCTGTTGTGGTACTTGTGGTGGCACAGCACTAGGATAAGCTCCCACTCCAAGCTCGGCAAGCTCCGCTCTTGTGAGAGCATCATCAAAAGAAGTTGGGTTATTGGTGATAACCCGGTCAAAGAGCTCCGGTCGCAACCCCTTCATAAAATTCCTCATCTTTGCGTGCCCATTGGTGGCAATGTGGGGAACATACCTCAGCAACGAAGAGTACCGCATGGCATAGTCTGACACTGTCATGTTCCCCTGTTTCAAACTTGTAAACTCGTCCTCCTTCGTCTGTCTCGCCGCTGCGGAGAAGTACCGGTTCAGAAACCGGGTTCTGAAGAGTGTCCAATCAATCACAGCACCTAGTGCTTTTAGCTCCATTATAGTGCTCCTCCACCACATTAGAGGTTTCTTTGCTAACTGGAACTCAGCCAGCCTCAGCCACGCTGTAACAGCACAAGGAGCCGATACAAATATCTGCTCAAGTCTCTCCAGCCACTCCTCAGCTTCCTCTCCTGATTCTGTTCCCTCAAACCGGGGCGGGTGGTAAGACAGAAACTGAGTCAAGCTAATCTCACCGGGTAGTAATAACTGAGCCACTGGCTCCATGCCTACTGCTGGTGGAGGTAGAGGGTTCACCTGACCAATGCTAGCGTTAACACTGCCCACATCGCCAACTTCTTCGTTAAGGTTCCCCGCATTCATAGCAGACATGCTGTAACACAAAGGTTAACAACAATTCCAAAACAAATATATACATGTTATGCCATTAGATAACAGGAATGATAATAAGCATGTTAGTATAACAGAATATACATCAATATGCACCACATGCATAAACATGCTTCAAATGTAAGCACCTAGCCAATCATGCTAAGGCTACCCTTCACTCGTTCCCGGGTTCTCTAACCACTGCTCTGATACCACTAATGTAAGGACCCTAATCCTTAAGTGCGGATCAAAGGCATAATTAGAGCTAATATAAATGATCAGAGTAAATTAATCTTGTTGAGGCTATGAGCCTAAAAGTTACATGCCAAAATGAGGACTATCAATGGATTAATTACATTCCCCATCAAAAGAATGTTATCAATTATAGTTTTACACTACTCCTAGAGTAGACACTATACAAAATAATCATGTCCTTCATCTACCAAAAGTGCTCTTCAAGCTCACAGTCTCAACCCGTCTTAGCCCCCTTCATATCATGCCAAAAGTACCTACAAGGACAACCCCCAAACATGAGTAATGATATCATTCATATACAACACAATATGAATATAAAGCGTAAATGCATAATCATAATAAAACACTTCCTGTTTTTCCCATGCATTTCAAAGCGCTTCCAGTTTGGTTGTCCCTGTACCATAACTCATGAGTATAATCAATAGATTATTTTTAATGGTCTAGACATGTCATGACACAATACCATCTCATCAAAACCAAATACCAGTCACCAATCCCTAGTCTGTCCATCACAATGTATTTTAATGCCCCTCGCTTATTTACATATAGGCGGCATAGAATAACCTCGCTTCAATGGACATGCGGTACTCACACCCCTCGCCTCACATTGAGCGGCAAATATCCTTTCCTCGCCCTATATGACAACCACGCTCAAATGTGACATGCGGCGCTCCCACCCCTCGCTTCACATTTAGCGGAACCAAAACAAATAGCGGCAAGCATTAAAATCATCAAGGGATGACCACGACTCATGGGATGTGCACCAATAATCACATGCATCTACAATCATCATGCATAATTCAACATGTATTTGCATCCACAATGCATAATCACATATATACTCGCATCCACAATGCATAAACAATGAGTATATTAGATACATGTACCGTTGGGTGTCCGTACGTCCTCTACGTACCTTTCCAAAAGTGGAATTGATATGGCTTCAGTTCCTTGGTTGCGTTGCTACCTGGGATTGTTCTACACAATCACACAACCCCATATTAGAAGCCAAATAATAGTCAAATACCAAAAATTCGACAAAAGAAAGCATTTCTCAAAATTCCACAGTTGGCGATCGATCGCTTGGCTGAGGCGATCGATCGCCTCAATTTTTCCTTCGCGGCGATCGATCGCGCCAAACATGGCGATCGATCGCCTAACCCTTGGATTGGCTACTGCCTCTCGGTGATCGGTCGCCTCATATCAGGCGATCGATCGCCTGTCCCGAAATTTTGGTACTGCCCTTCGGCGATCGATCGCCCCATTTCAGGCGGTCGATCGCCTCGCACAGACTCGCGATTTTTCACCATTTTTGCATACCAAAACCTTCCAATCCATACCAACACTTAAACCATCAAACCAACAACATAAATAACAACATAAACCTTCAAAATACACCTCAAAACAAGCATAAATCCAACCCTCAACCAAAACCACAACAACCCAACACAAACCCATTTTAAAACCCTTCAAAACCATACCAAACTTAAATAAAACCTTACAAATCAACAATGAGGTATCCATACCTCTTGGGGACCTCAAATCTCCCAATAAACTCCACAAAACAAGATTTTTGGAAGGGTTTCTCTCCACCTTTTTGCTCCAACTCGAAAATAAGGGGAAAGGGTTTGTGGGAAGTGATTTGGGGAAAGTGAGGGTAAATGTAGGGTGGGGTTGGGGTATAAAAGGGGTTGGGTTTTAATTAAAAGCATTTCACAAACCCATGGTGTATAAAACACCCCAACATGATATTTTCAAAAGCATTAATCCAAAATGCACCAAAATATCAATTATCTCATGCTTTCCAAATAATTGCTAATCATGGCAAATAAATCATGCTAAAAGCAATTTTCCCAACATGCACAACATGCACCCTGAAATGCACTCCCGGGTCATCCTTTCCATGTGACCATGCATTTCCACACATTAAATAAATCCAGCACAAAATCAATTAATTACCACCATGATTAACCATATAAACACAATTAATGCTCAAATTGCAATTAATCATTTCGGGGATATCACACATGTACAAATCCTCAAGCAGATTTCCATTAAGGAAAGCTGTTTTGACATCCATCTGCCAGATTTCATAACCATGAAATGCAGCTATTGCAAGTAAGATCCTTATGGATTTAACCATGGCAACTGGTGAAAAAGTTTCATCATAGTCAATACCATGAATTTGTTTGAAACCTTTAGCAACCAGTCGACCTTTATAGGTTTGTACATTACCATCCATGTCGGTCTTCTTCTTGAAAATCCATTTGCACCCTATGGGTCTCACCCCTTCAGGTGGGTCAACCAAAGTCCATACTTGGTTTGCATACATGGATTCCATCTCAGATTTCATGGCCTCTTGCCATTTCTCAGAATCAGTGCCCATTATAGCTTGCTGATAAGATGACGGCTCATCCTCATCAATAAGTAGTAAGTCACCTTGTTGAGTCACAAGAAATCCATATCTCTGTGGCTCCCGGTGTTCTCTTACAGACCTACGCTGGGCTTGAATCTCTTGAGCAGGCACTTCATCCACAACAACTTGTGGTGACTGCTCCTTTTCCATCTCTATATCAGTTATAGTGTTTTCCTATGGTTGAACTTCACTAAGTTCAATATGTCTTCCACTGGTTTTTCTAGAAATAAATTCTCTTTCAAGAAAGACATCAGTCCGAGCAACTACAACTTTGTTCTCGGTGGGATAATAGAAATAGTATCCTTTCGTTTCCTTAGGATACCCCACAAATAAACACTTATCAAATTTGGGTCCAAGTTTGTTAGAGACGTGACGTCTCACGAAAGCCTCACAACCCCAAATCTTCATAAAAGACATACTAGGACGCTTCCTAGTCCATATCTCATATGGTGTCTTTTCCACTGATTTAGATGGAACACGGTTCAGTATGAATATTGTTGTTTCTAAAGCATGTCCCCAAAAGGATATCGGAAGATCTGCATGACTCATCATTGATCTAACCATGTCCAACAAGGTTCGATTTCTCCTCTCGGATACACCATTCCATTGTGGAGTATACGGAGGAGTGAGTTGTGGGACTATCCCACACTTCTTTAGATAGTCATGAAACTCTTGGCTTAAGTATTCACCTCCTCAATCTGATCGAAGGATTTTGATATTTTTGCCAAGTTGGTTTTGTACTTCATTCTTGAAATCTTTGAACTTTTCAAAGGTTTCATGCTTATGCTTCATTAGGTACACATACCCATATCTACTGAGGTCATCAGTAAATGTAACGAAGTATTAAAAACCACCTCTAGCTTGTGTACTTATTGGCTCACATACATCACTATGTATTAGTCCCAATAAAACATTTGCCCTTTCAACATGTCCCTTGAAAGGGGCTTTAGTCATCTTGCCCATTAAACAAGATTCACATGTTTCATATGATTCAAAATCAAATGAATCCATACTCCATCCTTATGAAGTTTTGATATGCGATTCTCGTTTATATGACCCAAGCACAATACCAGAGATAAGTTGGATTAGAATCATTATTCTTAATCATTTTAGTATTTATGTTATAGACAGGCATATCAAGATTTAATACATAAAGACCATTAATCATTTGTGCACTAGCATAAAACATATCATTTAAATAAATGGAACAACAATTGTTCTTTATAATAAATGAATATCCAAACTTGTCCAAACAAGAAATAGAGATAATGTTTTTGGTAATAGACGGCACAAAATAACAGTCTTTCAAAATCAATGATAAACCATAAGGCAAAGATAAATGGTAATCTCTTATAGCTAATGCAGCAACTCTTGCTCCATTTCCAACTCGGAGATCTACTTCGTCTTTCGCCAACGTCCTACTCTTTTTGAGATCCTGCACATTTACACAAATGTGAGATCCACATCCAGTATCTAATACCCACGATGAAGAAGTAGATAAATTGACTTCTATAACAAAAATACCTGAAGTGGAAGTCACACTTCCCTTCGTCTTCTTAAGATCCTCCAGATATACTTTGCAGATTCTTTTCCAATGACCGGTCTCACCGCAATGGAAACAGTTCCCCTCTTTTGCCACTCCTCCCTTTGGCTTTAGTGCAGAAGCATGTGGTTTAGACTTAACAAGGACCTTCTTGTTCTTCTTAAAACTTTTAGCTTTAGTCTTTCCTTTGCTCTTATTCACAATAAGAACGTTTGTAGGCTTAGACTTCTTGCTGTTTGCTTCAAAGGTTCTAAGCATGCCAAGTAATTGTGGTAGAGTCTTTTCAATTTCAATCATATTGTAATTCAAGACAAATTGACTGAAGCTTTCAGGCAACGATTGCAAGATCACGTCAGTGGCCAACTCTTGGTCCAAAGGAAAACCCAGCTTCTCCAGATTCTCAATATACCCAATCATCTTGAGTACATGAGTTCCAACCAGACTTCCTTCTACCATTCTACACTGGAACAACGCTTTAGAGACGTCATACCTCTCTTGTCTTGCTTGTTGTTGGTACAATTGCTTAAGATGCTCGATCATATCGAACGCCTCAATTTCCTCATGTTGCTTCTGAATCTCAGAGTTCATGGTGGCAAGCATAAGGCACCCAACATCAAGTGCGTCATTTTGATGCTTCTTGTAAGCATCTTTATCGGTTCTAGTAGCCGTCAAGGGAGGTTCCTCAGCAGGTAAGGTTTCCTCTAGGACATATTGCTTCTTTTCTTGTTTGAGGACTATCCTCAAGTTCGTATACCAGTCTAGGAAATTTGTCCCATTTAATTTGTCCTTCTCAAGGACCGATCGCAGTGATAATGTGCTTGTGACGTTGTTAGTTGCCATGAATATCTACAATATAAATATGCAAAATAAGTTTATGATTTTAATCATTTAATATGGTCTTATATTAAATGACACTCCCACTATTTTGTTTAAAATTATCAACCCTCGAAACCTTTAGTGGGCCAAGATCCATATTTCACCTAATCTTGAGTTAGCTTTGGCTAATCGCCCAAGACTCGGTTATTTAGGTAGACAACATTTTGTCAATTACATCACATGTAATTCTTGGATAGTTGGACGAACAACGCTTTGTTCAAATTCAGCAAATGAATTATTATCCAATCCCACGCCTCTAGGTTCCCAATCCTATTGAGATAACCTAGTTAAGTCGTACCCAATTTAAAGTATAACGGATATCACTATTATCCTTCCGCGCCTTACCAAGATTGCCACGGTGCTTTGCTCTGGCAAACCCACACATGTACAATCAAAGTTTTGACGAGTACCTTTAATTTTGGAAGACATCTAAAACTTAATATTTTAGAGGGATTTATTGATCTCATGATTTATTGATAATTTAAAATATGTCCACTACATATATGCATATACATATCTACATATATGTATAATAAAATTATCAATCTAAAACATAAGATAAATCATGCATCACATACATCAACATAAATTAAACGTGACATGGTTATAGCCCCTACTAGCGATTTTCTCAAGCCAATGAGAAAATCCTAAGAGTCAACCTAAGGTAACTTCACAAGCACCTTCATTTGGCTCCAAATTGTGAATGGCCTCCTCATCTCGGTACCATGCTCCATCTTCATTGATCACCATCAATAAATAAACTATACTATATAACATTTACAAATATAGAGAATTCCTCGATTCACATTCGAGGGGAACATAGGGGATGGATAACATTTTGAGAATAATAGAGAAGGCACGACTCGCAGGTCGTATTATAAATTACAAACATTCACAAATCCTATCTAAAAGGTCAAAGGGCTATAACCATGCACCATGCTCAAACAACACATAAAACATGCTATCACAATTTAATTAATTAAATTCTAAACATTTTAAAATTTAATTCTAATTAAAACTGTAAAATGATTTTTTTTTGAAAAATTATCGTACGCTCGGGACATCACATGCCATGAACTAATGCGACTAAACCACGAACCATCATGGTTCGAACCCACCACGCACCACGGCTGGACCAATCATGGGCCTAGGGTTCGAAACCCTAGCCCACGACATGGTCCGAGCCCCTTGTGCGCGTGCGCCGCCGCTAGGGTTCCAACCCTAGCCGCCTTGCACCAATTTTGTTTCCATCGAGCCATAATGTCCAAAACGCCGGAAATTAATTAGCCACGAGTCACGGTCAGGCCATGCACGGTGGTGGCTCAACCATCTCGAGCCAAGGGTTCGAAACACCCTAGCTCTCACGTGGTGTAGCCGCTTTCTCCATGCATGCGAGAACCATGATCGAGCCATCAACTTTATTGAGCCAAAGAGTTCAAAACTCTAGCCACGTCTCGACACCTCCATGCACGAACATGAGCCACAACGGCTAGACCATCACGAGCCAATGGTCCGAAACCCCTTAGCTCTCACGTGGTGCAGCCGTGAGTCAAGTGCATAGGTGGTGGTCGAAAACATCTTGTTATGGGTTCGATTATTCGCTTCATGTATCGTATACATTAAACTTCAATTATATCAAATATAACTTCATGATAATTTTACAAACTCAATTTAATCATATCATATATGATTATATACAGTTTTATAGCATGCAATATAAAATCTAACTATGATTAAACTATTAACCACATAAATCTGATATGAGCTTTGTACACGGCTCTGATACCACTGTAAGCAATCCAACATGCATACAACGCAACGGAATTTAAAAATTTGGATTACTTGAACCGCGGATCTATACAAAGTTGTCATATCGGATAAAGGATTATAAGAGTCTCAATCACCCTTGTAGCGTGTTTGAGCAGATTCCACGAAGCAGCACCACGTCCAACGCGTCCTTCGAGCCACTAGCAAAACTTATCAAGTTTTTGCCTCTACGGTATCCACACGATCAAATCGGGTGAAGGGATAATTTAAGAACAAATTGCTAGACTCGTTCTTAAACCGAAACAAGAAACACACTCGATTCACAATCGAATTATGGCACTAAATCACCAAATCTCTCTTCGGCTATGAGAAAACCGAGAGCACCAAGTGATGAGGCGGCCGTGTGCTAGGATGTGTAGGATTAGGTTGAATCAATTGTCCAACAATTAATTATAACCTTGATATTAAAAGGGCTTAATTAAAGTTCAATACTTTCTCAAAGTCTTATGGGCCCAAACCCATGGTTTAATTAAGTTCTTTTAATCATTCAATTAAGACTCCTCTTAATTAATTAATCCATCCAATGAATTTAATTTCCCTTCTCGATTTAATCTTTTGTGCGAGATCTTGCAATGTTGGCAGTGACATAAAATCTCATTTTATGTCGCAAGCAATGAGCGGTATCTAGCAATATATCAATGCTACCCAAATTACAAGAATGTCATTGACTCGACATAACCTAGGAACCATGATAATATTAATCATGTAACTTAATCCCTTTGTCCTTTGTGTTTAGATTGAACACGAGTCATGGAATAGTCATACTCGTATATTCAATCTTTATTTCTTGATCCCCAAGTAGAACTAGAATAAACGAATAAGCTCGATATCATATATCGACTCATTCGAGCATGGCCATACATTTTAGTCTTACTTGATCAAGGGCCCAAACACTTCTCCTGTTATATAGGAGGGACAAATCCTATCTCGATCAATCAACATCCCTCTACATAGTTCGTAGTGTATCCAATAGTTGCCTTTATAGTTTACCCTGTTACAGGTAACGTTTGACAATATCAAGATACATAACTCCTTATGTTGGGATCTCTGATGATCTCAAGTCGTAAGGATTACATACACTATTATCACTTTGAGAATTGCTTATGACACTCATATAACTATCCATGTAGCATTCTCATGGTGGGTCTGTCCAGTACATCGTTCTCTAACATGTACCCATGTGTTGATTTGATATCTCATATCAATGAACAATTCATCAATCAACATATACTAGTCTCTACGTATTATCATTATCCCGATTCATGATAATACTTGACTAGGGACAATCTTTAAGAATAATACAATATTATTCGAAGGACATTAACATATATATTAATTCACATTGCACAGTTAATCGAATAATATATAATAATGATTTGTCATTCATAAAATCATAAACATTGTACGTCCAAACAATCATCCAATGACTTGTCTTAGGGCATATACCAACATAAGGTTAACTGTTCCCACTTCATTCAATTTATTTTGAATTGTTGAGGATGGTTACTAAATAAGTCCAAAAGTACACATGTATTGATACAATCTTATCAATCTCAATCATTACTTTTTTTATGATTATATCGTATTCCTAGACGACTGTTCTTATTCTTTATATCTACATCGTTGATATTTCAGTCATTGCTTGATCTGCTGACACGTGCGAGTGTAAACCCTACAAACAATAACCTCTCACTATAAAAAGAGCATCTTTGTCTGTAAGACCTCATCGTCCCAATACATCAATAATGCATTTATGATGTCACATATACAATCAATTACTCAGTTTTTAAAACTTTCACTACATGTTTCATAATTACTGTGTGGAATTTTATAAAAATTTGGGCAATGTTTCCCCATAAACTTGACTTCCCCAAAAAATATTAAAGGAGCATAATAATATCTCCAAATCAACATTAAAATCCCCAGTAATAATCCTTAAACAATAATCGACATCATAATCAATTCCCCCAATAAATCATAATTCACGTCCTCCTCAAAATAACATACATTTATAGCACTTAGATGAAGAGGAAGTTCGAGACATCCACACCAATTATATACAGGCTTCAAGTGCTCACAGACGAGCAACGAATAAATGGATACCAATATAATTGCCTAAATAACGTATACCATCTACCCTCTCTCATACTACGCTTCTGGAAGTAGTATTATTCAACCAAGCTCGAGCTTGCTATGCGAAAATAACTTTGTAGCTATAGTGTAAGGCCCTCGTACCATATTATCTGAAATCATATTTAACTTCTCAACAATTATGTTATTCATCTTATGTCAATCATATGGTTGAGAATAAACACGAGAAATATTATCTTTGATATCATATTGTAAATGTGATGTCCCGATATTTGATAATGAGAATTAAGTACAATTTGTATTAATTTGTTAGAAATTAAGTAAAAAGAATATAATCTAATTAATGAGAGCCGAATTGATCTTGTATATGTAAATTGACAGTCGGGTCAGAACATGGGGAATGAAAAATATTTTGTGGACTATTCGGATTAAATCGAAATTTTGTTAAAATGATTTAATAAATATAAAATTTATAATAATTCGAAAGATTTAATTTTTGTGATTGAAATAAATTGAAATAAGGACACGAAGTCAATTGTGGACTATATATGTAATATACATGCACCAGTACACAGGTGACACCCCGATGTTCATAATTGGTCGGGAATTAATATATATCGGTGTGGGATGTAAAACACATAACAAAACATGTAAAAACACACACTGAATCGTAGACACCTACTAAAAGGTGCAAAAACACACACTGCTTGCGTGATTCACCGACCACAGTGTACTTATCCGCTCCGTTCGCCGCCGTCCGACCACCTAACGACGAGACCGACCTACCACTGTGTTCACAACTCTCCGGCGCACATTTACATACCAGATAATCGAATTTTGATGTTCGGAAAGGTGTTCGATTTTACCCTGGAACGGACGAAATCGCGTGACCTAGGGTTTGAGCGCTTTTGGTTCGATTTCTTCGAATCTATTACGAATTGGACGAAGCCAAGGCACCATATCTCTTCCTTGCACCTGGACGAAGGTTTCTACACCGTCACCGCCACTATCGCCGCCGGAGGTCGCCGGAATCGGCTGACAAGCGTGCGTGATACTGTGCGCGAAGGGGTAAAATTTGATATCCGATTTTTCCGACTTTGCTTCGATAATTACCAACTAAGTTGGACTATAATTGTTGAATAATAATTTGAATTGGTGAAAAATAATTTAGCAAATCACCATATCTATTCCTTGCACCTATACGAAGGTTTCTACACCAATCACGGCCACTATCGCCGCCGGAGGTCGCCGAAATCGGCTGACAAGCGTGCGTGATACTGTGCGCGAAGGGGTAAAATTTGATATCCGATTTTTCCGACTTTGCTTCGATAATTACCAACTAAGTTGGACTATAATTGTTGAATAATAATTTGAATTGGTGAAAAATAATTTAGCAAATCACCATATCTCTTCCTTGCACCTGGACGAAGGTTTATACACAGGTCACCGCCACTATCGCCGCCGGAGGTCGCCGGAATCGGCTGACAAGCGTGTGTGATACTGTGCGCGAAGGGGTAAAATTTGATATCCGATTTTTCCGACTTTGCTTCGATAATTACCAACTAAGTTGGACTATAATTGTTGAATAATAATTTGAATTGGTGAAAATAATTTAGCAAATTAAATTATGATGTAATCGCATCAATTTAATTACCCTAAATTGGTTAAGCTGTGACTAAAATTGATAACCCATTTTAATGATTAGTTTATTGAATTGTGAATTTATATTGCTATGCAGCGACTACTTCGACCCTACAAGCTCAAATACCCTTGTAGATCGAGAAAGAAAGGTATGTTACGATCGGGTAACATACAATATGTATCTGTATCATTTGATATATGATTTGTTGACGTCTGTGAATTACATGAGATTATGTAGCTACGTGATTTTATTTAAATTATGTGGCATTCATAGCATGCATGATTGGAACATCGGTGTATGAAAATAAATATTTTGTTAACACACATCATTTTTATACATACATCGATGCATGACATACACGTTGAGCTATATCCTTGAAGACCCTGATATTTATTGGATTCTGATATCGAACATTGGGGATTGGTACTGCGATACTATGTTGTCATTACATGGCCCGATAGGCATAGGGAATCGTGGTCCCCTTTGATTGGTATGATTTGTTGAGACAGGGATTGGTGGCACCTTGCTGATGTCATCCGTCAGGATATCCCTATATGATTATGTGATGTCAGGACCTGGGGTTGGTGGCGCTTTGCCGACGTCCATCCGTCTGGATACCCTATAGGCTTGACAGGCTCGAGCTATTCTGATATGGTTGGACTTTCGTTTATTGATTCAGATATACCCAGTGGATGGGTGTACGATATGATACCGACATGACATGGCATGCATTGCATTACATCATATATCACATTTTATAGATACATGATGTATATTCTATGATCGTTCCATATTGGGCTTTTGCTCACCCCCAAAGGGGGCTGTTGTTGTCTTTGTGTGTGGACAATGACAGGTTATACAAGTGGCGAAGACCCAGAGAGGGCATGTCTGGTGGAATCCACACTTGAGATGTTTATTCTTTTGTTTATCCCAGTATTATATCTATATGTTGACCAGGGGTTTATCCGTGTGGTGTGTGAGGAGTTTATGTATTTTAGTTTATTTCACCCAGTGTGGATATCTGTTTAGCAATTTGATTGGTGTATGCTAGATATGAAACTGGTGGTATTTATATATTTTCAGTAGATGTTGATTTGAGTTGGTGGAATGTTCCTCGTGCAATGAGGTCATGCATAAATTTTTAGGGCCACATGTTAAGAAATATTAAACAAATCTTCCGTTGTTTACGCTATAATTATCATTGTGTGATAATTAATCACATGATTAGGATTGAGCCCTCACATGCAGTACCTGTTTCAACAGAAACAGCCCCCACATAGGGTGTTCATACCAACATCACAATAACCATTTCATAACAATGCATAAAGATCATGATAAGATCATAATATCTCAATTTAAGATTATTGAAAATCTATAAAATATACTCACTGTACAATTCCGAACCGGCATAGCTATCACGAACTGTTCCTGTTTCAATCTTATACACTTTCATAAACACCAAGTTCAGTATCATTATTCAAAACATGATACTCATCAATGCACTAAATTCAATATAATCACAATTCATTCTTTATGCTCAATCATAACGAATCTCATATCGAAGGCAACTCTGCCTATCAATTAATCTAATTCTCAACCATTTCTCATATCGATCATGCCAAAGGCATCAATACCCATCTCCATATCCGGACCACATACATTTATGTGTCCACCATAGTACATATACCAACTCAATGCACCTATCACGAATACATGAATATGTAATTACTTCATAGTATACCTGCTCATACGTCGCCACGTACCTTAAAATCGTCAACATGAAAAAGCTGTCATTGATGTCCGGAGACTAGTGAAGTATCTATATTGAATGTTCATTCAATATTAGCTTATGTCCAATAAAATCAATATCTTAAAGCAGTTCTCACTAGTAATGAACAATAAAATCATTATCACATATTCATTATGTCGCTTACTAAAATAATCACAACTCAATATAATTTCATTATCAACTCATTAAAGATATAAATCTCTAATTTACGCTATGGCACATAATCAAGCATATTGCTCCCATACCATTTACTACATGTTATAACACTTTTTAACATGTATCTAACTCATCCATTCACACAGTACTCATTCTTCAAAGGTAAAACATCACATCTCATAGCCCAACACCCACCAAATATTACAATAGCTACAAGCCATAGAAGTTAGTTCTTTTCAACCCCCACTAACAAGGCTTAGACCCACACTTCAATCTCATTTAAGCATATTAACAAACACCTTCCATGCATGATTTTAATCTCCATTTCTTAACCAACAATAATACTAGCCAAGCACAAATCAACAATTCCCTTCTAACAATTAATCATTCAACAAAGTGAGTCATAATTAACTTCCAGCAATCAATAACATTTCTCATGCTATCTACTCCCCAATTACAATATTCATACTCGAACTATAGTCACATAACAGCCTTAACCCGCTATACCAATTCAAGTCATCATTCTTCATTGACAATACTTCATCTAGCTACAAACCACAACATATACCCATAGTTACATGCTGAAATACACACATACATGTGTATACTTAACACATATACACATCAATACATGTAGGAATACATTATTACTTGCATAAACATCTTCTACACACACTAATACATGTTGGATACACACACACACGCACACACACTGAGACGCTCACACACACACCTACACACAGCAATAAAGCAGTCTTCATCCTTCAAAACCAATGTTTAATTCCAATTAGAATACTCTCAAGTTATGACCCATAAAGGTTAGCTATTCACCACACCATTAGTAAGGCTTTTGACCAACACTTAGAACACCATTCAAGCATTTTATCAAACATCATAAAAGCGTGATTTTCAAGCCCCAATAAAGCCCTAATTTCGTCCATCACAGCCCGTAAGGTTCAGCCATGCAACTTCCCTCCAATTAGACCATTATAGCACACAAATTTTGATCCATAAAAACTCATAATTCCCTTAAAACAATCTGCAGATTTTTTGAACAAAAACATGGCATTAAACCTTATATAATATCATCAATTTTTTTGACCAATAATGCAGACGCAATTGCGAACCAATAACAACAAGAAATCAGACCAAATAACAGCATAAAAGTCGAACCATAAGTAGCTGGAAAAATCGATCCAAGTACAACAAAAGTTTCGAACCAGCATAGCATGATTTTCGAACCAATAGTGCAACATATCCAAGGGAAGGAAGGCTTAGGTGTAAGATAACATTACTCACCCCAAATATGCTTGAAATCGTCCATAAATCTCAAGCCTTAATCGAAGAAGAGAAACAAATGAGGGGAGGATTTGTTTTGGCCGATAGAAAGATAGGGAGAGGAGAGAATGGAGTTCACCCTTTAATTATCTTATCCCTACAATTTAATATCTCATCCTATATTTATTTATTTTTAATTCAAATAAAAATTAATTTCATTATTGCAAGAACCCCAATTTTTAAATTAATTTACACTACAAGTTCAACCATGAATTATTTATTTCAATTCCGGTCCAAAATACGATGCCCGATAATTTAATCCCGTAAATTATTTCATAATTTACCACACTAATCAAATAATTAAATATAATTATTTTGGGCATTACAATTCTTCCCAACTTATAAAATTTCGACCCCGAAATTTAAATACTGCTAACCAGAAGTGCCAAAAATAAAATTGACATAGTTTTTATAAGATCATTTAAATTCGTACACCATATATGCATGTTCCATTGCATACTAGTGGGCACTGCATCTTACTTGATGTTGAATTCCAGTAGTATTGATTATATGTTTTCAACACATTAGTAGCATGATAACACCCATAACAATATCATATAGAACAAATTTTCTCTAATTACATTGCTAACTCCATGATTACACAATCACCAATACTCCTTTGCTAGCATTCAGGTGTTATCTATCATCTCGGAGTGGTGCCAACATCACCACTACATTCGATACCAAATGTAATCTTTTAGGCAATCTCCATAATAATTCATATTCATCTATAGAATGACAATCAATATTGCAGTAATATCGTACCTGCCCTGTGTAACTTCGATTACGCTTCATGAACTCCTTCTCATAATTAAATTATCAAAACAATCATCAATAAATCACGAAAGCTAACACTTATAGTATTTAATTATCAATTATCTTATATCCGAATTATAAGATCGCTGCATGAAATACCAAACACCCATGTGCTCTTCAATAATCATTTTCACACAGACATAATATTATTCATTTCCCGAGTTTTATCTCCTACTCAGTCATCCATTAACCCACCTTGACAATATGCATTGATGATATTATGATTTCCTTGAAAATCATTTGTGTACCACAAAATATATAACAATGCACCAATATCAATACCACATTATTAATCTCATACCTGTGTAGTTGCAATCATCAACGTACATCAGCATCATGCTCATCAAAGATTTGTCATCAAAGATCGTGGCACTCTCATGCTCTGGAGCATCAGCTCCCATATATCATAGCCTAGCTATAATCTGGTATAAAAATAAGTACTAGAAACAAAATCATTAGTACTTCTCACATACACACATCATACACCTTGTCAGTTACGCAATATTTTTTTTTATATTCATAACATCTCAGTCATCGAACATGAATATTCTTGCGTCAAAAGTTTTATGCAATCCTATACACATCATGCTACAACATACTATCACATATATGTATGATCGAATTTCAACATAAAAATCAATTTCATACATCAACGACGTAATTCCTTTCAATTATTTATTCAACAAAGCACTATTTCATGAATGAATAAGATATCATAGTGTAGTATGTATTCATGATTTCTCATACATCAGTCTCATCGCATATATCATCCTTTATATGCCTTCCAGTTTCTAACACAAGATCAAAATGATCAATCATTTAAAGTGAATGCTCATATATCCCATGCATTATCATTATGACATCATTATATTGTCTATCACATCATGTCTAACTCATCATTAATCACTCCTGATTATTTATCAGTGTTGTCATCAATACATGTAGGAATACATTATTACTTGCATAAACATCTTCTACACACACTAATACATGCTGGATACACACACACACGCACACACACTGAGACGCTCACACACACACCTACACACAACAATAAAGCAGTCTTCATCCTTCAAAACCAATGTTTAATTCCAATTAGAATACTCTCAAGTTATGACCCATCAAGGTTAGCTATTCACCATACCATTAGTAAGGCTTTTGACCAACACTTAGAACACCATTCAAGCATTTTATCAAACATCATAAAAGCGTGATTTTCAAGCCCCAATAAAGCTCTAATTTCGTCCATCACAGCCCCTAAGGTTCAGCCATGCAACTTCCCCCCCAATTAGACCATTATAGCACACAAATTTTGATCCATAAAAGCACATAATTCCCTTAAAACAATCTGCAAATTTTTTGAACAAAAACATGGCATAAAACCTTACATAATAGCATCATTTTTCTGACCAATAATGCAGTAGCAATTTCGAACCAATAACAACAAGAAATCAGACCAAATAACAGCATAAAAGTCGAACCATAAGCAGCTGGAAAAATCGATCCAAGTACAGGAAAAGTTTCGAACCAGCATAGCATGATTTTCGAACCAATAATGCAACATATCCAAGGGAAGGAAGGCTTAGGTGTAAGATAACATTACTCACCCCAAATCTGCTTGAAATCGTCCATAAATCCCAAGCCTTGATCGAAGAAGAGAAAAAAAATGAGGGGAGGATTTGTTTTGGCCGATAGAAAGATAGGGAGAGGAGAGAATGGAGTTCACCCTTTAATTATCTTATCCCCACAATTTAATATCTCATCCTATATTTATTATTATTTTTAATTCAAATAAAAATTAATTTCATTATTGCAAGAACCCGAATTTTTAAATTAATTTACACTACAAGTTCAACCATGAATTATTTATTTCAATTCCGGTCCAAAAGACGATGCCCGATAATTTAATCCCGTAAATTATTTCATAATTTACCACACTAATCAAATAATTAAATATAATTATTTTGGGTATTACATTGTCACATCCCAAAGGAAAGATCCACTTCGCATCCTAAGGGAAGCCCTTCCTTATTTCGATGAAAGCAATAGATTCGCAGACGACGTAGACTCTCGCTTTTCCTAGTAAATAGGCCACGTAGCTGGCTGGATTCGAAGATAGAGCCCCCTACCATGATCCGCTGAAAGTGAAGGTCAGTCCGTTAAGAAAACCCCCCAAAGGATCCCGTTGAAGCATCGTCTTCAGAGTCCCTATCATCCTTCTAACATCAGCAACAGTTGCACATTCTTTATGCTTGCTTAAATTTTTCGTATTTTCTCTGCAAATTGTTTTCCCTTGTGCAAACTAACCTCTGCAGAAATCTTCTTCAAAGCTCAAACCTCAAATGGCCTCTTTTCTAAGTTGATTTTGGGCTACCATCTAGACTTCAACTCCATTCTCGGATCTGAGAACGAGTATTATGTTCTATTCAAAGCCCTGTAGAAATCTGGAGAGAAGACTTTTCTCTACAACAAGTCTACTTTATTTCATGATGATGTGTTGGAATTCTTCGAGAATGCCACTGTTGATAAAGGGTGCATCATTTCCAAGGTGGAAAACACGACTATTTCCATCTCTGAAGAATCTTTCAGAGGAACTCTTGAGCTCCCTACTGACGGGATGTACGACCCTACCGGTGTTCATGATAAGGTCACAACAGCTATTCGAATAAAGTACTCTGCCAGCAGCTCCACTCTCCCAAGCACCAACTTTCTCAAGAACAAAATGAAGAGGGAATTTCAAGTTCTTGCTGATGTCATAGCCAAGAATATTCTTTGTTCTACTGGCTCATATGACACTGTCACGGAGAAGAAACTACAGATAATGGCAGTGATTACAGAAGACATCAAGGTAAACTAGTCAAGTTACCAGTTCGCAAAGCTGTTAGATTTGGTCATTGGAAGGACCAAGGGATTCCATGATCCAATCAGTAGGATCATAGAAACCATCCTAGGACGGATTGAGGATGAAACCAAAATGGTGGCCAACCGTATCTACTTCCTGCACCGGTTGTGAAAACTGGCTACTAAGGCTATTGTTATAACTGATGACGAGTAAAAGAAACCAGCAGACCATATGAGCAAGAAGAGAAAATATGCTCCTGCCCCTGTTGTTGTTGTTGAGATAAGCTAGCATATTGTGAAAACGGCTACTCCCTGTAGAATCAAAGTCAGCTCAGACCTCTGTTTCAATTGCAACTCTAGCTGATCGAGTACAAGCTTCATCAGTTGTTCCTACTTCACCAGCACTGACTTCAGTGCCTGCACTGACTGGATTACTAAAAGGGTCTCCTTCTATTCCAAAGACAAGCCCACTAAGTATAGTGTAGCCTCTCTTCGACCCTCTTCTCCATATTCGTCGATTGCAATGCGAACTATTAATGATTAGGTCAATGCTGCTCTTTTGCAAATTAAAGAGAATGTGGATGCTACAGAGTTGGTTTATAATAAATGGGCTTACTGCAAAAGGATAGTGTCCATGATCAAGCTGGAACCAAGATTGTCAATCTTTATCAAAATAAAACAAGCTATTCTGAGGTTGACTGAGACATCAGTAGTGGAGAAGGCAATTAGGAGGAAGGACCTGTACATTGCCAAGCATATTGAGGACTATTTCAAACCTCATAAATCTGAAAATTGATGCCTTCGACGGGTCAACTCCACAAGGCAGAGAGAATGCTCACACTATTATAGCTCTGCAAGAAAGACATCAAGCTGCCAAGTGAGAAATTGAAGTCATAAGGGGTCGACTGTGTATTTATGACTCCGCGCTCTTCAAGACATTTGATTCATCTATGGATTCAGTGAGTGAAGAACCAGTACTAACCGATACCGAGATTGATAAAATTATTGATGGCTTTACTGACGAGTTGGGATAACCAGCTAAGAATAGAAGGGAAGCAGTTGTACCGATAAGTTCCTTCAGATCAGTATCAGTAGATGAACCTCTACTGATGGACTGTGAATCTGACCCAGAAGAATCAGAATCAATACCTCTCCTCTGCTGATCCGATGAACCTTGAGAAGGATAAATCCACTGATCAACTCTCCACACCAGTCCAAGTATCAGTTGCATCACCTGATAATCTTGGATGCTGAAACAATTTTGGATGTTGAGCTTATTGTTCAGAATATTGCGCAGAACATTTTTATTGATGAAGAAGCAGAAGGCACGTTGGTTGAGGGGGCGTTAGCTGATGAGAAAATATAAGAAGTCTCGGAACTGACAATTGTTCCCTTTTCTGCTCCAGCTCCTAAATTTGTCATTCCGCCAACTTTTCTGCAACATATTCTGAGATTACCCAGGTTCATTCTCTCAGAACCGACAAGAGACGCCCTACTCCCCTCCAAACTCCATGGATACTTAAAGGTGATCTTCACCAGACCGCTTATTCTAAAAACACTTCGAGTGTTTACCTTTCCAGTCCTACAGATCACCTGGACTACTGAGGATGGTAGTGACTCTTCTTCCGAAACTTCAGCGGAAGAAGAAGAAGAAGAAGAAGAAGAAGAAGAAGAAGAAGAAGAAGATGCACTTCATTCCAATCCTATGACTAATCTTGATAAGCAAGTCAAGGATCTCACTGCTGTAGTAGATTCGAAGATTGGAATCTCACAGAGCGTAGCAGACTGAGCTTGAGCTGTCTCTTCAAAAATATTGAGGGAAAATTTCAGTTCGATCAAGCAAGAGATGACTCCAGAAATATGAAGAAATGCACTTCTACGACCTAGGGTGCTGGAGAAATCTCAATTAAGACTACTGAACTCTTTAGTGCCTGGCTGACAAAGATTGAAACTCATCTATTGGGAAGCATATTAGGGGCCCTCCTCCCCGGAGACCCGTGCATCCAAGGATATGGACTAAGAATGATAACTCCCAGCAGTTCACCTTCATAGCATAATAATTATCTGAGCTGATGAATGTAGCACAATCAGTACAACCTACTCCTCGGTCAGAATAGCCGAGCAGTTGTCACATATATCGCAGATGAAAATGATCAGTTCAGGGTAACGTCAGTTGAGGGAGAAGATCAGCAGACAATAGCTTAATCAAAAGACTTTGTGTTTCTAGAAATTTTTGGTATCTACAGTTGTAAAGCAACTCTTGTAATTTTGACCTTAATGAATATCAGTTCATTTATTTTGAACTCGTTTATCGGAACTCATTTTCATTTATTGAACTTAATATTTATCTTCAGTTCATTTATTTTGAACTCAACCGACTTTCCCTCTCACATCGCTTACAATACTTTATCAAACCATTTTGGGATGGATTATTTTTTTCACCAAAAAAGGGAAGATTTTAAGGGGAAGGAAAAATAGAAATAAGCGGCCGGAAAGATTCCAAATTTTGATGAGAAAATAATGATCTACTGATGATATTGTGATCAGTAGAGCTTATGATGAGAAAAGATCGGTCGACTTATGATCAGTAGAGCTTACACTCTACTGATCATAAGTCGATCGATCAGTACTCATAAGTAGAGCTTACACTCTGTTTGTACCAAACATGAGGAAATTGTTATATTACTTTGTTTCGGTACAACAAAAGAACTCAATCGAAGAATCAAAGTTACGCTTTCTAAATCAATCTATCGATGACGCTGTATTGAGATATTATCAAAAATGAGGAAATTGTTGGGTATCACGTTTTGATATATATTTACTGAGCAGACTTGCATAGACTCAACGGAATGAAGTCTATGGACCACAAAGTGTAATGGGTGAAGGTGAAGTCTGCTGATGAGTTAAATAGAAGAATCTACCAATCACTAAGAACTCTACCGATGCTGATATCTACCGACCATAAAGAAGATATGTTTTGTGGAACAAAACGTTACAATTGTGAACAAGCATCAGTAAATGCATTCAAATATCTGAACGTTGACAGTACAACTAGCTAGAACTTGCTATATAAGGAAACTTAGTACAGTTCTGCAGCATATAATTAAATGCATCCAGAGCTTTTCAGGAAACTAATGACAATGCATTTAATGGGATCAGTTAAGGTCAACAGAGTGCTGTAGCACCAGTACGGATATTTCAGGAATCAATATTACCGTTGTATTAACTATAAAATGAAGACTCCTTAGAGGGTTACAAGGGTTGTTGGGTTGTTGAGCTAAGTTGGTTGACACAGAGAATCATCATTCATTCATTTACTGCTCAACCTTGCTTACTAAGAGTTATTCGCTTATTCAAAAAACATTTTCAGGCACCGCATCAGACATATCAGATCTTCAAGAGATCATTAGTGCCAACTGATTGTAGCAATTGATTGCACAATCATCCAACTCTTTCATTGTTTTACATCTTTATAAAGAGTGAAATCTCTGCAAAACTATTGTAACAGTTGTGACAATGAGTCAAACTGATTTGTTTAGACCCAAGCTGTAAAGTGATATCAGCTATGAAATTGCTAGGAGTTTAGGCTATCTGTGTGGTATTAGCCTAAGTAGGTTGTATAAAAGTATAAACCAAAGTCTTCTAGTATATCCTTCCTGCAAAGGAAAAAAGGGAGACATAGAAGCGTTCGTGCTTCAAACTTCCAGAAACATGCCTTGTGTCGTTCAATCTTTGTACTCTTATTATATGTTGGTGTCAACTCAGTAGACTATTGTAATACTGCTTGTTAGTAGACACCAAGTCATTATTTTTCTAGTCGACCTTATCTACTGTGACCATCTTCGTAGTCTACTGTTTTCCTCTTTAGACCAGTAGACTATGTTTACTGTTGTTATCTGTCCAGTAGACTATCGCCATCACCTCAACTTATTCGCTGTATCAATCAAGTTATTTTCACACTTATCTTTAGTTACTCGGCTGATCAGTCTTTAACCAAGAAAATAGCTCTTGGTTGCTAACACTACCAAAGCATATTTTAGAATAGTTAAGTAGACCCGTTGCAGATATTCAACCCCCTTCTATCTGCTTACCCGGTCCTATCATCCAGGATTAAAGAAAATACTAAGTAATAGAATATTTAACATTATCTGACTTAATTAATTTTGCAATACTAGTCCCAAATTTTTAGGAACAATTAAATATAGTTTTATGAAAATCATTTTACTAAAAAATAATCTCAAACTTTTGTTTTAATTATATAAGCCCTAAACTTTTGTTTTTAATCAAAAGTGACATCAAAGCCCCATATTCAATAATGTGACTACTTTTGTTAAAAATAATTTATGTATGATTATTAAAAATATTTATGTGAGATTATTTTTGATTAAAAATAATTTATGTGAAACTATATTTGATCAGTTTTAAAAGTTTGAGTATATATTTTATGATACTATTTTTTTAAATTTAGCCTATTAATATAACTTAGTTCTGGATTATGACCAAATCCACAACTATTATGGGGTGGCTTAAAAAGTGTTACGGTTCTCTCGCCTACTGCACTAATCCTTTAAGGTTCTCAACATTTGATGCAAAGAAAAAAATCCCAAAGAGGCAATGTTGATTGGAAAAAAACAAGTCAAGCTGAAGCAGGGAGAGAATTTACACCCCCGGTAGGGGTAGCTGCCCCCCTCCCCCCAAATTTTAAAAAAAATATAATCTTCCTTTAAAAAGAGTTTTTTTTTAAAGAAAATTACAATTTGGCCCCAAAATATTTGTATTGCCCCATATAAATTACAATTTTCACTCCTAAAATTATATTTTTGACATTTTTAGAATTTTTGACCCTTATTTTTAAGTTATTATTTTTTGCCCCCTCTAAACAATATTTTTAAATTCGCCCATGAGCGGAAGCATTAAGTTCAACTAAAGAAATGTTTTATTTTGAAGAAGCAATTTCGAGGATAGAGATATAGAGACGATAGAGACGATTTAACTTGTATAGGTGTGATCTCCGATGATGATAATATTAAACTACACAAGTAATTTATCTTTTAGAGATAATCAAGCGGTAACACACAATAAATGCTAAGAATATTGGCCGATAGAGAAGAGAAAGACAGTAGAGGCACATGCAAAGCATCGACTTTGACAATAAGAAGTGGAGCCATGATTATAAATTAGGGGACTTATTTTTAATTTTTTTTAAAATTAAGGGTAAAACATAAAATTAAAAAAAAAATCTTAAAAAAAATTGGGGGAAGGGTGTGTGTGGGGTGGGGGTTGCGGCCACCGCCCTCTAGCCCCTCCCAACACCCCTGATCATAGATACTGGTTTTGATTTAGTTAGTTGAATATCCCTCTTTTCAACTACTCATCGACGAAGAATTTACATCTAATAATATAAAAAATGGGGAATTGTTTTTAGAGGTGGTAAAATACAATTTTAAGAGGCAAAATACAATTTTAGGAACAATTTTTTTTAATTTTTATTTTAGGGTGTACACTTGCTCTCTGATTGTATGTCCGCCCTTTCATTTAGAGAATGCGGCCACAATTAATATCTTTCATAGTAATTCCCACTCATTGCGTACTCACATTTTTATGTACTACAATAAACTGAGGATGTTTGTCTGTATTCTATGGTTGTGCTTGGTAGTGTGATAAGATAAGTTATGGATAATAATCTGGTAGATAACTTAGATGATTAGTAAACTAATGATAAATAATCTTGTGTTTGATATCTATGATTAGTAAGACGTTGAAACATAATAATGTGTTTGGTGTGGTTGATGAAACATTGTATATATGTAAAGTAGGTATGAAAATATCAGAAACACCCTTGATTATAAAATATTAAATTCTTAATATTGGTTCAGACATGTTAATATATTTTGGTAAATTCAGACAAACATGTTAATATGTATATTCTAAATATATGATTACATATAAATAATTTTTTTTTATTTAAATTGAAATTTTTTTCTTATTTACATATAAATTTAATTTTAGAAAAATCTTTTTTCTATAAAATATATATATAAATTTATTAATATATACATATTAAACATTGACTAATTTAATAACAATAAATTATATAAATTATTAGATTTTTTAAAACCCAAACATAACAATATTTTTCCCAAACAAATAAATTGAAACACAAAAAAAAAATTTAAGAAAAATATTTCAATTTAATTAAATAAATTAAATTTATATAATTATTATGTAATTAAGAAAAATATTTCAATATAATTATGTAATGGAATATTAAAAAAATATATTCCACATTGACGTTGGGCGGGCGACCGGCCCTCCCCCATTTACGGGTGAGCATTCGGTTAATTCGGTTAAAAATCGAACCGAATTAACCGAAACCTAAAAAACCGAATTTTTTTTACAAAACCGAACAAACCTAACTTTTTAAAGAAACCGAACAAACCTAACCGATAAAATATCGGTTAATTCGGTCGGTAACCGAATTAACCGATATTTTTGAAAAATGTAAAAAAATGTAAAAAATTTATAAAAAATAAATTAAAAACTGATTTTAAAAATATAAAAAAATAATAAAAATCTGTTAGATCGGTTAAATCGGTTAACCGATATTTTTAAAATCAAAACCGATAACCGAACCATTTAACCGATATTTTAAAAAAATAAAACCGAACTTCCGAATTGACCGAACCGAATTTCTAAATTTATTCGGTTCGATCGGTTATTTCGGTTAAACCGAAGTTTTGCTCACCCCTACCCCCATTTACATATAATACAATTTTATATATTTTGAAAAGTAATTATTTAACTAATTCTATTTATTTATTTAATTAATTTAAAGTTAATTAATTATTAGTAAAATATCACAATGAATTAAACAATTCATGGAAACAAATTATAAACTATCATAATGTGATGTTGCAATTTCGGCAAGAGGTTGTTTTGGTCCAAATTTAGAACTAGCGGCAAATAAGTCCCTTGTAGTATACCAAATAGTCAAATTACCCCTTTGTGGTTTGAAAATATGTATTTTACAAAATGTGTAGTTTACCCATGTGTTTTGAAAATATGCATTTTACCCCCTGTGGTTTGTGCCCTTATAGTTTGTGAATAGGTGTGGAATATACCGACACATAGGGGGTAAACTGCATATTTTGTAAACCACAGGGAGGTAAAATGCATATTTTCACAAATCACAGGGGGATAAAATGCATATTTTCAAACCATATGGGGGTAAATTGCCTATTTTGTAAACAACATGGGGTAAAATGACTATTTTCAAACCATATGGGTAATCCGCTTATTTGTGAAATTATATGGGGTAGGTGAGTTTGTTTTCAAGGTTTTAATTAACCCTTTTCACTGGCCTACATGTTAAAGTTGTTTTGTTAAAAATTAAACCAAACGTCATACTATCTACTTTATCATTATTTTATCCTACCTAAACCTAAGATGCCAAACTAAGCGTATATGTATGGATGTGAAATGATAATTTTTTTGCCAAAATTGTATATATTGTTAGTTGAATGAATACAATTTTACAAATATGTATAAAAATAAGCAAACCTACAACTGGCTTGGTCCTCAATTTGACATAATCTAAAACTCATTCAATTTAATATTTCTGCAAAGAATTAGACATGCCTGTGTATGTAAAATTCTACAAAAATTAATATAACATTATTTTGGAATATCCCTAAAAGCCTTTTGCCTAAACAAAAATTAACACCAATCAGCATAATTTTTATTTTTTCCAAGAAAACAGAGGCATTCTAGGTTCTAATGAGAGTCCTTACCAAGAGCAACCCAAATAAATATAAAAATAAGTTTATTAATTTATAAATGTGATATTTTATTAGGTTGGCAAAAAAAAAAAAAGTAAGTCAAAAATAAGAAATCTAATGGAAATGAAATCTTAAATTTCATTTTCCTAATCCAAAGTACGGAAAAATAATAACACATATTTTTAAGCTATTACTATATTATAAAATAAATTTCATTTTCCTAATCCAAAGTTTGGAAAAATACAGCCTGGGACACATTTAATACTCCAAATCTTATTTCAATTTTAGATTTCATAATTCAAATAATAATACATATTTTTTAAGTTATTGCTATATTATATAATGCGAGCAACTTAGAGAAACTTCATTGATCTCTTGGTGTGTTGATGTGTTGTTGTTAAATACCCATATAAATAATCAGGAGCGGAACCAGAAAAAAACTAGGGGTAGCGAAAATAAATTTTCTTTTTTGATTTTCTACAATATGCAAAAACACTTAGGGGTATTTGCTATCGTTTATTCAAAGTATTTTTGTATTGCTTTTGCTTAAAGTTGAAAAAAGTTGTGCACTTGCTAGTCAAATAAAATAGAAAAACAGCTTAATAACTTTAAATTATTACAAAATTGTCACTACACAAGTAAAACCAGTAAAAAAACATCTCATGACTAGATTATCTGCTTCTGCTTTTACCTGCTTATTTTTAGAGAAACAATAACATAAACAATGAAATAAAAAACACAAAATCTGATAAACAGTTTTGAAAAACAATTTCAAAAAACCCCTTATTTCATCTATATAATAATGTATCATATATTAATTCAAAAAAATGATGTATCATATTAATTTTTAATATTTCAAATTTTAAAATATAAAATAATTATATATTTATTTTGTATTACTACGAAGAAAAACATAACAAAACGGTTAAATTAAAAAATTATACCAATAAAATATGTTTTATATAAAATAATGTTATATATTAAAATCATAAATATTAGTATGAGTATTATTTGTGTGCATTATTACACATGTTTTTATGCTACCAACGTGCTTTATTGAACGTTTGTAATATAAAACGGGTGTTACCAGCAAATGCAAACAATAAAAAAATAAATTGCATACCAGTCCCTTCAATTCGGCGTGTTGCCTCTCCGGCTCTCCCCCGTAGACAAGCAGTGTTTGTGCTTTCAAGTGCGAATGCTTCGCAAATGCAAGCATTAAAGTTTTCTCATTGGCCGACGGCGGCGAGCTGGAGGATTTCTACGTCTCCGGTGTCCAAAAGTCATGCCAAAAAGGGTGTTCCTGGTGTTACGTTCCGGTTTCGTAGGTTCCGATGCTGCGCTTGGCATTCTTCGTCTTTAGGTCTGTATCTCGGTTTGTGTTTATTCTTTGAGATGTTTTGTGTTTGGAATGCGTTTAATCAGCTGTCGTGATTTGTGAATGTGTGTTTTCTAGTCTGTTGTGAAAACAGAGGAGTTATATTTAAGGTTTATTAATTGAGCAATGCTGGATTTGTTAGAACTTGGAGTAAATTAATTTTTATTTAGCTGTATTTCATGTGTGCTTTTTTCTGTTTGTAAATGATTTTTATCTTTCGAGGTGGTGTTTTTTTTGGGAAGATATCGAGGATAAGTGTCAAAAGAGAAATGCAGCATGTGGATTCTACTGTATATCGATGCTGAATTCTGCTTCACAAACTAAAGCACCTTTAGATTATTATTTTTTGTGATTGAAGCCAAGCGCCAATTCCCATTGTCGAACTTTCTGTCATCAGTCATTACAAGCTTTTTGTTGTGCATCACCGGTGGACGTAAAGCAGAAGTTTTGGTTGTGTGGTTGATTGTTATTGCCTTTTCTATTTCTGTTTGGTGTATGAGATTTATAAAATTTGTGTTGTTTTCAGTTATGGATGAAAAGAAATTTCTTGAAGCGTCTGAAAATGGAAATTTAATTCCTCTGTACAAGTGTATATTCTCAGAACACTTGACCCCTGTGCTTGCTTACCGATGCTTGGTTAAAGAAGACGAACGAGAGGCTCCAAGTTTCCTTTTTGAATCTGTAGAGCCTGGTTTTCGTTCATCAAGCGTTGTAAGAAACATTTTTCTGTCATAGATAAATATTCTGTTCTTATTGCTCTTCGACTGTTGGGCACACACGAGTCCACAAACGTAGAATTGCTTGTGTATTAATCCACTTAAATTATTTGTGTATTTTTTCTTTAGGGTCGATACAGTGTGGTTGGGGCACAACCAGTAATGGAAGTTGTAGCTAAAGAAAACAAGGTTACAATTCTGGATCACGATGCAGGAAAAATAATCGAGAAAGTTGTGGAGGATCCAATGGAGATTCCAAGAACCATTTCGAGGGATTGGAGACCGCAACTGATCCAAGACCTTCCGGATGCATTCTGTGGTATGAATTTGGTGTTAAAATATTTGATTTTGTTCTTACAATGATTATTATATTTTTTTTCCAGATTTTATGTTTTGCATTCTTTGATGTTTTGGGCACAATTTTACTATATTTGATTGAGAAAAAAACGCGTGTTTGGATGTCACATATTAATGTTGTTTCAACTTTGAGATAAGAACCAAATCTGAAATCAATTGGGATATTGTAGAAAAGTGTCTTTATGCCCAACTGGGCCAAAAGGCTAACTGCTTTGGGTATGTTTGACTTTGTTTCCCAAGGTTTTGTTTTTAGAAATGAGTTAATTGAAAATGTATCAGAAATTGAAGTGTATGAATAGATGTCAAATTTAAGGTAATGTGTTTGTTCTTGTTATCAAAAATATCAAATAGTTTTCGAAAAATGAAAATAAACATAGCCTTTTGGTTTATGACTGTCTAAGTTGTAATTTTTTCACATCCACTAATCCAGATTCCAGATCAATGCAATAAAAAGTAGGATGTGGTAGAAAAAGCGACATATTTTTAGATTGATAAAAAAGAAGGATTCAAACTACGTCCTGCACGATAAATTTTAAATACTGCAGGATTTGTGTTATAGCATGTGCAATGGTTCTGACGTGATTTTATCTCAAATCTTGTATACAAAATGACATTTGAGCTACAAGAGGTTGATACTTATTCTTCAAGAGAGAGCATGATTATACATACATAAATTAGTTATTGCAATATTCTATGAAAAACAGTTACTGCTATCCATCAGTTCTTGCTCTTGGTTTTTACCCAATCATTCATCGTCTTCCATTATGAAATGATTGACAACTGTTTCAGAAATATAGTTTGTTTGTGCATTTTGATCTTAACTAGAAAAAAACTAAATCATGTTCATGAGACATAGTGTTCCCATGACTTTAGAAAGCCAATAAGAAGGCAGGAAAAAAAAGAATTTGGCCAAGCCATGAGTTTTATAGTTGTCAATTGCTAAAAAGACGAATACAAACTTGAAACCTCAGATATATGGGATAAAGGAGTGAACATTTTCAAAATAAATTGAAGATTGTGAAACTTTTTGCATAATATGTATAGTTAAAGGGGAATAGCTTGCAATGCAACATCTAGATGTCCCCGTATAAAATGATGCACTTTTACACAACATATTTTAAGCCCAAAAGTTGGAAATTTCCACTCACGCTGAACTGTCAGTTTTAGATTTTCTAATTTTTACTCTTTGATTAGACTACTGGATATTTTTGGATTTAGAATACACAGAACTGGAAGGTGTGGAGCATTTCAGTAGCTTTAATGGATTGTTGAACTTATCTCTTGAAGAATATTAGGGGTCCTGAATGCTGTCAACATCCTCACCATTTGATTTTTTAACTTCATGTAGTATTAGAAGTAAAATTTTATTGCTACTTGTGGAGGATCACCTAATACTTCTTGAACTGGAACAATCTCATTGTGAAATGCTATGCATTATTTGTTGACATTCTTAAAGAGTTTTATTACTTCTCTTTGTGTCCTATAATTCATAAGCTCTTCAATCAGTTATCTACACATTGCGGTATAGATGGATATTTTTTCCTTGATGTATTAAAATGTGGCACGCAGTACAAATGTGACTGTCTGCAGGCTTTTGATATGACTGCTATTTTGGAAGTATGCCATTTTTGTGATGAATGTTCATATAGGGCTTATTTTTAGTATTATACTTTAAACTAATGTTGGTATGCTTTTTTTAAGCAAGTATTTACACTGATGATCTGAACATATAGGTGCATGTGACAAGCTGGTTGCTGCTATACAGTGGTTTGTGATATGTGTAGTGATATTGATGAGTTAAAATCTTGATGGTTATCATCTTTGATGATAATTTTCAACTTCAGCAATCAGATGATGCAATCTTATGGCATAATAGCGATATCTATGCTGTGAATGACCATGCATGTGCAGGATATTTCTGAAAAAAAGATCATCACTCAAGTGTCTCTTGACAAATGGTTATTAACTTGATACTTCTAAGCATGTGATTGGTGATGATAGTTACATATCTCACCTTCACAGGAACATTTGTCATGGGCGGGAGTGATAAAGAAGACCTCATGTCAATCCCTCACCCTATATAGTTGAATTTGATCCATGAACGTTTTGGATGATTTCTGATATGCCTTTTGTTCTTTTTTTGTTGTTTCATAGGAATCCAAGAAATGTGATATTTTAAGATGAAAAGATGATGAAAAGTGCATAGGAGTGGAAAGACCCAATTTGAGGCTTGAAAAGATGGAATTTGAAAGATTCAAGCAGTGCAGTTAGCGCGAGGGCGTCGATTGAATGTAGCGCCAGCATTAAGGCGCTGTTGTGTCAGCGCCCTAGCGCCATGTATATTGCCTCAGAGCTTAATATTTCTCATCAATCAGCGGTGGGGCACTGGCTTTACGTAGCGCTCTAGTGTTGTCTGCATGTAGTACTACGGCTCTGCATTCAATCTGCGCCCACTGCACCGCTTGAATCTTTCAAATTCCATCTTTCAAGCCTCAAATTACGTCATTTCCACTCCTATGCTATTTCATCATCTTTTCATAGTACAATATCACATTCTTAAATTCCGATAAAACAATATAACAAGAACAAAATACATAATTATGCTCGAATACTACCATAAAAACTAAGTAAAAGAGAAGAAAATACAATAGCAAATCAATTCCCTCAAAGACAGGTCTCTAAATTTAGACTACTATTTTCAACTAAGCTGATGAAAAAGGACAGCGCATTAAATGATCAGCTACCACTGCATTTTAACTGGTTTAATTTACTGCCCGTATTGCCTGACTAGAAATCTGATTTTTCTGTCTTATATATATATATATACACACACACACACATACACACAATCAAATCCATCATCTCAAATTTCTTCTCGTGTCAACAGGTGGATGGGTTGGTTTTTTCTCATATGATACTGTTCGATATGTGGAAAAGAAAAAACTGCCATTCTCAAATGCCCCACAAGATGATAGAAACTTGGCTGACATTCATCTTGGATTGTATAATGATGTAATTGTTTTTGATCATGTAGAGAAGGTATAACTGGCCTACTGAAATGAATAAGATATAAATTTAATTTTTTTCCAAAAGTAAACCATCGACTCCTTTTGGTTTTACCCATGCAATGCTCATGCCATTTTAATACATTTGAAATATACATAATAATGTTAAATTGTATTGCTTCTGCATTACTGCAAATGCTGGAATAATGTAGAATGCTCATTAATTGAATTGTTCGTGCCAATGCTCATTAATTGAAATGTTCTTGCCTTATTTATTTTCTGGTTCAAACCTATGTCCTGTTTTAAGTTAGGCCTACTGAAGTTTCTTGTGTTGGTAAAAATCTAGGGCAAATTGCATTTGCATCCCCTGTGAAAATTCAAACAAACAAAATACCCATGCATAAAAGCATTAGTAATTTAAAACTCAGTTCAGGCATAAAACTCCTTGCAAATAGGGGAAATGTGCTTGATTTTTAAAAACATAGGGTTTTACCCATTAATTTTCCACAAGGACTTTTGTGTTTTTGTTGAATTTCACGAGGTTGTAAAATGCTTTTGCCCTAAAATCTCTCTTCCACACACAAACACCCCTCTCCTGTTTTGTCCACTGACATTGCATCTGTCAGTCCATGATTTTTCCTTTTCTTTTGTAAAATCTTTCGATTGAGATTATTATTGAGTATTAACTGCCAATTTTTTCTTTCTTAGAAAGCATATGTCATTCATTGGGTACGGCTAGATCGATATTCATCTGCTAAAAAGGCTTATGAAGATGGAATCAAAAGGTTGGAAATATTAGTTTCCAAAGTGCAAGACATTAATCCGTGAGTTTTATTATGTGCTATCCTTTGATCTTGAGGTGGTCAGCAATATGTAGTCACTAATCAGTTCGTTTCATTTTAGTCCAAAGCTATCTCCAGGCTGCATTGATCTGTGCACTCATGATATTGGAGTATCTTTAAACAAGAGAAACATGACAAGTGAGGAGTACATGAAGGCTGTTTTACAAGCAAAGGAACATATCTTTGCTGGGGATATCTTCCAGATTGTCTTGAGTCAGCGGTTTGAAAGACGAACTTTTGCGGACCCATTTGAAGTATACAGAGCTTTGAGAGTTGTGAATCCAAGCCCATATATGACTTACTTGCAGGTTTTCTCATTATACACGGCTTGAAAATACTATATGCTTTTAAATAAGTTGATGAATGTTTTAATAAACATTACGCTCTCTTTCTTCTTCAGGCCAGGGGTTGCATTTTAGTGGCTTCAAGTCCAGAAATACTGACACGGGTAAAGAAGGTGAATCAGTTTCTCATCATCCAATTCTATCAATCCGACATTTTCCCGCAATGAGTATCTCATTTGCATTGCCTGCTATGAGCAGAACCTTGTGTATTTTGTGGATACATACCAAATACGTTTCACCATGACTTTTCAATTGACAGGGAAAGATTACTAACCGCCCCCTGGCTGGGACAGCTAGAAGAGGAAAAACTATCCATGAGGATGAGATGTTAGAAACAAAGCTGCTAAAAGATGAAAAGCAATGTGCAGAACATACAATGCTGGTTGATCTAGGCAGAAATGATGTTGGAAAGGTCTACTCAAACTCATTATATCCTTAGTAAACCTTTTTTCCTTGATGCATACAATTGGGGGTGGGGATACTAGACTTTGGGTCATAATTTTTGTAAGGACCCCAAGTCCTAATCTCGCTATTAGGACATTATCACATATATTAGTGCATACTTTTATCACATTAGGGAATTCTCGTACATACTTTTATCACATTAGGGAATTCTCGTACATACTTCAATAGCAATGTCAGGACGACTATAAAGGTTAACATTCAATTCCCAACACAGCTGAACTAGTATAAGCTTATACTTCAGAATGCACTAATATTTTCTCAATTCATTAAGCAATTTCTCTTAATTAAATTGCATGCAACTCATAAATGAAAAGAGAAATCCCACGACCTTTATACAAACCATATATACATATCAAATGCTCACAGACGAGCATTGAACAAGTAAATGTATATCTATTTGTATAAACGTATTATCCTATGTCAATACCGGTACCTCGTTCTCAGGAGTATCCTCGTTCCCAGGAGCATCCTTGTTCTATGGCTCAACAGCCCCCACACGGGAACAATAACATAATCACCATATGAACACATACACGAATAATAGTCTTACAGAATACAATGCTGTAAATTAAAAGAATACTTCCCGAGTACACAATGCCCATAAGAAATCTATTCATGTTCTCACAATACCACATCATCAACCCATAATCGATAATCACAATTGTCAATCCCATAATCGATAATAATCCATAATCGACATTAAGTTAAATTATTACATCAATGTTTTATTGTAATCACAAGTATTTTGATTACCTATTTACATATTAAATCTCAAAATAACACATCGCTAACTCAATAGTGTCAGTATCATAAATCATTGCACGCTTACTAACGGCATCACCATAAACCCTCGCACGCTCAAAAGCGGCATCATTATAAACCATCGCACTCTCACTAGCGGCATCACATTAAACCATCGCACGCTCACTAGCGGCGTCACATTATACCATCACACAGTTCATCGGTGAACTCAAACCATATTAACACATTTCTCAACAAACGTGCCAACAAAATATAATTTTAGAGTTTGTACGTCATTACGTATTAATTCAAATAAAACAAGAATATCATTCTTTAAACGCTTCCATTTACCTATGCCCGTACGTCACATGTACCTCATAATTCAGTAGCAAGAGCCAATCTTTGCCTTTGCTCCGAGACCTGGTGAATTATGCGCTACACAAATTCCATAATTCACAATCAATCGCATTTACACAATTCACAGTCAAGCACGTATTCAATGCCTAAACATATCATCCTAGCACGATGATATAATGCACAAAAAGGCTCGAACAAAGCATGCATCGACCCCAGGACAAAATAAAAATTTCAACATTTTGCCTCGCGATCGATCGCTCCACGCCTCGCGATCGAGGAGCTCGAGCGATCGATTGTGAGCTCCTCAAAAAATCCGGAAAAAGTTCTGTCCATCGGCGATCGCCTAAACCATCGCAATCGGTCGCTTCCACGCGATCGATCGCCCGCACTGTACTTCGTCTCCAAATTTTCGTAGCTCGTCGCGATCGATCAGCGCTAGTGCCGCGATCGATCGCGACTTGCGTTTTCCGAAAATATTTTCCTTCAATGGTGTTTTTCAAAGCCAAACTCAAATCCAACATTACCAACACCTACAATAACTCAAAAACTCCACTAAAACACTTGATACAACACAATAATAAAATCCCTTAAAAACTAAAATTCAAACCCCTCACAATACATAACCAAACTTCACAAAAATATAACCAAAACCTTCACAATCAAGAGATGAAGATGGTTACCTAGTTATTTGCTCAAGAATCCTGCTCAAAATTGAGATCCATCGATTTTCTTCAAGAAAATGAAAAGAGGGGAAAGGAAAGGGAGGGAGAAGAGGGAAGGCGTGGGAAAGAGGAGGGAGAGAGAAGCGAGTGAAAATGAACGAGCCCACTTGGTATATATATATATATATATGCTCGTACCAAAATTCATTAACAACAAAATGTTCAATAAATTATCTCCCACTCACTCAGATACATTCAACTCTCAAATCAAAGCTCCCCGGACTCCAAACCCCACTACCAACACGATTCCAAGGTTCAACAAGTCAATGAGAATCAATCTCTAACCTTGAATCCAACAATACCAACACCGGGTAAAAATCCCTTAAAAGATAATTAAGTTCCATGCATCACAATTTTTATAATGCAAATAATTACATTTGAGGATTAGTGTGACTACCAGACTAGACTCGATGTTGATTCCAGAACGGTAAACATGGGCCCGCTCGCCATGGTTATTAAGATCAATAGGCTATTTATCTATCAAATGTTAACTAATGCACACAAAAGGAAAGGTTCAAATCGTGATCTCGGACCACACTACCAGAATATCCATTAATTCATACTTATGCTAAAGCTTAGTGAAGAAAAACATAATGCAAATCAGATCTGAGAATGGAATTGAAGCAAATAATGATCGATTCCCTTTTTCCTATAAGAATCGTTCTTATAGTAGAACAAATTAAGACACATGATGGTGTTAAACAAGGGTTTTATTATATATCAGTTGACTTTGCTTCTTTTGATCGCCTATTGTTGTTGAGCTTCCTTCTAATTGATGAAGTCAGTTGTGCCCAAACGCTTGGATTTTCAGGGCACTACACTCGTGCTCTTTTTTCTGGTTGTCCTACATGTTCAGTACATGTAACTAAAATTTTCTTGGCACAACAAAAATTTTTGGACCTTTCACTGCTAGCACTTGTTTTTTTTTCTTAAAATTATTTGCCAATTTCAACGGATTTCTGATACAGGTATCAAAATCTGGTTCTGTGAAAGTGGAGAAGCTCATGACTGTTGAGAGATATTCTCATGTGATGCACATCAGCTCTACAGTGAGTATTTACATGCAGTTGAGATTGAACAAAATATTTAATGTTAAAGATAAGTATGCAATTATTGATTTTGACAAAGATTAAATTTGTTGTGTCGAGGCAGCATACTTGTATAAGAAAATTTTGTTGATGTCTTACCTTTTTACCATCTGTTATGAAAGTTTCATGTTTCCATATTTACATTTGATATTTCTTAATTTTCTCTACAGTTGTGAGATTCACAGTAGTTTGGTTTCAAAAAAATAAAAAAACTCACAGTTGCTTACTTGTAGGTCACCGGGGAGTTGCTCGATCATCTAACATGCTGGGATGCATTGCGTGCTGCACTGCCAGTTGGAACAGTTAGTGGAGCCCCAAAGGTTACCAATTTATCCCTAACATTGTATTTCAAAAGTTACACTTAACTAAACCTTTTCCAGTTGGACAGAATCCAACAATCCCAGTAGCGAAGTAATGGTTTATCAGGCGTTTAATGTCGACAGGATCACAACTGTTGATATAGAAGTCATGCTGACAGTCATCTTAAGATAAATCTTTCTGTTGCTCCATGATTCAGGTAATGGCTATGGAATTGATCGATCAATTAGAACCAACTAGACGAGGACCATACAGTGGTGGGTTCGGAGGGATTTCGTATTTGGGCAATATGGACATGGCATTGGCTCTCAGAACAATTGTGTTTCCAACCAGACTACGCTATGACACAATGTATTCATACAAGGATGGCAAGAAACGTCGAGATTGGATCGCTCATCTCCAAGCTGGTGCCGGTATTGTGGCTGATAGTCTTCCTGATGATGAGCAAACGGAGTGCGAAAACAAAGTTGCTGGTCTTTCTCGAGCCATTGATTTGGCAGAATCGGCATTTTTAGATAATTTTCGTACGCAACCAGCCACGAGCAGTGGTTCTTTGCCGGTCCAAACTTCAAAGGCTGAATTAATGCCACAGAATAGACAGTTGGGTGCTTGAACTGTTGGAACTCACATAATATCATGTAGTATCAATTCTACATTCTTTGAATGGCATCGCCAAAAATAAAAGTTAGGGAGAACCATAATTGCTTAAAATATTTTTTATCCTTCCAATAAAATGATTTCCCCTCCCCTACTGTATCTGGATCAGAACTTGGATTTTTTTTGATGTCGGGGAACATGCCCATTTTTTTTTTTTTAAAAAAAAAACGAAAAAAACTATGTTCTCTTATTTTGAAAAATAACTCTGTTTTGCTCTGTCCATATCCCAAGATACAACGACTTCGGCTCTAGAATCGGATTAGTTCGGGTTTTGATAAAATCTCGATTCAGACCAAGTTTATCGGTTTTGCTAAATAGCAAACTAGATCAAACCATTCATAAATAAAAAACCAAACCTTGATTTTCAGTTTGATCTGGTTTGGCTTGGTTTAGATTATTCTTTGATTTTTTTTCAAATGAAATATTTGGATATAACATAATTTAAAATTTTAATCTAGCTATTATAAATAGATAAATTTCAATATATATACAGAGATTAAAATATTAAACAATGTAATTCATGATAATGACATTACAAATTGGATCATAAAATATAAATCCTTGAAATAAAGTATGTCTCTTTCAAAAGAATTCCAGTAATTCACTATCACTTGCATCAACAAATATCTTTTAAAAGATAGTCAAAAAAATAAATAGATTTAAGAAAATAAATAAAATCAATTACAATAAATCTATTGCTAGAAATCAAATAAAATATTTCTGTAATTGGAAAAAAGTTATATATTTATAAAAGCGGTTTGATTTGGATCTAAAATTTGAACCAGTCCAATTTTTTCGATTCGATTAATGTTAAAACCAATTCAAACTATGATCAACTAAAATCCGTTACAAACCACCATCATGGTTCGGTTTTCTGATTGGGTTCGATTTTTGCTCACCGAGAGAGTGATTACTAAAACTGGAGTTGTGTGGCAGATTTTGGTCTAGAAATGATAGGGGATGGGAAACATTTTAAGGGAAGGAGAGACACATATAATGAATAGTAATACATAGTACTTTACTATTAACAAAAAAATTACAAAAAAAAATTTTCAATTTTTTTTTGTTAAATAAATTTTTATTGTTGATGCGTGGGTTTGACCTGAACCGACTATAAAAAAAAAATATCTTAATCGATTGTTGATGTATGCAACTTCAAATGTTATTGTTTTCAGTTTATAAGTAAGATGATCATCATTGGTTTAAAAAAAATTCGAGTTATTCCTTTGATTATTTTTTTCCATTCAGTTACACTAGCATTGTCGTTTTTTTTTAAAAAAAATGTTTGGTCGAAATGTTACTTTCGATCAAATTAGGAAAAATTGAACAAAAACTAGTATAAATATAAGAGAAAAAGTAAAATGTGCATACATCAAATAACTCAAATATTTAGAGAAGTATCAAAGTTGAATCCTTCTACCCATGGGCAAATATAGAATTTTGGTTATGTGGGTAAAATTATAGGATTTTTATTCATGGCATAAATATATATAAATAGTTTTTTTTAAATACATATATATATTTTCTTTTGAGGGGGACAGTTTTCTCCAAAAATCATGTATTAACCCTTGATTCTCCTTCCACGAAGGAGGGACAATCTCTAATGTCGAAGGAGGGACAACCATTTAGGCAATTTACATACACCAACAGATCAACTAAGCAATATATAATTTTACGACTCAATTAGATACTTAATATTATACATGTTTAAAGTCTATATTTTAAAAAACAACAGTCTGTTTTTCTTTCTTTGGCTCAAAACCACCTACTGGCTTTAACAACAGTTAACTTCTTGAATGATATAACATGGCTACACAAATACCAACTCAATAGATTGACAAAGGAAATATATACAGAGTAAGGGAAATACTTGTATACAGCTGGTTTGAGTTCCATTTATACACTAACTCAATATTAAAACACAACATATTTTAAATAAAAGAATATATAAATTAACATATCAACCATTTTAAACCAATCATATTGAGTTAGTCCATAAGTAAGACTGTTATCGATCGGTACAAGTATTTTCCATATGGATCACCTAATCATTTCCATTTTACATAAGAATCCTTTTATGCATAAAAGTAAAAGAGAGATATTGACTTGATCAAATATTTACCAAAAACAATTAAAGAATGGTTGACCATTTATTTGACCAAAATAAAAATTCTAACTACCACGAGGGGAACAAAAAGACTTCTATTTGATAACGAAGCTTAGAACTTTCATTGTTCACATTGAAATTGACTAAATAGAATTGCAACTTGTTGAGTTCCATTCTCTGATGTCTACTGCTTGAATTACAAGTTTTTGACATCATATATTGAAGAGGACGGAAAACAATTATATGAACATGATATTTGTAAAGATCAAGACACATAAATATGTATATATATGTATGTACAGGGACAGACTTACTTTGGGGCAAAGGGGGTCAAGTGCACCCCCTTGCCCCAAATAATTTTTTTTTTACCTTAAAAAAATAATATTTTAATTTTTTTACAATTTTACCATAAAAAAGTACTATACTTTGTCTATTAAAAAATTGTACTTTGCCTCTTAACCCGATTCCACTCTGTTCACTCAGAGGTGGCTGACCAGCGTAAAGAAACTCACCAATTTCAAAACATGTGTGAGGACTTGGTAAATTACAAAGAAACCAAAGTAGTCTGAAAGACATACAATAATGATATATTTTGTTAAGCCCAACCACATAGATAAATTGCATTTAAGAGCGATCCAACCACGATTTAGACATGATCTCAACCAAAAAAAGGTTTCTATAAAGGCCATTCAAAATTGATCTCTTAATGCTCAAAAAAAAAAAATTTGATCTCTATATGTCTTTAAAGGATATCGAGCGGTGATGCTTCGATGAAAAATCATAAACGAAAGGAATTTTTAAAGAATTCTCGGCAGACTGCTTCAGTGCATATTTTTTTCTCTCTACGCTTTTCCAATCGTTATGATGGCTGATGATGGTGTATATGTGGTTGCGAATGGAGGATGAGAACGATGGAGGTTGTGGAAGTGGTGGTCTGGGGATGGGATATGCTCGGATGGGGATTTTCCTGGCGGCGCAGGATCTGAACATAGACTTCTTCCCAGAAGATTAGGAGGAGGGAAGAGGGAAGAGAATTTGAAATGAGGTTGTTTTTTTCAAGAAAAAAGATTTAAATAGGATAAAACTCAAAAATTGGACCTATGCGAATTAGTTTTCTTGAAATGTGGATGTTTATGTAAGTTGATTTTTTTCCAAGATATAGTTGAATTATGAATTTGTAGGTGAAACTGGTTTGTTTGATGATACCTTTAAGGGTAGTGTCCTTAGGGGTATCATCACCATTCATTTGGAATCTTTTTTTTAAAAAAGAAAAAAAAGATTCCATATGGATGGTGGATGATGCCCCTGAGGGCAGTGCCCTTAAGGGCAGCAACAATAAAACCGGTACCTATGGGTAATTTCTCTATTTTTTATTTAAAAAATTTTGTGTTTTAGTTTAGATTTGATGTATAAATGAGCACATATATAACTATGATCGAAATGTGGACACAATCCACTTGGTGGGGCCCGAGCTTGGGTTGAGCCATGGAAATATACAAAAAAATCAAAAAGTTCACTTTACAACTAACACATAAAAAATTCAAAAGAATAGTCAAGTTTTTGGTGCTTGACTTCGCATAAGGCCAAAGTTTATAGAACTTTTTAGAAATTTAATTGTGCAAATAGCTTGAGAAATATAAAAGGCAATGAAGCCAAAGTTTGCTTTTCAGAACAAAAACGCCGCACAAAAATGGCGTCTAAACTTTGTAACTTGCTATACTTCTATTGCATCTTCTTCTCTTTGCACTTCTTATGCTTCCAAGCTCATTCCTTAGATACCGAAACGGACCGTCTTGCGTTACTTTCTTTCAAGAACAGAATAACAGATGATCCACTTCAAGTGCTAAGTTCATGGAACGATTCAGCAAGTTTCTGCAATTGGACAGGTGTAACATGCAATTTACAACGATCCCGAGTCGTTATGTTGTCGCTGCCATCTCGAAAACTTGGAGGCTCACTCTCACCTGACATAGTTAGTATGTCCTTTCTTAGAGTCATTGATCTTAGAGAAAACTTTTTCCATGGCCAAATTCCAGGAGATATTGGTCGTCTGTTGCGCCTCCGGTACATTTTCTTGATGCAGAATAGCTTTGAAGGTGAAATTCCAGGGAATTTAAGCCAATGTACTGAACTTAGAGTTATGAACTTCAATTACAATAATCTCACTGGAAAAATTCCTGTTGATATTAGTACTTTGCCGAATCTTGTTGCTCTTCATGTGTCTGCAAACAGGTTAACAGGAGGGATTCCGCCTGTTCTAGGCAACATATCTTCGCTGGTAAATCTTTCCATCGCGCAGAATAATCTCGGAGGGGTGATCCCAGATGATCTTGGCCGTCTTGTAAACCTGGAATTCTTGCAGGTTTCGAGTAACAACTTGTCCGGTACCATTCCATGGTCGATTTTCAATCTTTCAAGAATGTCGATATTTTCTGTGGCGCTCAATCACTTGACAGGGAGTTTGCCTTCAAGTATAGGGAGCTATTTTCCAAATCTGAAGCAGCTACATTTGGGAGTTAATGGTTTTTCAGGAGGGATTCCATTTTCACTTTCTGATATCTCTAGCCTCGAAATAATTGATATCCCTGATAATAAATTTACTGGAAAAGTTCCTGTTGATTTGGGAAGGCTTCCGAATCTGCAGAGATTAAACGTTGGCTGGAATCTGCTAGGAATTGAAGACGTCGATGGGTTAAAGTTTCTGGATTCGTTGATCAATTGCAGCAAGCTTGAAACATTAAGCATCACCGAAAACCGGTTTTTCGGACCATTGCCTGATTCAGTAGGTAATCTTTCAATAACTATGAAAAGATTGCTTCTAAGCTCCAACAAGTTATCTGGAACCATTCCTTCGGGGATAACAAATCTTATCAACCTGAATACTTTAAATGTGAGCTGGAACCAATTTGATGGTCCCATTTTCCCTGATATTGATAAACTTTTCAATCTTAGGCAACTATATATGAATGCGAATAGATTTTCAGGGAAGATTCCGTCAACTATTGGGAACTTAACCGTGTTATTTGAACTCCGGTTGGATAGGAACGAATTGGAGGGCAGTATTCCATCGAATCTTGGAGACTGTAAGCAGTTGAAGTTACTGAACTTGTCTGATAACAACCTCAGTGGCATTGTGCCATCACAAGTTTTCGGTCTTTCCTCCTTAACAATCACATTCAACCTTGCTCGAAATTCGTTAAATGGAAGCTTACCGGTTGAAGTTGGGAACTTCGTAAACCTCAAAGCATTTGATTTATCTGATAATGAGTTTTCAGGAAGCATTCCTGAGAGTTTAGGCCTTTGTTTGAGCTTGGAGAACATATTCTTGGAGAATAATTCGTTACAAGGTTCAATTCCTTCGAGTTTAAGTGCCTTAAAAAACCTTCAAGATCTTGATCTCTCACATAACAACATGACCGGGATAATTCCCGAGTTCCTGCAAGACTTTGTCTTCCTTCGGTACTTAAATCTGTCGTCCAACGACTTTGCAGGCGAAGTGCCAAAACGCGGGGTATTTGCCAATTAAAGTGGTGTTTCTATATATGGGAACGGTAGGCTTTGCGGTGGTGTTCATCAACTCGAATTACCTTCTTGTCCACCGGGAGGTGATTCTCTAAAACGGGATCGGTCTAGTACTTTCAAAGTAGCGATCGGGACATCATTTGGTGTTTTGGGTTCGGTTTTGCTGTTTTATTTTGCAATTTCTATGATGCTCAAGAGATCAAGAAAGAAAGGCCTGATTACTTCCCCATCAGAAGATTGGAGTTCGAACTTTTCCTACAAGGAACTGGAAAAGGCAACAGATGGTTTCTCCTCAAAAAATTTGCTCGGTGAGGGCGGTTTTGCATCGGTCTATAAAGGTTCTCTTTCACAAAACGGGAGATCTATTGCTGTGAAAGTGCTCAATATTCGACAGAATGGAACTTCCAAGACTTATATGGCTGAATGTGAAGCACTGAGGAATATCAAGCACAGAAATCTAGTCAAAATTTTGGGTTCTTGCTCAGCTTTGGATTCTGAGGGCCAAAGTTTCAAGGCCATTGTTCTTGAATTCATGCCGAACGGATGCTTGGAGACATGGTTGCATCCAAACCCGAAGAATCAACTCGAGAACCTCAACATTCGTCAGAGGCTAAACATTGCCATTGATGTGGCTTCAGCATTGGAATATCTTCACTACTACTGTCATATACCGGTGGCTCATTGTGATCTCAAACCAGGCAACGTTCTTCTTGACACCGACTTATGTGCCCATTTAAGCGATTTCGGCCTAGCAAAATTCGTCAGACAACGTGTAGATTCCGCTACACGAGCTCAAATAAATTCAACTGGGATCAGAGGATCATTTGGTTATGTTGCTCCAGGTAACATTTCCACTCTACCTTTTCCAAATCGAACAAATTTTTTATAAACTCCATCATATTTCAGACTGGTCTCATATCATTTGTCACACCCTTGAGTACTTAATTAGCTTCTTTTTTCTTTAAATCACTAATATGTAGAGTATGGAAAAGGAGGGCCAGTATCTATATCAGGGGACATTTACAGTTTTGGAATCCTACTCCTGGAGATGTTTACGGGCAAAAAACCGACAGACGAAATGTTTACAGACGGATTAACCCTTCACAATTTCGCAAAAAACATCTTTACTTGGCAATGTATTGGACATCATTGATCCAAGACTAACGTTAACAAAAGAGGCAGCAGCAGAAACAACAGATCATATCAGCATCGAAGTCAAGGAAAACGAATCAATTGAGAAATTCTTTGTGTTAATCATCAGAATCGGAGTCTCGTGCTCTCAAGAAATGCCAAAAGAAAGAATGAACATGAAAGATGCCAACATGAAGTTGCAGTTGATAAGGGATAATTTTTTTCAAAATTAGTTTGTGTATATGGTTATGTTAATACGTTGTAGATTAAGCATTTTAGTATTTGATAGTTGGAAATTGGTTTGTCTGAGTATGAACATTCTTTTTTCCATATATATTATAATAAAAACGTGTTTTATATAAGCAATAAAAATATTAAACTATAACAAAAAATTATAAATTGGTCGTATAAGTTGACCTCATTTTGATTTTAGTCCTTCATTTAGTCAAATTTCAGTCTTATTACAGTAACTTTATTTTACAATTACAATTAATTCACATACCAATCATTATCTATTGTAACTTTTCCATAATCAATAAACACCAAGTATAGCATATACTTAATATCTCTCAAGAAACATAAAGTAATTAGCCACAAACATAAAAACATGCACAATTGTAATATGGGGCGTATCGACCACGAGAATATTCGACCCGACATTCACTAAAAAGGAAAGTGTGTGGAGGAATATCAGTCTTCGAGCACTCGTTATCACATATGGATCTACCGGGACCGCATGGATACCCGATCTCGAATATTATCAAGCATTCTTTCCCAGTAGCCAATGTTCCACCGGCACTACAAGCTGCAATTTAAAAATTTATATATATTTATTGGTCACTTTGTTATCTTTTAGACAATATAACAGTCTAAGAGTCACGTTGCAGTCGCTTTCCCAGTAAAGGGCAAATGTTGCATGCCATCAAAACAATTTATGTAAAATATAATTTTTTCAGCTGTTAATATGAAATAATTATTTTAATAGGGTTAAATATTTGTTTGGCTTTGTTTTTTTTTTTTATTGCTTTTGCTTCATAAAAGAATTATGGGAAAGGAGATTAAATGTGTCTACAGATAACTTTTATGTTAAAAATATTATGTGAAATATAACTTTTTAGAGTTTTTTTTAATATAAATTAATTTTTCGAAAGGAGTAAATATTTCTCTATCTGTTTTGCTTCGAAAAATATTATAAAAAGGAAGGAAATTTGATGTATTTCAAAGATTATTTGGAACTGTATCGCGCACTCCTTTATTATTATATCAAACAAAACTTATTTTTGTCAGGTTTATTTGGGACGTGGTGTGTGCAGGTCGAATCTAGAACTTTTGTTTAAGTGGACAGAAAAGAATAACAAAAAAAATCTGATTGAGAAAAATATAATAGGTTAAAATATAATTTTTAGGAGCTAATATAATTTTTGGGAAGAAATGTTTTTTTAAAGGTATTGATTTTTTGTTTTTTTTGGGGAAACCCAGTACATAAATCCGGCCATGGGCGTGGGGAGGGAGTAAGTTGTTTACAAAATTTGTTACATTTATGAATCTATAAGACAAATTATCATGTCTATATATATATATATATATATATATATATATATATGATACCTGATACGAGTGAGTGAATAACAGTAAGTAGCATAATTGATTTCAGAAGCTCTGCCATTGACGTCTATATATATATTTCTCAGGTCAATTTGCAATGGTTGTGAATCTGATGATAGGAAAGAAGCCATTATATAATATTTTCATGTGATTTGATTCTGGTCAATAGTAATAATTCTATTACTAAAATAATAATATTTTCATTTGATTTGATTCTGGTCATAATAGTAGTAATTCAATTACTAAAATTAAATACGCAATTATATTGTTTGTAATCTAATTTAGTGACAGAGTAGGCATAGTTGTCACGCTTTAAATGAGAAGTTAACAAAAAGAATTTTGCTTATGATTTCCGGGGAATTTTATTGTCAGATAACAATTACTGTTGTTGTCAGAGCAATTTTCATATTAAAAGACTTTCGTTTATAATTTTTTAAAAATATTATTGTCAGAACTATTATTATTGTTGTCGGAACATTTTTCATGTTAGGTTCATAAAAGTTGAGCTGACAAATATCAATAAATATCTATATATATATAAAAGAAATTTAGACCCTTTTGATACCTAATGTTAATACATCACAAAACTAACAAATGGGTATTTCTCTCGAAAACGAAAATTACTTTTTCTGTCCATATTGCCTCGAAACAGTTGCTGATGCAGGATTTTTAGGAAGGGGGGCAAAAAAATTTAAAATAAAAAAGTTAGGCCAAAAAAAAATTTAAAGGTCAAACTATAATTTAAGGGGGGACAAAATGTAATGTTTAAGAGGCAATTTATAATTTTTTAAGGTAAAATTGTAATTTTTTTTAAAAAAAATATTTTTTAAGGTAAAAAAATTAGTTTTTTGGGGCAAGCTTGCCCCTTAATAGATCCGCCCCTGCCTCGAAACCAAATCATTTTGGTCTCTCTTGCATTGTTTTTTTTTTAATGATTGTATACATTTGTCCTACATATGTAAAAAAATTGGATAATTAAAATGATTTATAAAAGATTGTAATAGACTCTTATAGAAACTTGAAGTGTTAATCATTTTCGTAAAGCAAGTACAGATGCAAAATAGTTATCATGGGAGCCTATTGTGCAATCGATCTGGCCTGAGGCGTGACAATAATGAATCAATATCTGTATTAAAAGCTTTTAAAGTTCATATGTGGAGTAACCTTATTAGTACTCCACTGATAAGATATACCAAAACGATTTTGGTCCAAAATAATAGGGACGCAAAAAAGTAAATAACCATTATTTTTTAATATTATGCTTTTAATTCAATTTTTTTTTTTAAAGTTTGATCTGATTAGTTGACAAAAATATCCTTGTACATTTTTTTTAAAAGTTTACGACTAATGTCGATATTTAAAAATTAATAATGCTTTTATTATATATAAAATATCAAATAACACAATTTTTGCTCTTTAATCTTAGTACTCAGAAACAATTCGAAATACTCAATCTAAATGGTTTTTCAAGACTTTTATAACGACAAAAATATTTCAAAAACAAAATTATACATTACCTTCACGTCTTTTTTGTTTTTTTATTGAAAAATAATATAAATATTTAAAGAAAACTAAAATTATAAGGGCAAAACATGGTTGTCTCCCCTGTAAGATAATTTTATTACACTTATAATTTCTAGTTTGAACAATAACGCATATACACCTAACATTTTGACATAAAATTCACCCTTTAATACGGCTGCCTGAATCTTGAATTCAAAATTCTAATAAATACTAAATACCTAGTTAGGAGGTAGACATTATATTGTAAAAGACAAAGGATAGTGTATACATTTGAGAGATTTAACGACAATTAATGAATTGTCTTTAAAATAATAAACTTTTGTGAAGTTGATAGATTTTTATTAACTTTTATAGAATCTCACAGTTATAAAAAGATTTTCATTCAAAGCCCATAGCACTAGCGACGTCTCCGACATAAATGCAAAGAGGATGCATAGCTGATAGAGGATCTTGTGGAACATGATTTGATTCTGCAAGCGGTTCGGTACGAATTTCGGACTCTTGTTGTTAGGATCGATTTTGGGGATGGGTTGCCAATCCACACCAAAGTTCAACCAACTAGAACTTCAATAGCTCGTGTTCTTGAAATAATTACATCAGAAGATTATATCGAGTTCGGTTACAAAATCGAGCGAAAGACACTCGACATAACCCGCTCTATAACCGATTATCATTTGAAAGATATTTTAAAGGTATGCAAGAAAATATGTAAAAACAAAGTAAATAAATGCAGTAAAGTAAATACACAAGCATTTGCTTATGGAAGTTCGAAGGTGGTGTAATCCTTCTACGTCTCGCATTCTTCTATTTCATGGAAGGATATACTAGAAGGCTTTGAGTAATACAATCCCGTTGTACAATCCACTTAGGCTAATACCACAAAGATAGCATAAACTTCTAGCTCACACAGTTCACAAAGAGCATGCTCTTTAATGTCTCACATGCAAAGACCTCACACAGTTGTGATAAAACATCAACTATTACAATGGTATTCACTCTTCTATTTTAGCTCACAAATACAATGAATACAAAGGCACAGATGATCTCCTAACAGATCTAATATGAGCTTGAAAGAGGTACCAAAGATTTGGGGAGTTGCTCTTCATTTAGCAGATTTGTTCTTTGAAGTTTCCAAATTGAATCCCAAGTGGATTTGTTTTGGAGCTTGGATTGATCTTCAGTCTGCTGTAATTGAGCTTTAAAATCATGTATATATAGCCCCAAGTAATGATATATACATTAGATACAAGCATATAGCCGTTGTGACAATTTTGGTAAGCTTTCAAAAATTGCAATGATCATATTCTGCTTCTGGGCTGTTTCTGCAAGTCTGCTGATTTGTTCCTGTGATGTCCTGGGATTATTGGTATTAATCCCGGAGGATTATTAATCTTTAATAGATTTTCTTTTATTGTGGCAATTAGGAATTAATTGTGGTTATATAATTCTTGCGGTGATAATTACTTATCTTGGTAAAAATGCTTAGTCACGTGGTATGGGTGACCTGGGGTGCATTTCGGGGTGCATGTTATACATGTTGGGTGTTTGGGTGTTATAATTTGTAATTTTGGTAAAGCATGATTTTAATGGTGATTTTGGGGCATTGTAGTAAAATGCTTTAAAAATATCATGATGGAATATTCTATATACCATGCTTATGTTTTGGCTACACATTTAAATCTCATGTGAGTTGGCAAAGGAGCCACTTGCATCTTTACATCCCATCACCCCCTCCCTATCAGCTTTTGTCCCCAAAACCTCATCCTTTCACCTAAGAACTCCCATTTTCGTTTCTGAAACAAGAGGAGAGGAGAAAACTTGGAAAAAGGAGTCTTTTTGTGTTTTCTTGCTTGAAACTTGGAGCTCAAGTGGTAAGCTTCCACTATGGTAGAGTTTTGTTGAGTTTTGGTTGGGTTGTAGCTTGTTTTTGGGGTTAAAAGGGGTAGATATTGGTCCAACATCTTGTTTATGTTTGGGGGTTGTATTTTAAGGTTGTTTTGTAGTTTAGTGTTGTGTTGGATGGTTGATCTTGGTGGTGTGTGAGTTAGGGTGTTGTTGGAAGCTCATTCTTGGAGGTTTCTCGCGCATACAGGGCTGCTCGATCGATCCGAAAATATTTTCGATCGATCGAGCATGGCAGAATGTGTTTTGTGGCGTTGGAACAGTTCACCGATCGATCGGTATTTTGACCGATCGATCGGAAGGCGGTTCTCGATCGATCGAGATGAAATGTCGATCGATCGAGATGGCCAGTTTGTTGGTGCCTCTTTTGTTGTTTCTTGGCTCTTTTTGGGTGTCTTGCATGCTCCGCCCCGGGTTATTTTTAAAAGGTTAATTGTCATGGATAGACAATATTTTTGGGGTATTATACATGCTTAGCCGGGAACTTTTATAATTTGGTAATCGTCATAGATAGACGATATGTTTGGGAGTTTTGAACGTGCTTGGGCACATGGTTGCATGCTTATGCTTGATTGTGGGTTGTTTATGTGTTTTAGCACATGTTTCACGGAGCATGGAACTCAAGCCAGGCTTGACATGGACTACGGAATTCTAAGGTACGTATGACGTACGAGCATAGCCTATTATAATGTTGCAACTGTAAAATGCATGGTATGTGATAATTGCATTAAATGGGCATTGGAACACATGGTATGTGATAATTGCATTAAATGGGCATTGGAACACATGGTATGTGATAATTGCATTAAATGGGCATTGGAACACATGGTGTGTGATAATTGCATTATATGGACATTGAAATATGTGTCACGTGGTAATCGCATCGAATAGGTATTGAAATGCATGGTGCATGATACTTGCTATAAATGGATAACGATATGCGCGGTAAATGGTATTTGCGTCAAATGGATTATACATTGGGAATTATATGGTGCCGCTGTTGAGCGAGCAAGGATTGGGATGTTGTCGCCGTTGAGCGACCATCGGTTATGACGCCGCTATTGTTGAGCGTGCGTGTGGTCGAAATGCCGCTATTGTGGAGCGAGCTATGACATAGAAATATGGAGTCAATTGCTAAATATATGTGATTCTGTAGTATTCTATTTTGATGGTTTAATCGTATTTGGTTATGGAACTGGTATAGCAGGAATGGTTTTAATTGATCAATGAGATGATCAACTGGCTTTTGGGAATTTAATGGTTTGGTTATTTTGAGAACAGGGACAATACAAGGGATCCCGGATGAGGGTGTTACCATCCAGGGAGTATCATTTAAATTATGGCATTTACATTCTGTAATTTATGAATTGCAATGTTATGGTTATTTGATTGGTGGTATTGGTATGCTCACCCCGTGTGGGGGCTGTCTCTGTTGGGGCAGGTGTTACAGGTGTAGCAGCAGCTTTGGAGTTGAGCTCGGGCTGTTGATTCGAGGTACCAGAGCTAGTTGAATAAGTGCATAGATCCAGAGTTGAGATCGAGCTGCGCTTGGGAGGTGCTTCCAGGATTGAAGTGCCAGTAACGGTACCCGGTAGAGTCTTTATACATTAGATACACGCGTGTTCATTGGGTACTCTTATGTGAGTACATTATATGTGTATATGGAATGTATAAATGGGCTACGGCTCTTCTCGATTCATTTATGGTTTGCATGCAATTAAATACGGAATTGCTAAATGAACTAAGAGCATGTTAGTGTATTATGAGGGTGCATGTTATATGAATAATCTTGGTTGGGGAATTTGAATATTATGTGGATTGAAATGCAAGAAATTTTCTGGATTGCATATGGTGTTGCACTTGCATATGGTTTTCCCCATGATAGTATGATTATATGCACTAATGGTATGGCTTAATACACTAATAACGGGTTAAGGGCACAGGGGTCCTTACAGTTCCAGTAGAGCATGTCTACTTGCAAGTCTACTGGTCGTGTCCACTGACCTCTACTGGTTGAGTCTACTGCTCAAGGTCTGCTGGTACCCTACTGGTTGAAGCTTCGATGTCTGCTGGTCGAAGGTCTACTGCTCAAGGTTGAATCTGCTGCCAACCTTGATGTCCAAAGTATGTTGTTATTTTATCTTGGTTATGGCTCTTGATTCGTTGATTTCTGGGCAACGTGATCAACATGAAAGTTGTAATCATTTCTCTTAGCTTTCCATGGATCAAGAATCGTTCGATTTTGAGTTTGTATGATAGAGTTATGCTCGAAATACGAGGCGATAATCATGCTGTAAGTTTGTTGTATGTAGCAGCAGAACTCGAAAATTGCAGATGTGCTTTCATCATGTAAATCTTCGAATCGGGGTCTGCTGGACTGAAATACGACTTGTAGTAAATTGAGTTGGCTATCCAACCCTTTTGGACAAACGTCGTTTCGATGTCCGAGCTATGAGATATGATCGATTTAGTCAGCTGCGCTTGAGGTCTACTGGTCCAGTAGACATTTGCTTGTCTACTGGTCCAATTTACTCCAACCCATTTATTTGAGCATCAACAAGCTCCTAATCATGATCTATTCACTGCACATTTGGTGAAATATTTTAGCAAAACAATAACAAGTTTTGTTAACATCAAAACCAAGATTATTCAGGTTTCCAATACCCAGCATTTGTTGACTTTTTCATTGAATTTTGTAGAAGTTATCACAATATTTTAGACATTTGTAGATTTTTTCTTAGAATTATCTAAACTTAATAACTTGTAATTATGTCTTACTTTTAGTGATTTCTTTGGCTGGCTATTAACTATTAATTTTCTCTTCTATTTAAAATATTTTTTTTGTATATTAATGTAAATGAATTTTACTTATTTAAAAGCTAAATCAATTCAATTTTTGAAAACCGATACATGATCCACTATTCAATTTATTGAAATGAAAATATAATTATTTGAGTCAATTTAATTTACATAATTAATTACCTATATATTTTTAAAGAACGTAGAATAACACTTTTATCAATGTTAGATAAATAAAATCAACATACTGAGTAATTTGATATATTTTAAGTAGTTTCTGTCAAACAAATATTTAATTTTCGTTGTTGACAATATGTTCATTTTACTCCATGTTTGAGAACTATCTTTTAGTGCAGGTTATGAGCTTCATCGAATAACAATAATATAGTAGCGTGAGTATGGATCGATCCCACGAGGAGGTGTGAATTCTTGTGTTAATGAAAATCAGAACAAAAGAATAATAAAGGATGGGGTTGTGAGGTTGAATTATACTAATTAAAATTAAAAACAAAGATTAACTAATGAAATCGATTCTTGGTATCGGTCGACTCTACCTTGGATATTATCATCTATTTCATCGATTCACAAAAGACTCAATTTTACTTGAATATTCATCAATTGGAAATCTAATTCCTCCCTCACCTTATTCATAGTCAATTAGTCCAACCGTCATAATTTAACTTTAATCAATCAATCAATCTCTATATGCATATTCAAGATTAAATTCATGACACCATTCAAAACTGGTGAGCGATTAATCTAAATCAAATAAACCCAAGCGGTTCATATAAATTTAGTCAATTGTTTTCCCTAAGAATTTAATAACACCAACAGCAGGCAATTATCAATCTTAGTTGCTTTGTAAATCCGATTAATCAAACAATGATCAAATTTAGCATTAGATTACATGCAAGTTATTAGGTTGTCAATCCAATAAACAAACATCAATCATAGCAACAAAATCATAAAAACAATGATATTCAATAAAATCGATAATTAAAAGCATAAGAATCTCCCCAAGATAAATAAAATATAAGGATTTGTCTTCCTCAACCAAGAATATAAAACTAGCTATACATAATTAAAGCAAAACGATAAATAAAAACAAAGGAAAGAAAACTAATCCGATCTCCGCTCGTCGAGGTGTCAATCCCGCATTCGCTTCGATCTTCGTAGCGTTCTTCAACAAAATTGAAAAGAAAATATAAACTAGTCTAAAACTACTCTACCTACTCTACCTAATAGTCTAAAGGTCTGATTTTTGAGTTCTATATGTAGGGGAGGCCTGATGGAGTAGGTTAGAGTCCATGTAGGAAGGAAAGAAATCAAGAATCCAAACTTTTCAAAACTCTGCTGGCGTAGCTCCGCCTCAAAATGGCGTAAATGCGCCTGATGACGTGTCAAAATTATGGATTCCCGAGTATCTGGCGTATTTATGCTTCAAAGTGGCGTAAGTATGATAAAACTTAGACAACATAATCCAAGCGTCTATGTTTAATCTAGTCAGGCGTTTTCCCTAAGAATTTAACAACACCAACAATAGGTAATCGTCAATCTTAGTTCCTTCAAAGGCCAAGCATTAGATTGTATGAAAATCATTTGATGGTCAATCTTATAATTAAAACACAACAATCATGGTAATAGATCATAGAAAAACACTTGATACTCAATTAAAATCACTAAAAGAACATCAATATCATGAAAACATAAATTCCAAGGTTTTGTATTCCTTCAACCAAGAATCAAAATTGTTTAGTCACTCATGACTAAATTTAACGACAAAAATCAAATAAAAGCATAAGGAAAAGAATAGACAAACTATAATGATCGCCACTTGTCGAGATCGTCACTCCTGCCTTCGCCTTGATCTTCATAAGGAAAAGAATAGACAAACTAAAACTAAAATCTAATGCCTAAATTATGATAAAAGTCTGATATGCGGTCCCAAATTAAGTGTGGTATATATATGAGGCTGGTGGAATAGGTTAGAGTCCATGTAGGAAGGAAATAAATCAAATTCCCAAACTTTCCAAAACTCTTCTGCGATCAATAAGTCGTGACTTTGCAATCGATCGCGAGTTTCTTTTTTCATTTTTTTTTCCACCGGGCGATCGATCGCCCATTCCCAGCGATCGATCGCTGATTGCTATTTTTTGTTGTGTAAAATTTTCTGTCTTGCTCGATCAATCGGTGCATTCTCTGTGACCAATCGCGAGTCTTGGTCCACTTTTATGCATTTTCTTGGTTTACTTTGATCCATTGTCAACTTCAAGGCATTTCTTTATCCTTATTCGCCATTGTTAGCTCGATTTCTTTGATTCCACCTACATTAACACAAATATACGATTATGTAGCATATGTATCAAATTAACTATCAAAACATACCAAATTGTAGGCAATTAAACGCACTAGATGTGTTTATCTATATTCACATCAGTCCATGTTTAAACTTAAAATTACCCAAGTGTTTGTGCCCGGGATGATCGAGCTTGTTCGGAATTTTAGTAGTTTATTTATGGGGTCGGGATGTTGGGTCCATAATTAAACTTAAAATTGACTAAGCGATTGTTCTCGGGATGATCGAACTTGTTCAGAATTTTATTGGTTTATTCATGGGATCGGGATGTTTGGTCCATGTTTAAACTTAAAATGACCCAAGTGTTTGTGCTCGGGATGACCGAACTTGTTTGGAATTTTAGTAGCTTATTCATGGGATCGGGATGTTGGGTCCATGTTTAAACCTAAAATTGGATAAGTGATTGTGTTTGGGATGATCGAGCTTGTTCGGAATTTTATTGGTTTATTCATGGGATCGGGATGTTGGGTCCATGTTTAAACCTAAAATTACCTAAGTGATTGTCCTCCAGATGATCGAGCTTGTTCGAAATTTTATTTGTTTATTTAAGTGTATATGCTCTGGAGAATCGAGTTTTGTTAATTTATGCAGAGAAAGAAGAAATAATAAAAAGATACTTTCATTCAATAAGGAAAAGGATTACAAGAGCAAGCATAAAAGCAGAAAATAGAGCCCTAATCTATCATTTAAATAGCTCTTCCGGAAGACTAGCCAGGGCTGCTTCTTGGTCCAAAAAGTCCAAAGAGGTGCCTTCAGACGGATAACCCTTCGCCTTGAATTGGCGAGCACAAGCTTCAAAACCATGTTCGAAGAATTTGGAAGCGCGCTCAGACACCGTATTGCCATACTCATCAGAATTCAGAAAGTCGTCTTTCCTCTTCAGCCAGATTTACATTACCCGAGCTTCGCAAGAATCTTTTTCTTGAGCAAATTGCTCGGATAGAGGTTTTTTGATTCCTTCAAGATCAGCCACCTTTCTCTCGAGCTCCTCGGACTTTCTTCGCTTTTCCTCGAGAGCCTTCTGGACCACTTCCTGAGCTTTTTTGTCAGATTTATGTTGCTCCTGAAGGGCCATGTTGTAAGGACCCTAGTTCTTTAAGTGCGGATTAAAGGCATAATTAGAGCTAACATGCATTATCAGAGTATAAAAGTTCGTGTTGAGACCTTGAGCCTTAAGAATTACATGCCAAGTTAAGGACTTTCAAATGGATTAATTACATTCTCTAACAAATGAATGTTAATCACTATAGCTTTACACTACTCCTAGAGTAGACACTATACAAAAATAATCATGTCCTTCCTTATCAAAAACGCTCTTCACAAGCTCACCGCCTCAACCCGTCCTTAGCCCATTTTCATGCCAAAAAGTACCTACAAGGACAACCCCAAAACCATGAGCATGCAACAAACCATATTCACAATAATATGATTGTAATTTAAAAATGCATAAATCGTAAATACAAATCATTTCCTGTATTTAATACATTTAATGCTCCCTTTGGTTGTCCCTGTACCACAATCATACTCAATAGATTATAATGCCAACAATGTATGTCATGACATGCATCCATTCCATGTATACCAATGACCATTTCCAGTCTTATTATATCAGTGGCATAATACCCCTCGCGTTTACATGACAACGACATTAATACCCCTGGCTTCGACATATTAGCGGCATAATATCTCTCGCAATAGTAATATGACAGCGGAATTATCCTTCGCTTCGACATATTTGTGGCAAATATTCTTCATCGCTATAATATGACAGCGGCAAGTATTCTATCATCGCTTCGACATGAAGGCGGCAAGTATTCTTCATCACTGGAATATAACCTCAACTCACAATCACATGCACCAATGCATCCAATATACACATGCAACCATAATGCATATCCAACCCATGTATGCAACCATGATGCATAACCAAGACCATGTATGCAACCACAATGCATAATTAAATCCATGTGTGCAACCATAATGCATAACCAATTCAATGCGTGAAATACATTTTACTGTCCGATGCCTGTACGTCTCACTACGTACCTTTGTACCAAAATGTGTTGTGTTGTGGACTTTATCTCCTAGGATGTGTGGCCAGCTGAGATGGTTCTACACATTCACACAAACCAATATTAGGAGCCAAATAATAGTCCAATACCAAAAATCCAACATAAAAATCATTTTCCCAAAATTTAACTGCTGGCGATCGATCGCTGTGTCGAGGCGATCGATCGCGAGCCTTACCGATCGATCGCCTTGACATGGCGATCGATCGCTATACTTCACTAGCTCGAGGCGATCGATCGCGCCATTTACGGAGATCGATCGCTCGCACTCGATTTTGCCACTGTCTCTCGGCGATCGATCGCTCGCACTCGATTTCGCCACTGTCTCTCGGCGATCGATCTCGCCATTTGTAGCGATCGATCGCCACAACCAGAACACGCGATTTCCACCATTTTTACACCATATTTCTTCCCCAACTACACCAACACATATACCATCAAACCAACAACATATAAACACCCTTAACCTTCAGCATCCACCTCAAAACAATAAAAAATCTAACACCCAACCAAAACCATACCAACCCAAAACAAACCCTTTTCAAAACAACAAATACCATTTCAAATCCAAACCAAACACCAAAAAAACATCAAGGAGGGATCCATACCTCTTATGGACTCTAAATCTCCCCAAGAACCTCACAAACCAAGCTTTTGCAAAGATTTTCCCTCCTCCTTTAAGCCAAAATCGAAAATGGTGTGAGGATAGGGTTTGGAAGAGTGATTGGGGATTGTAAAAAGTGATGGGGAAAGTAGGGGGTAGTGGGGTATAAGGGTTATAATTAAAACATGTACCCCAATAATTAGCATGATGTATAAAATATCCCAACATGATATTTTTAAAAGAATTTCCCAAAAATGCACCAAAACCTCAATTAAATACATGCTTTCCAAATAATTATCAACCATCACAATTAAACCATGCTAGCACCAAAATTCCCAACATGCATTACATGCACCCTGAAATGCATTACCAGGTCACGTCCCCCATGTGACTAAGCATTTCGCCATTTTAATTAATTCCAACACTAAATTAATTAACACCATAAATAATCACATAATCATAATTAATGCCCAAATTGTAATTAATTATTTTGGGGATATCACAATACTCCCATACTTATAAGATTTTGACCTCGAAATCGTATGCACTTACCCAAAAAGAAACTAAACATAAATCACATACCAGAAAAAAGTTCCGGGTAGTGCTGCACCATATGCCGCTCCGTCTCCGACGTGGCCTCCTCGACACCCCTGTGATCCCACTGAACCTTTACCATCGGTATCACTTGGTTCCGAAGTCTGCGATCAGCTCTATCCAGAATCCTGACTGGTCATTCCTCGTAGGACACATAAGAATCTAACTGTACCTCAGAAGGCTGCAACACATGAGATGGATCCGGCTCATATTTCCGCAACATAGATACGTGGAATACGTCGTGAATACCAGATAACGACGGTGGCAAAGCCAAACGGTAAGCCAAGGTACCGTTGTGCTGTAAGATCTCAAAAGGTCCAACATACCTTGGAGACAATTTCCCGCGCATACCAAACCGTACGACACCTCTCAAAGGTGAGATCTTCAAAAAGACCCTGTCTCCCAACTGAAACTCCAACGGTCTTCGCCGTTTATTTGCATAGGCTTCTTGCTTATCCTGGGCTGCTTTCATTTTCTGACGGATAACCTTAATCTTATCCTCCATTTCCCGAACCAGTTCGGTTCCTCCCATTGGTTTACTGGTCAAATCATCCCAGTACAATGACGACCTACAACGCCTGCCATACAGAGCCTCAAACGGAGCCATCTGAATACTCGCCTGATAGCTATTGTTGTAAGAGAACTCTACCAAGGCCAAAGAATCTTGCCACGAGGCATCGAACTCTAATACACAAGCCCGTAGCATGTCATCGAGCGTCTGTATAGTACGCTCAGTCTGACCATCTATCTGGGGATGATATGCTGTACTCAACCTCACCTCAGTACCCAAAGCTGACTGTAGACCTCCCCAAAAATGAGATGTAAACCGCGGATCTCTGTCAGATACAATAGACACTGGAATCCCGTGCAGTCTCACTATATTCCGGACATACAGCTGAGCCATCCTCAAGTATGTGTACGTCATACTGTAGGGAATTGAAGTGAGATACCTTCGTCAGCCTATCAATGATCACCCAAATGGCATCACAAACCGAAGTAGTCATCGGAAAGTGGGTCATAAAGTCCATGGATATGTGTTCCCACTTACATTCCGGTATCTCTAAGCTACTTAGCTCACCACCAGGTCTCTGCCTCTCTGCCTTAACCTGCTGACAGATTAAACACCTCTTGAGAAAAGCGATCACATCACGTTCATCCGTTTCCACCAAAATTGATCACAAAGATCCTTATATATTTTCCTCCCGCCTGGACACTCAATCGACTGCTATGAGCCCACTGTCATATCCCTCTACGCAACTTCGGCGTACCCGGGACTACCCAACGGTTACCGAGCCTCAAAGAACCATCCTCAGCCACTCTGAACTTTGATGGCTGTCCCTGAAGTACCGATGATGACCATCTCTAAACCTCATTGTTCATTTTCTAAGCTCTCCTGATATTGTCATAAATGTCCGGCTCTGCTAATAAGGTCGATACTCGTACCGGCGATGTATCTACATCAAAATCATAGCCCAGATGGCAGTAAGAAGTCATCATAGCCGATAAATACATGGCGTCCTCAGTAGTACTCTTCACCTTCCGACTCAAGGCGTCTGCTGTCAAGTTTGCTTTTCTAGGATGGTACTCTATCTCACAGTCATAGTCCTTGAGTAAATCCATCCATCTCCTCTGTCGCATATTCAACTCTGCCTGAGTAAACAAAAACTTCAGGCTCTTATGATCCGTATAAATGGTAAACGACTTACCATACAAGTAATGCCAACAAATCTTCAGGGCAAAAATAATAGCCGCGAACTCCAAGTCATGGACTGGGTATCTAGCCTCATACGGCTTCCACTGCCTCGATGCATAAGCTACCACATGCTTATCTTGCAACAATACACAACCCAATCCATGTAGTGTTGCATCAGTGTATAGGACAAACATCTTGTTCTCCGTGGGAATCACCAACACAGGCGCCGTCGTCAATCGATGCTTCAACTCTTGGAAGCTTTACTCACAAGCCTCAGACCAATAAAATGGTATTCTCTTTTGAGTTAATTGGGTCAATGGCTTAGCAATCTTAGAAAATCTCTCGACGAAGCGTCGGTAATATCCGGCCAAACCAAGAAAACTCCTTATTTCGGGCACAGAAGTGGGTGCAGCCCACTCCATCACAGCCTCAATCTTCCTGGGATCCACCGATATCCCACTGCTAAATATAACATGCCCGAGAAACACCACGCTGCTCAACCAAAACTCACACTTGCTGAGCTTGTCAAATAATTGATTATCCCTGAGGATCTGGAGCACTGTCCTCAAGTGTTTCACGTGCTCTTTGATAAGTGTGATTTTTACACTTAATTTGATATAAGATTAGGGGCATTTTTGTGGCGATTCTTGGAAAATATTAATCTTTTTGGTTTATATTTGTATATTTCAGGAATCCAGGGCCAAATGCATAAAAGTGAGGAAATAGGCTTAAAATGATGAAAAAGGACCAAACTGAGCAAACCTGGAAAATGAGGGGCAAAATTGTAATTTGCTAAAAATAGAGGAGGCGACCGATCGCCTCGAGGCAGAATGTTATGGCGATCGATCGCCAATTACTGCCGATCGATCGCCAGGACTCGAAAAATTCGGGATTTTGTTTCCATCTTGGTTATTTGGTGTCCAAACTTGGTGAAACTCTTCCTATCATAAATATGGATTATCATGGACGTTTTTGGGACTTTTTGGCTCAGAATTGACCTACGACAAGCAGCCTCCATCACTCATCATCCTCTCCAACCATCCATACACCATAACCATTGAAGAGAAGACGCATCGGAAGAGACGGGACGACAGAGCAACGCAAGGAGTCAACACCTCTAGTTATTTCCGTATTTCTAACTCTAGTTCTATATTTCATTAGATTTTAATGTTTAGAATGTTGCAAAACATGATTATGCATTGTTATTTGATGGAGATTGTTGGCTAGGTTTGTTATCAAGACTTAGGGGATCCCATGTTATGAACCCATGATTTAATTTGAATGTTTTGATTGATTCTTATTATCTAAGTGCATATATCATTGTTATTCATGCTTTTAAAGGTTTGGCCATCCTTGAATGATAATAAATTACAATTGAGATCGAGAGATAAAATTGAAATTCGATATAGTGATTTATGCCGTGGATTTCAGGCTGAGATCGAGAGATAAAGTCAAATACATGTGTGATAGCAATAGATTTACCAAATTCGAAGGCTAGTAGTTTTCATAGATCGATTTACAATATTAATTATTCAATAAGGATACGAGAGTGGCTTATAGTTACGTTAGTATTAGATTTGTTATAGCCGGAATTAGGAAAACTCGTCACCTTAGATTGTTTGAATTAATTCTTAACTAATAGGCGAATTGTGGGGGATTACATAGGTGAACCGAAAGTCTTGATAATTGTTTCTTTTGATTCTTATTCTTATTCATCACTGTTTGCTTGGGTTAATTATTGAGTTAATTAGTCAATTTAGTTAGTTAATCACAACCCTTTTTCGTAGGCTAAATATAGTTAAACTAGTGGAGTTTGGTACTTATTTCCCATTCCTTGTGGGTTCGACACTCGTACTTCTAATATCATTATACTAAAACTTGACACCATAAAAGCGATCAAGTTTTTGGCGCCATTGCCGGGGACTAGTTTTAATAATATCAAACGAGATTAGTTGACTGTAATTTAGTCATTTATTTGTTTTTATTTTTCATTTTTTTTCTCTCTACTCTTCTACTGTTTGTGTTCTTTTTGGTTGATGGTTACAGGGTACTATCTCTTGGTGCATGCTAAGGAGTAGCAACCCTACACTTGAGCCCTTTGATCCCGAGATTGAACGCACTTGCCAAAGGAGGCTAAGGCAAGCAAGAGCACATATGGCTAATACCGAGGAGATTCCTGTACCACCAGTTGCAAGATCACTCATGGACTACGCCCACCCTGCATTCCATGGATCACTGTCGAGTATCACGAGACCGACTATCCAGGCTAACAACTTCGAGATCAAGCCTGCTATCATTCAGATGATCCAACATTTGGTCCAGTTTGGGGGAGCTGCTACAGATGATCCAAATGATCACATCTCCAACTTCTTGGAGATTTGTGATACATTCAAGCATAATGGCGTTATTGACGATGCCATCAGGTTACGTTTGTTTCCCTTTTCTTTAAAAGATAAAGCTAAATCCTGGTTACAATCGTTGCCTGCACGATCTATTACCACGTGTGATGGAATGGCGCGGTTGTTCTTGCCAAAATTCTTTCCACCATCCAAGACGGCCAAGATACGTAATGACATCACTACTTTTGCCCAATGTGATCCAGAGACATTGTATGAGGCTTGGGAGCACTTCAAGGATCTACTTCGGAGATGCCCACATCATGGCCTCCCTATCTGGCTGCAGGTACAAACGTTTTATAACGATTTATTTTCTGATAACCGTTCTATGATTGATGCAGCATCAGGAGGAACTGTGATGAGGAAGACGCCGGAGGAGGCTTATACCTTGTTGGAGGAGATGACTGCTAATAGCTATCAATGGCAGTCTAAAAGAAACATGCCAAAGAAGCAAGTCGGATTGCATCAAGTGAGTGAAGTCACTGCCATAGCTGCCCAGTTGGAAGCGCTTAACAAGAAGTTCGATAGTTTGAGCATGCATGCAATGCAAGTTCAAACTGTTACATGCGAGCTTTGCCAAGGAGGACATCCGAGCACTGGATGCCAGGTTGGTAACCCATTCATTACTACTACTGAAGCTTTTAATTTTGTAGGGAACCGACCACCACAGACCTTCCCCTACCCAAATACGTACAATACTGGGCCGAGGAACTATCCCCAACCACCACCGGGGTATGCACCAAAGCCAAGCATGGAGGAGCTGTTGACCAAGTTCATCACAGCTATGGAGACTAGATTCCAAAATCACGAGGCGTCGATAAAGAACTTGGTAGTCCAAGTGGGACAGTTAGCAAAAATCCTAGCTGGACGAGCACAAGGATCACTACCTAGTGACACTGAGACTAACCCTAGGGAGCAAGTCCATGCCATCACGTTGAGGAGCGGAAATGAGGTCGCTGAGAAGAAGGATGCACACACTGAGCTGAAAGGCGAGGCGGACATCAAGCAAGAAGAGGTGCAAACATGCGACAAAGGTAAGTCTACTAAGACCCATACACCCATCACACCTACTAAGGTAGAGATCCCACTCCCATTCCCCGCTGCGTATAAGAGAGCAAAGATTGATGCTAAATTTGCTAAATTTTTAGAATTGATTAAGAATCTTCATGTTGAGATGCCTTTCATTGATGCTATTTGGCACATGCCGAATTATGCTAAGTTTTTAAAGGAGATTCTGTCAAAAAAGCGAAAACTGGGAGAGCATGAGATGATAAACTTAACTGATGAGTGTTCTGCTGTCATTCAAAATGATTCACCTCCAAAGTTAAAGGATCCAGGGAGTTTCACTATACCTTGCAAAATCAATTCTAAATCTTTCAATAAATCTTTTTGTGATTTGGGGTCAAGTGTTAATTTAATGCCTTTGTCTGTGTACATGAAGCTGGGTTTAGGAGAGCTAAAAGCAATCAATATCTCATTGCATATGGCAGACAAGTCCATCAAGTACCCTAATGGGATAGTGGAGGATGTACCAGTCAAGGTTGACAAATTCACCATTCCGGTGGATTTCATGGTGCTAGACATAAAGGAGGAGGCAGACATGCCATTGATATTAGGAAGGCCATTCCTAGCTACTGGAAGGGCACTGATTGATGTCCAAGAAGGGAAGTTGATCGTCCGTGTAGGGGGGATCAAGTTACTTATGATATGTTCAAAGTTGTGAACACTACACGCACTGAGCACCGGTGTTTTAGTGTCAATATAATTGATACACTATATGTTGATGCGATGCAGGTTAAGAGTGAGAAGAAGGTGGAGGTCACATCGAATGACCAACAAAGAAGAGGTAAATTTGGTGTAGGAGACTCGGTATTAATGAATAGGAAAAAGATGAGATTTTTTCCATGGGAGTCTGACGCACCATGGGCTGGACCATTCAAAGTTGTCGATGTTCTACCATTCGACACCTTCAAACTGCGAGATGACCATGGGGGACTATTTACTGTGAAAGAGAAGTGGTTACGACATTACCACATGGATGATGGAAAATCGTCCCATACTAGCCCTTGCGGCACTTGAGCGAAAACGGTAAAAAGTCCAGCTTGGGACTATAAATCAAGAACTATTTCTTAACCCTTTGCTTTGTTTTAGTTTATTTTGGTTTGTTTTGTTTTGTTTTTTTGTTTTTGATTTTTGGCGAGACTCCATGCGTGCTGTTATCTGTCCAACACTATGCCCCACGAGCTGACGAGGAATTAAACAACGATCACTGACGGTCGTTGTCAACGGTAATTGTTTTGTCCTATTTTCCATGCTTATTACATTGAGGACAATGCATGAATTAAGTTTGGGGGAGTGTAATACTGTGCCATACTTTTCTTTGGAATTGTATCGTTTCTTGAGTACCAAAAAAAAATTTCTTGAAAATGTGTTCAATTAGTAAGATAAGAATAAATCATAATAGTGGTCTCTAATCCATGATGATATTATTCTCACTTTGCATGTCAACTTAAGTTTTGATTGTAAACTTGTTTGTGAATATCTTGTTTTGAGTAGCATGTCAAAGATGAGGAATACTTTGAGCACATTTGAGTCATAATCTTGTGAAGTGCATTTGTAGTAGTGAAATTTTTTGTGAAATTAATGAATTATTTTTGAGCATCTTAGAGTTTCTTAGAAACTATTTGATGATGACACTTTGAGGCGAAATTTCATAGTTATGAACTTGACTTGGAAATGATTTAGGCGATCTTTGGACCGTTTGAGCCTTTCAAGCTTACCATGCAAACATCAATCTCTAGTATTCCATTTTGAGCATAATTGCAAAAGAATGTAGTATGTTCAACATGCAATTAGCCACCATTCAAAAATTTTCTTTGGCAACTCATTATACCCACCTATATGAGCCTAAATCGAAAAAAATTATCCCTACCTAAAGGGAGTATAATGATTCTCATTAGATGCACATAAATTTCTATATTTTGATGAGCTTATTAATGAAAAATTGATGAATGAGAAAAGAAAAAGATAAATAAAGCCTTGAAAAAAAAAGATTTATCCAACTAAGACCCAAAGTGGCCAAGGCTAAAAGAAAAAGAAGAGAAGCTCAATTTTGTGCTAACAATACGAACATTACATGCTTATACTCTCTTCTTTGTACTATCATATCCTTTCTTTGAAACCAAACACCTAGGCCTAACACTACAAGCTTAAAAAGACCTATTGATCCAAGTCTAGGGAGTGACTACATTAGTGGAGAAGTGTTTGAAAATAGGATTATAGGGCGCTCAAAGATAATCTTACTTTTCATTGACTAACATGATTTGATCTATGAAAATTGCATGAAACTTGAAAGTGACAATAGCACACAGGCACGTTCTGATTTGGCGACATGTTGCTTGATCTAGGAGAAAACAAAACTTGTTAAACTTTCTGATTTATTCTTGTTAGTCTGTAAGTGAGATCTCTGAGATACATGATTGACTGCGAATTGGTTTATTTGAATCTTCAATATTGAACTCAACTTTTTGATTTTATTTCTTGCTCGAGACGATCAAGTTTAAGTTTGGGGGAGTTGATAAGTGTGATTTTTACACTTAATTTGATATAAGATTAGGGGCGTTTTTGTAGTGATTCTTGGAAAATATTACTCTTTTTGGTTTATATTTGTATATTTCAGGAATCCAGGGCCAAATGCATAAAAGTGGAGGAAATAGGCTTAAAATGATGAAAAAGGACCAAATTGAGCAAACCTGGAAAAGAGTGGCAAACTCGTAATTTGCTGAAAATAGAGGAGACGACCGATCGCCTCGAGGCAGAATGTTGTGGCGATCGATCGCCAATTACTACCGATCGATCGCCAGGACTCGAAAAATTCGGGATTTTGTTTCCATCTTGGTTATTTGGTGTCCAAACTTGGTGAACTCTTCCTACCATAAATATGGATTATCATGGACGTTTTTGGGACTTTTTGGCTCAGAATTGACCTACAACAAGCAGCCTCCATCACTCATCATCCTCTCCAACCATCCATACACCATAACCATTGAAGAGAAGACGCATCGGAAGAGACGGGACGACAGAGCAACGCAAGGAGTCAACGCCTCTCGTTATTTCCGTATTTATAACTCTAGTTCTATATTTTCATTAGATTTTAATGTTTAGAATGTTGCAAAACATGATTATGCATTTTTATTTGATGGAGATTGTTGGCTAGGTTTGTTATCAAGACTTAGGGGATCCCATGTTATGAACCCATGATTTAATTTGAATGTTTTGATTGATTCTTATTATCTAAGTGCATAGATCATTGTTATTCATGCTTTTAAAGGTTTGGCCATCCTTGAATGATAATAAATTACAATTGAGATCGAGAGATAAAATTGAAATTCGATATAGTGATTTATGCCGTGGATTTCAGGCTGAGATCGAGAGATAAAGTCAAATACATGTGTGATAGCAATAGATTTACCAAAATCGAAGGCTAGTAGTTTTCATAGATCGATTTACAATATTAATTGTTCAATAAGGATACGAGAGTGGCTTATAGTTACGTTAGTGATAGGCTTAGATTTTAAGTGTTTTTAGTTGTAATTGCTTTCCGTTTTTCGTACTTTTTCCTGGATGAAATTACGATTTTTGGTATTTATTTGCTTATTTCAGGAAAATAGGTCGGAAATGGAAGAAATGAGCTAAAATGAAGAAAACGGGTGAAATCAAGGCGAAAAGGAAGGAAAAGTGAAGATTTGAGATTTTTCAGAATTTTGATCGATCGAGATTTATTCTCGATCGATCGATCCGGGCAGAGACTTCAGCAACGAATTTAGCAAAATGTCGATCGATCGGAAGAAAATCTCGATCGATCGATCGAGGCAGTGAGTTGAAAAGTCTGAAGTGAACAGTGCACCGATCGATCGAAACTATTTTTCGATCGATTGAGACGCGAATTTCTGAAGATCTTATTTTCCAAAATTAACGTGATTTTCGGTGGTTTAAAGAAGGGATCTCTTCCAGATCATATGATATCATATCAGAGAGGGTTGAGAGATATTTTTCATCACCAATAAACCCTAGAGCCGCCGCTAACAAGGAGAGGAGAAGCCATCTTCTTCCTTCTTCATCCAAGCTTTAGCGAGCCGTTTTCCGGAGTGCGAGGAAGGAGCAAGAGAAGAAACTACGGTGCAACGCACGGATTCATTCCAGCTTTTATCGTATTTCTAAACTCAGATTTATTTGATATTACATTATCTTTGGATGTTTTTGAGGTTGAGAAACAATTTAACATCTTATTGATTTGTCTTGAATTGAATCTAGTTTATTTTATTGAGTTTGATTTTAATTGTGTTTGATTTATTGATTCGATTGTGTTTGAGTGTATTGGTATCTTATTGTTCATGAATTGAATGCTTATTAAGATCAAAGCCTAGCTAACTTTGATTTAATCTTGTGAGTTATAACCGAGATCGAGAGATAACGTTATAATACACTACCTTAATTCATGATGTATGTTTAAGATTGATATCGAGAGATAAAATCACATACGTGAGCACTTTGAATCGAGAGATTTAGAGTAACGAGGTTTTGAAGATTTATGCAATATTAGATTAGTAAATAAGTGCACGAGAGTGACTTGTTCTAATTTGATATTAGTTTCTTTACAGCTCGAGAGAGTGTATTGAATAATAACGAAAACCTTTCACCTTAAGAATCAATTGGTTGGTAATTGCTTATTCAAACGAATCATTAAGGATAACACAGTTGAACGAAGAGCGAGATAAATTTCTCGAGCGAATTACCTTTGCATAACCGGAACCCATTATTTTATTTCATTTTTATTTCATTTTTGTTCTTGAGTTTTAATTTGGATTAGTTCATCTCCCCTCTTTAATCGGAGGCTAAATATAATTTTACTAGTTTTATTTGGTACTTATACATTAGTCCCTGTGGATTCGACAACCCTTACTTTCATTTAACTATACTAAAACTTGACAACTGTGCACTTGCGGTAGAATCGCTTCACACTACACTTTGAAATTTTCTGTTTAAAAATAAAGCGGTCAAGTTTTTTATGCCGTTGCCGGGGACTAATCTGTATAATATCATACGAGATTAGTTAATTATAATTTAGCCAATTTGTATTATTTCGTTTTTATCTTTCCTTTTCATTTTAGTTTAGTTATTCTTGTTATTGATTTTGTATTTTTGTTGTTGTCTCCTTTTGTCTGATCCATTACAAGAACCATTCTTCTAGTGCATGCTCAGAAGAGAGGAGCCCATTCTCGAGCCATTTGATCCTGAAATAGAGAGGACTTTACTTAGAAGACTACGAGAAGCTCGAGCAATGGCCGACAATAACGAAGCACAGAATCCGAGGTCGATAATGGATTTTGCACAGCCAGCGTTCATGGATCTTTATCCAGCATCACTAGGCCAACAATCCAGGCGAATAACTTCGAGATCATGCCTGCAATTATCCAGATGATACAGCACTCTGTAATGTTTGGGGGAGCTGCCACAGACGATCCTAACACTCACATCTCCAACTTCTTGGAGATCTGTGACACGTTTAAACATAATGGCGTCTCCGACGACGCCATCAGGTTAAGGCTCTTCCCTTTTTCATTAAGAGACAAAGCTAAATCATGGTTGAATTCATTACCTGCAGGATCAATTACAACATGGGAAGGGATGACAAAAGCTTTTTTATCAAAGTACTTTCCTCCCTCTAAGACGGCAAAGATGCGGAACGATATCACGACGTTCAGGCAATTCGATCCCGAGAGTTTATACGAGGCGTGGGATCGTTTCAAAGATTTATTGAGGAGATGCCCACATCACGGTCTACCCATCTGGCTGCGGTTACATACTTTCTACAATGGTTTGTTTTCTGCTAACCAATCTATGATAGATGCAGCATCTGGGGGATCGATAATGCGGAAGACACAGGAAGAAGCGTATGACTTATTGGAGGAAATGGCGTCCAATAGCTATCAGTGGCAATCAGAAAGGAACACGCCACAGAAACCAATGAGAGTCCATCAAGTGGATGAGATTACTGCTATTTCGGCTCAGTTGGAAGCTATGAACCGGAAGATAGAAAGCATGGAGTGCCAGGCAGGTAACCAATTTAACCAATCTACTGAAGCTGTGAATTTCGTAGGGAACAGGCAGCAGAACAATCCATATTCAAATTATAACCAACCGTGGAGGAACCACCCAAATCTGAGGTGGTCAAACCAAGAGAATGTGTTGAATCCACAACCACAGCCGGGGTTCACACAAAAACCGAGTATGGAGGAGCTGATGGCGAAACTGATTTCGTCGACTGAGGTGAGGATGCAGAATCAAGATGCATCGATCAAGAACATGGAAGTACAGATAGGGCAGTTGGCCACAATGATTTCTGGAAGGACACAAGGTACACTCCCGAGTGATTCTGTAAAGAATCCAAAGGAGCAATCAAGTTAACAGACGACGAGGTGACAGTCCAGCTTGGGACTATAAATTAAGAACTTTCTTTTCCTTCCTCGAATTTTTGTTTTTAGTTCGTCATTTTAGTGTTTGTTTTTAATTTGTTTTTAGTTTTTCCGTGAATGAGTCCGTGAAATTTTGTTGCAGATGTAAAAGCAAGAAATATGGAGGCGAGGCAACCCGAGAGGAAATTTTTTTTGAAAAATTCGATTTTTTTCTTCTGGTGCTGGCGATCGATCGAGACAAAATCTCGATCGATCGCCCGGAAATTTTAAAAGGGGAATTTGGTCACTGCCTCGCTGCATGATGAGGACGACGATCAGTAACGATCGTCGTCATGGTATGTGTTTTGCCTTTACGCTTATTTGTCTTGTACATTGAGGGCAATTCACATATTAAGTTGGGGGGGGGGGGGGGGGTTTGTGTATTTGTAAATATTTTGTTTTTGCATGTCTGCTACTTGTTTTGTTTCTTTTCCTTGCATGACTGCAGAATTATGAGACTAATTCGTCCTTGAGCACTATACACAAATTTTTTTTTTTTAGAAAATGAGTCAATACTTGAGAACTGATGAATTGGATTTGCAATGGTAATTCATGATGAAATTAATCCCCATCTAGATAGGAGTCATGAAAATGTTTAACTTGATTGTATATATCATTTGTTGAACTTATGTCAAAATTGAGAAATAGTTTGAGTACATTTTGAGTCATGATTGAGTGAAGTATATATTGAATAAAGTGAAAACTTGTGTTAACTATGATTAGTCTTGAGCATCTTAGAAAACTCTACAATTTATTTGAAAGCACTTTGAGACGAAATTTTATAATTAGGAACTTGACTTGGAGATGATTTAGGCGATCTTTGGACCGTTTGTGCCTTTCAAGCTTACCTTGTGTACATCATTCCTTAGTGTCCCCTCTTGAGCCTTATTGAAAAAAAAAGAATGGTATATGCATTGCATATAACTAGACCCCCATTCGACATTTTTGGCCAACTCATTATACCTACCTTGGATTGAGCCTAAATGAAAATTTTTATCCGTCCCTAATGGAGTATAATGAATCTCATTCTTTGCACTGATTAGTATATGTAGATGAGTTCATTGTGAAAAACAAAATGAACAAAAGAATGAGCAATAAGAAAAGATGTAGAGAAAAGCCTTGAAAAAATGAAAACATTCAAATAAGACCCAAAGTGGTCAATGCTATAAAAACTTGAAGAGAAGCTCAGTATTGTGCGAAAATTTTGAACTGATTCTATTATACTCTCTTCTTTGCATTCATCCTACCTTTTCTTTGGAGCCGACACCAAAAGGCCTAACACTATAAGCTTTTAAAGACCTTCTGATCCAAGTCTAGGGACTAATTACATTAGTGGAGAAGTGCTGGATAGTAAATTTGTAGAGTAATCAGAAGTAATCTTGACTATGAGTTTTTATGGCACATTTTGATCTTAAAAGATATGTATATAACTCATGTTTGACAATAGCACACACGCACATTCCGATGTTGCGATGTATTGTTTAGTTTAGGAGAAAATGCTTCCTGTTGAACTTTGAATGATTCTTATTGATGTATAAGTGGGATTGCTGAGTTTTTACATTGAGTTGTAAAGAAGATTCTTTCAAAGTATTAAGTTTGACTCTACTTTTTGAGCTTTTTGCTTGCTCGAGGACGATCAAGTCTAAGTTTGGGGGAGTTGATAGGCTTAGATTTTAAGTGTTTTTAGCTGTAATTTCTTTCCGTTTTTCATACTTTTTCCTGGATGAAATTACGCTTTTTGGTATTTATTTGCTTATTTCAGGAAAATAGGTCGGAAATGGAAGAAATGAGCTAAAATGAAGAAAACGGGTGAAATCAAGGCGAAAAGGAAGGAAAAGTGAAGATTTGAGATTTTTCAGAATTTCGATCGATCGAGATTTATTCTCGATCGATCGATCCGGGCAGAGACTTCAGTAACGAATGTAGCGAAATGTCGATCGATCGGAAGAAAATATCGATCGATCGATCGAGGCAGTGAGTTGAAAAGGCTGAAGTGAATTAGATTTGTTATAGCCGAACCAAGGTATAACAAGTGAATTAGGAAAACTCATCACCTTTGATTGTTTGAATTAATTCTTAACTAATAGGCGAATTGTGGGGGATTACATAGGTGAACCGAAAGTCTTGATAATTGTTTCTTTTGATTCTTATTCTTATTCATCACTGTTTGCTTGGGTTAATTATTGAGTTAATTAGTCAATTTAGTTAGTTAATCACAACCCTTTTTCGTAGGCTAAATATAGTTAAACTAGTGGAGTTTGGTACTAATTTCCCAGTCCTCGTGGGTTCGACATCGTACTTCTAATATCATTATACTAAAACTTGACACCGTGCACTTGCGGTACATAATCGCTACACTGAAAAATACTGTTTAAAATAAAAGCGATCACTCTTCCTCACTTCTAGAGTAGATGAGTACGTCGTCAATAAACACTATGACGAACTGGTCAAGATATGGTTGGAACACTCTGTTCATCAAGCTCATAAAGACAGACGGGGCGTTCGTCACACCGAACGGCATAACTAGGAACTCGTAATGCCAATACCGAGTCCGAAATGTTGTCTTTTTCACATCCTACTCCCTGACCCGTATCTGATGGTAACCCGATCTCAAGTCAATCTTGCTATACAACTTAGTACCCTATAACTGATCAAATAAATCATCGATCCTTGGGAGAGGATACTTGTTCTTCACCGTGGCCTTATTTAGTTGCCGGTAATCGATGCACAAACGCATCGAACCATCCTTCTTCTTCACAAAAAAAATCGGTGCGCCCCAAGGCGATACGCTAGGGCGTATATAACCTTTGTCAAGGTGCTCCTGCAACTGCTCCTTCAATTCCCTTAACTCCGCCGGTGCCATCCTGTAAGGGGCACGAGAAGTAGCGGACGTCCCCGGTAATAACTCAATCCCAAACTCGACTTCTCTAGCCGGTGGGAATCCTGGAATCTCCTCGGGAAATACGTCAGCAAATTCTGCTACCACAGGTACATCCTCAACCCTCAACTCTTTATTCTTCCCCGTCGTGTCCACGACATAGATAAGATAGCCCGTGTGTCCACGTTCCAATAATTGGGACATCTTGATCGCCGATATTAATGGAATTTTTGCACGAGAACCGTTCCCATAAAAAGTTCACTGAATCCCCAAGTCAGATCTGAACCGAACCATCCTCTGCCGATAATCCATGACTGCCTGATATCTGTTCAGTATGTCGATGCCCATGATGCAATCAAAGTCTGACATACACACTACAATCAAATCTGCCTTTATCTCATTGCCCTCAAAATAAATGAGGCAGTCCATAAGAAACTAATCAGCAACAACATTCCTTCTGGTGGGTGTCGAGACTAAAAGAGACGTGGGTAACGGAGACAGTGCACATATGATGTCTCTCCACAAAGTCCACAGACACAAAGGAGTGCGAAGCACTTGTGTCCATCAAAATAAAGGCGGAATATGTCAATAAAAGGCACGTACCAGCTATCACCTCCTCGGCCTGCTCCCTAGTCAGTGCATAGATCTGTCTCTGAGGTGGCCCCATCGCCTGTCCTCCCATCTGTCGGGGCACCATCGGTTGCCTCTGCTGCACTGTCCCGCTAGAAAACCTCCCTCGACCTTCCCTAAGATCCATTTGTCCTTCACGATTGGGACAATGCCGAGCAATGTGGCCCCGCTTGCCACATCTATAGCACACAGAACAAGCATGCATCAAATGCTGCCCTTCGCAGAAGTGACACTTTACTTCCCCAACTCTACTTGTTTGAGTTGGTCCCCCAAAGGTAGATGCACCACCCCTCCGGTCTCCTTGCTTCCGGCTATTTGGCCACTTTCCACTAAATTGGGAAAAAGAAGAAGTCCCACGTGACTTAAAAGATCCTCCCCGAGGCTTCAGATTTTCAGAAGAAGATCTTTGAGATGGAACTTGTGGGGGTACGACATCAGGATAAGCACCACTCCTATATCCGCTAGTTCTGCTCTAGTAAGAGCATCATCAAAAGACGCTGTGTTGTTGGTAATAACCCGATCAAACAACTCAGGTCGCAATCCCTTCCGAAAGTGCCTCATTTTAGCATGCCCATTTGTTGCAATATGAGGAACATACCTCAACAGTGAAGAATAATGCATGGCATAGTCCGATACAGTCATGCCCCCTTGCTTCAGATTAGTGAACTCATCCTCCTTCATCTGTCTCGCAGCAGCAGAAAAATACCGGTTCAAAAACCGGGTCCGGAATAAAGTCCAGTCAATCAACATACCCTGAGCCCTCAATTCCATCACTGTCGTCTTCCACCACATTGAAGAATTCTTTGCTAGTTGGAATTCTGCCAGCCTCAACCATGCTGACCTAGCACAAGGTGCAAACATAAATATCTGCTCCAATCTCTCTAGCCACTCTTCGGCTTCTTCCCCTGTCTTTGTCCCCTCGAATATGGGCGGATGGAAAGTCAGAAACTGAGTCAGACTAAGCTCCCCAGGCAATAACAACTGGGCTACCGGTTCCACGCCCACAACCGGTGGAGGTAAAGGATTTGTCTGACCAATGCTTGCATTCACTTCCTACATCACCTACATCTTCATTGAGGTTCCCCAAGTTTATGGCCATGCCGTAACACAAGGGTTAACAACAATTCCAAAACAATACATATACTACACCTTTAGATAATCATGAATGATAATAAGCATGTTAGTATAACAATTGTATACACCAATATGCACCACATGCATAAACATGCCCAAATGTAAACACATAGCCAACCATGCTAAGGCTACCCTTCACTCGTTCCCGGGTTCTCTAACCTGGCTCTGATACCACTAATGTAAAGACCCTAGTTCATTAAGTGCGGATTAAAGGCATAATTAGAGCTAACATGCATTATCAGAGTATAAAAGTTCGTGTTGAGACCTTGAGCCTTAAGAATTACATGCCAAGTTAAGGACTTTCAAATGGATTAATTACATTCTCTAACAAATGAGTGTTAATCACTATAGCTTTACACTACTCCTAGAGTAGACACTATACAAAAATAATCTAGTCCTTCCTTATCAAAAGCGCTCTTCACAAGCTCACCGCCTCAACCCGTCATTAGCCCCTATTCATGCCAAAAAGTACCTACAAGGACAACCCTAAAACCATGAGCATGCAACAAACCATATACACAATAATATGTTTGTAGTTTAAAAATGCATAAATCATAAATACGAATCACTTCCTGTATTTAATACATTTAATGCTCCCTTTGGTTGTCCATGTACCACAATCATAATCAATAGATTATAATGCCAACAATGTATGTCATGACATGCATCCATTCCATGTATACCAATGGCCATTTCCAGTCTTATTATATCAGTGGCATAATACCCCTCGCGTTTACATGACAGCGGCATTAATACCCATCGCTTCGACATATTAGCGGCATAATATCCCTCGCAATAGTAATACATATTTGCGGCAAATATTCTTCATCGCTATAATATGACAGCGGCAAGTATTCTATCATCGCTTCGACATGAAGGCGGCAAGTATTCTTCATCACTGGAATATAACCTCGACTCACAATCACATGCACCAATGCATCCAATATACACATGCAACCATAATGCATATCCATGTATGCAACCATGATGCATAACCAAGACCATGTATGCAACCACAATGCATAATTAAATCCATGTGTGAAACCATAATGCATAACCAATTCAATGCGTAAAATACGTTTTACCGTCTGATGCCCGTACGTCTCACTACGTACCTTTGTACCAAAATGTGTTGTGTTGTGGACTTTATCTCCTAGGCTGTGTGGCCACCTGTGATGGTTCTTCACATTCACACAAACCAATATTAGGAGCCAAATAATAGTCCAATACCAAAAATCCAACATAAAAATCATTTTCCCAAAATTTAACTGCTGGCGATCGATCGCTGTGTCGAGGCGATCGATCGCGAGCCTTACCGATCGATCGCCTTGACATGGCGATCGATCGCCAGACTTCACTGGCTCGAGGCGATCGATCGCGCCATTTACGGCGTTCGATAGCTCGCACTCGATTTCGCAACTGTCTCTCGGCGATCGATCGCGCCATTTGTAGCGATCGATCGCCACAACCTAGAACACACGATTTCCACCATTTTTACACCATATTTCTTCCCCAACTACACCAACACATATACCATCAAACCAACAACATATAAACACCCTTAACCTTCAACATCCACCTCCAAACAATCAAAAATCTAACACCTAACCAAAACCATACCAACCCAAAACAAACCCTTTTCAAAACAACAAATACCATTTCAAATGCAAACCAAACACCACAAAAACATCAAGGAGGGATCCATACCTCTTATGGACTCTAAATCTCCCCAAGAATCTCACAAACCAAGCTTTCGCAAAGATTTTCCCTCCTCCTTTAAGCAAAAATCGAAAATCGTGTGGGGATAAGGTTTGGAAGAGTGATTGGGGATTGTAAAAAGCGATAGGGAAAGTGGGGGGGGGGGGGGGGGGGGGTAGTGGGGATAAGGGTTATAATTAAAACATGTACCCCAATAATTAGCATGATGTATAAAATATCCCAACATGATATTTTTAAAAGCATTTCCCAAAAATGCACCAAAACCTCAATTAAATACATGCTTTCCAAATAATTATCAACCATCACAATTAAACCATGCTAGCACCCAAATTCCCAACATGCATTACATGCACCCTGAAATGCATTACCAGGTCACGTCCCCCATGTGACTAAGCATTTCGCCATTTTAATTAATTCCAACACTAAATTAATTAATACAATAAATAATCACATAATCATAATTAATGCCCAAATTACAATTAATTATTTCGGGGATATCACACATGTTCTTCTGCAAGTTCTCGTACATGTTTTGGAACTGATCCCGCTCCTTGTGCCTTGCAGTGCTCTCCGCCTAGGTGGAGTGGAATCGATTAAGGAGCTCGCCCGCCATCATGTGGGCCTGCGCAAAAATATAGCAGAATAAGGGCCAAGAAAAAAAATAATAAGAAAATTCTGAGAAAAGAAAAATTTGACTTACCTTCACCAAGGAAGTAGATAAATCATTCACCAAATTGCTGAAAGATTAGAGAGAAGGAAAAGATGGATTGAGAGGTTCTGGGTCAGGTTTTTTCATGAAAGGGACGTTAGGAGAGTAGTTCCAGTGGGGAATATGTTTTTGGGGGTAGGGCGAAGGTTACTGGGAGCAGAAGAAGGGTCGGTTGAGATGAAGCTCGGGGTTCAGGAGGGGGAGTTGCAGGCACGGTCTTTTTGGCAGGAAGGGTTCCGGATGAGGAACATTGGCCCTCCGGTGCCGCCCTCTTACGAGGACGTGTAACTAAGGGTTTCCTACGAGTGGGGAAGTGGGGGTGACCACTGGTAGGGGCACAATCGGAGGTGCTGGATCCTTTGATCCAATGCTTGCCACGAAGCTTGGTTCTTTGAGGACTTACCCTTCAAGTTGGCCAATATCCTTGATCTGTTCATTTTCTTCTCTACATAAAGGGACAACAAGGTTAGTCCGAACAATAATCACTATTTGCAAGAAGGAGGTAAATTATCACAAACTCTCGTAAAATAAGTGAATTCATTCTTATATTAAAATCGTCCACGTAGCAAAAAGTGCAATTCATCAATCTAGGGAAAGTTTGTTAAGTGCAATGTATTTGGGTGGTGCATTTTCTAGAAAAAGTTTCCCTACACTACTAGATAGAGTAGAGCTTTGAAGAAACGAAGCTCGTTTGGGAAGTGGGTGTCATTTTCGGGGGCCAAAACTTTGCTAAAACATTCACAATATTCACTTTAATTACATCAATAATATGCAAATCTTATCTTGGACTTGGATTGATCTTGTGTTTGTTTTTGTATTGATTCCAAATATTCTCTATATACAACAGTCCGTCGTCAATAAGCTCAGCCAGGTCATAACATTGGTCACCGAGTTTCCGACGAACGGACATATACAGTTCTTTCTCGAGAAGACCCTTGATGGATTTAGCCATCGGGAGACTTTCCTTCCACACCATGGGTGTAATGCCTCGATATGACTCATACCTGTTTAATCTGATTATGGCGTAATTACGTGAGAATTACTGTCGGATATGAATTCGAGGTCGGGTTGAATCGAGTATAATCATGTATAAACTATATGTATTATGTTATAAATGACAAGTACATGATGATAAAAGGTGCCTCGATATGAATTAAACATGTGTGATGTGAGTATTGAGTAATTATGAATTAATTACTGTATGATGTGGACTCGAGTTTGGGTGGAACCGAGTGGGAGTTGTTGACATATGAGGAAATGACTTAAACATAGCGTGAGATGCTTAAAATTGACCAATGCATTTGAATTTGAGTTAGAATGTGATGTGTATGTGATGTGCATGGAAGTTGAATTTCATATGGATTTCATGTCATTTGGAAGCCATGTTATTTACCTTAAAATTAGATTATGAAGACTCTCACTTCACCATAACTCACCTAGTAACTCTCTCTACTCTCCTCTCAAGTGTTTCTTGTGTTCTTGAACCTTGAGCTTGGATAATCAGCTTAGAAACTAGTCTTTTATTTGGAATTGGACCTCTTTGGTAAGGGATTTATGTTTCTAAGATTGGCTATGTAGTTACCTATGAGTTGAGTGAATTGACTACCAAATGTTCATGGTTGGAATTACTTGTTGTTATCATGCAAAGAATTTAGTTGTTTAATGAAGGAAACATGTTTTTATGATGCTAGAGTTTGCATGTAACAAGTTTTACTGTTAAGAAGTGAGGTGTATGAGAAGCACCAAGAAGATAGACATGAAATTGCCATGGTATTGGATTTCTGTTGCCGGCCGATCGATCGCTGAACAGTGGAATGTGTAAGGCGGTTCATGTAGCGATCGATCACTGAATGTGACCGATCGATCGCTCGAATGCCTTAGCTTTTGTATGAAATTCAGATTTAATACCGATCGATCATTAGCTTTTTACCGATCGATAGCTAGGGTGAATTGGTTGGAGCGATCGATCGCTGGGATTGACCGATCGATCGCAAGACCAAAATTCTGAAAATGTAGTATTTTTTCTTGGTAGTTGTTTCATAACATGGTTTATGATATTATACATTGTTAATATTTATGTAGCATCATCATAGAGGACGAGACAACGAGGCGGTTAAACATTGATGCCCGACATATATATTTTGTGTCGCACGACAGGTACGTGTTGACATACGAGTATTGATATTATTGTGATGATGATGTGGAGATTGTAATATATGATTGATGGTGGCATATGCGTATACATTCATGATGATATGAATGTTGTTGAGATTGATGCCACGAGAGGTATGCTATTGTTGAGCATATGCTTTGGCATGAGAGGTATGTCATTGTTGGGCATATGCTCTGGATGTTATAACGTGTGAGGATGGTTATATAATATGTGATTCTAATATGGGACGTGAAGGCTGAGCCACTGACATATTGAGCTGAGAGGCATATCATATCGGTCCCGTTATAACAGGATGATAGTTGAGACATGTCATGACATATTTGCATATTGTGATGCATAGTACTGAACAATCACAGTTGAAATTATACGATGGTTATTTCCCGTATGATGTTTTGCTTATTGATATAGAACTGAGATAGTTGTTATCAATTCTCATATTGTGTGATGTTTCTGTAGGGACTCATAGACGTAGGATAGTGGGTTTGTGAGTTGATTCTGCTGCAAGCTGAGCCACTGATTAGAAGTTGAACTTCTTTAGGTTGTTAGTATGTACAAGTGATGTATATTATGTCAGAGTTTTTGTTGGTAAATGCTGTAATAACTTACATAGTAAAACTTTTAATCAGTGTATGTTATTACTTAATTCTTACTCACATATGTATAAAAAATTGATACATAATGGATTAAGTAACGAGGACCCCACAATGGGGCAGTCCCAAGACTGAGATGGACGAGCAAAAATGTAAAATTTCTTCCACACCTTTATGGAATATGGTAGTTCTTAAGGAAACTGACCCCTGTTCGGGAAAAGAAATAAAAAGACACACTTCCTTCTTATTTAATTGGAAGAAACAATGAAATAACTCAGGAGTGGGGGTTAAACCCAAACAAGAAAGAACAATAAAAAAACCAACCAACACCCTATAGTTGTTGGGGAACAGTTGACTGAGCGAAACAGTAAAATAGTTCGCAACAACAAGGAAAAAAGTAATAATAGGAAAACGCAAGCCCCCTCGAAATTGGTCTAGATAAAAAGGAAAATAACCCTCAGGGGGTAGGTGGGTGCGCGATCCCGAAGAGGGAGCAGTAAGGGAGGTGCTTTAGGGAATCTCTCATTTGTCTCGGATGCGGGAAAGGTGTTGACTAGTACGAATCCTCGACTCGAAGATTTTGTACCAAAGGACCTTGGCCACAACCAAGCCCTGTTCTATACCATCTTGTTCATTCTCCCGTCGAATAGCCGAAGAGCCTGAAGAACTCAACGTTTCCTTGCTATCCGAGGAGGTAGGTAGAGGAGGAAGGTTGGAAGGCCTCCCCCCCCCCCCCCCCCCCCCCCCCCCCCCAACACACACACACACACACACACACAAAAGTTGCATATTTGTTGACTACTCTGAAGGAGGAGTTATTCGATGAAGAAGACATACTTATTGATTGAATATCGGAAATTATGAAGAAAAGGTCTTCGCTTGTCTGATGCTAGCTCGGAAGTAGAATGAAGCAAGTGAGTATAATGAATGGGGATGATGGCATATTTATAGGGGGACCAGTTGAATAGTCATTTGATCAACACCGTCCAAAATTATTCGGATGAATGGTCACAGATGAGCCTCGGGAAATCAAATGTTACGCGGTGATTTGAAAACATTGGGGGGGAGAAAAGAGCGGGAAAAAACCACTGAACAGGTCAGAACTTGGCTTTTACCCTAAGACGATAAACCGAGTCTTCAATACTCTCGTCTCACTTTACTTCAGGGGTGAGGTGATGTCATAGGATGAATCAGTTTCTTTGGTAAAATCGTGCAAGCGTCGAGCAAGAAATTCCCAAACAAAAAGCCTCGAACACAAGTTGCCCGGAGAATAGCAATACCTGCTCAACATACTAGTCAAAGGATAGCGGAAGATCCGGACATTACTGACAAATCAACCGGCGCAAACGAACGTGCAATAATAGAGCGCGAATGTGATTCCCGGGAATTAATGGTGTAAATCCCGGTGTGATAATGATCCTTAATGGATTTTAGTTCTGGCAATTATGAATTAATTACGGTGTTGGGACTCCTGAGGATTTTAAATCCGGTATTTGGAGTCGTTGGATCCAATGATGAGATTGTATTCTCATCGTGGTGTTAAACCTTGGAATTGGGTTTTTGTGATTTGGGGTCTGGGGTGCTTTGAGTTGGGGCTGGTAATGAAAATTGAGATTGAGTGGTAATTATTGAACATATATGATTTTTAATGAGTCATTATGTATTTGTGGAGGACTCGGGATTTTGAGCCTTGATACTATATATATTAAGTGGACTCGGTGTTCAATCATTTTTGGCTTTGCTTTTTCTCTCTCCCACTCTCTCGTCTCCCTCCCCCAATCCCAACCCTTCCCCTCTTTTCTTCCTTGGAGCAAAATCGATGGAGGCTCGACTTGGGAGCCAGATTTCTCGAAGATAACTTGGTATTACGTTTCCACTCTTCTTTATCTTCGATTTGATTGTAGTATTATGGTATTTGGTTGTGATTTGGGTTGAGAGAAGGCGAAAGAGCAGATAGAGAAAAATGCCTTCCCCTATCCGACGGAAGACCTTGGTGTGATCGCTGCAAGCGTTCCTTTTTCCCGTCGAAAGTCAGAATTGAGGAGCGGTCAACACTGTGTGTTGTAAGGCCTAGCTCACCCCTTAAAGGAAATAAGTGGCATTCTAGTAAGTTTGGGTTGGGTTTAAGTTTTTGGATTTTGAAGATTTTTGGGTTGGTATGTTTTAGGAAGATTAATGGTTTTGGTGTTGATGATAAATGGTAAAATGGGTGTTGGATTTGTTTATTTGGTAGTTTTAAGCTCAAAAACGCCATATTTAGGCTTTTGCAGTGCTCACCGATCGATCGGCATTAGGGGCTCGATCGATCGCACGATTTTACAAAATCGAAAGACGATGAACAGTGGGCTCGATCGATCGAGCAAAGCTGCCGATTGATCGAGATGGTCGGTCGATCGATCGAGAGGTTTGCTCGATCGATCGAGCGATGGTGAAGTTTGAGCAACATTTTTCTGGAGCTCTCGATCGATCGAGCACTTCTTCCCGATCGATCGAGAGGCCCTGTTTTGAGGTATACATTGTGTTGATGTTATGGAATCGATGCATACTTCGTCCAGGGTCTTTTAAAATGGTTAATCGTCATGGATTGACGATATAGTTGGGGATTGTGAACGTGCTGGGCACGTAGTTGCATGCTTGTAATTAATTATGAATTATTAATTGTGTTTAGCACATAATTCATCGGGTCACGGGACCAAGGCAATGTTTGATTCGAACTAGGGAATTATAAGGTATGTATAACGTACGAGCATAGCCTTTTATCTTATTGCAACTGTGAAATACATGATATACTGTTATTGCCATAAATGGGTATGTATGGTGAACTATATGGTGCTGCTATGGAGCGAGCAACGGTTGAGATGTTGTCGCTATGGAGCGAACATCGCTTATAATGCTGCCACTATTGGGCGTGCGAGGTAATGAGACCGTGGACTTAGTGGTTAGATATATGGAATATCTGTAATCATTGTTTAATGATTTGATTTATTTGGGGAATTGATGGTTTTGGTTATTTTGAGAACATGAACATAACAGGGGATTCCGTATGAGGATGATACTATTCAGGGAGTGTCTTTTAAATTCACCGCTTTACATTCTGTAAATTATTTAATGTAATATTGTGATTATTGGATCAGTAGTATTGTTATGCTCACCTCGTGTGTGGGCTGTCTCTGTTGGGGCAGGTTGAACAGGTACAGCGGTAGCTCCAGAGTTGAGATCGAGCTATGGATTAGAGGTGCTTCCAGGACCGAAGTATCAGTGTTGGTATTGAGTAGAGTACCTTTTACATTAAATACATGAGTGGTCTTTCTACCATTATTATCATAGAGTTTACAGAATAAAAAGTTAACACTGAAGGTGTCCATCCCATTGATTCGAGAGGTACCTAGCTCAAGGAACGAATTTAGCATTTATATTGAGGGGAATAAAAAATAATAATATAAAAATAGAGGTAAAAATAATTTTAGGTGGGACAAAATACAATTATATGGGGGCAAATTATAATTTTAAAGAAGTAAAATATAATTTTAAGGGGTAAAATATGATTTTAAGCTGCCCACTCTCATACATATGGAATCGCCTCTGCATATGTATCAGAGAACCAAGTAAAACATGTACTTAATTTTAAAATGTATGAAGTAAGATATATAATTATAACAAAATAAACAATATATTATTAATATTAAAACAATGACCATCTTATCTAAAAGCCGACAATAGGCAAAATGAAGTTGTCTATGACATGATCAAGTTGGAGTCGATGGCATCAAATGCTTGGTCCCTTTTCAATAAATAGGTGTACGATTTTATCATAGATCTTGTGGTCCATTTATTAATTCGTCCAGCAGCAGATGCATGGTGAAACTGAGATGTGGACAACATTCACCTACACTTTTATACATCATGACAAATCAATACTCTAGATGATTTTGGTCCAGTCGTCCTCTGGTTGCAAGGTTAAAACTTAAAGAAATTGACGGAAGGGCACCACCAGGAGTGGAGCCTGCGGGTGGGAGACGTCTTGGCCGAGCTTGACTTCTTGTTTTCAATACCCAAAGTGTCGGAATTCGTTGGATTAATCGTTTTTTTCGCCTTTTGTTATGGCCCTTGGGCTTGTGGCACGAGGTGAACCGCGAATAAAAAAGAAAATTACATTTCATTTGGCAAGATATGAAACAACAATTATACAAGGGATCTTTAGCTTATTGTGATGATCAAACCAATATTAGATCCGATCTAACTTGACTTCGAGTTGATTTGGGCCTAATGTTACTTTTGGAACGGGGAAATAAGGGGTCTAGATCTAAAAACAATTGATCCAAAAACACGCACTATATTCTAACAAAAATACATGTTTTGGTCCCGATATATGGCCTAGAGAGGGATGAACATATAGTTACAAAATTTTATCTGTTCATTTTTCAAAATTGTTCTCAATCAATATACGTAAATTGTGTTTTTTGTTTTAATTAAGTGTATGTATTTCAGGAGTCTTGATTAAAAGTTGCAAGACTGTGTTTTAGCATTAGCAATGAGTCAAGGCGTCATGAGCAAGTGCAAAGGATTAAGCACTAAAATTAGGGGGTTTGGCACACAACCGTCTTGTAGTTTTGAAAATATGCAGTTTAATCCATGCGATTTAAAAATATGTACAAACAACTCCCTTCATGTATGATATATGTTACACACATCATATATTATGCAGAGGTGGCTCAAACTTTTTGGAGGCCTTAGACAAGTTATAAAAATGAGGTCTTTACTAAAAAATAAACAAATAAAGTGAATATTAAACTAAAAACTTACTTCTTGTAATTTTTTATGCAAAATTACTTTTTAAACTTTTATGTTCAATTTAGCTAATAAATCATTTTCGATTGCTAGAACTGCTATTACATTTAATTGATCTTGAGATATAGTTGTTCGTAATTTTTTTTTATAATCTTTAGTTTTGAAAAATTCTTTATTTAGATGCATCCGTAACGGGTATAGTAAGTAAAGTTCTATATGCTTAAAATCAATCAAGTTCTTTTATTAAATTTTGTATTTCAAGTGGGTCTTTAATTTGTACCATTGCAACTTCTTTAAAAGTGTTAACTTCAAAAATAAATATAAAGCATCAATATTAGAATGCATATTTAAGAAAATTCCAAGATCAAAATTTTTTTCTCCAAAATCACTCAATATAAGAATTTATACAAGGGATATAATTTGTTTGAGGGTCAGAGAGAATTTGAATGATGTGATTAGCATACCTACTTATTAATATGGATTATTAATTAAATATAGGGGTCTTCAGCAAATATTTCAAGAGGAATTGCATATCATTACCACTTTATGAAAAAAAATTCAACTATCCTTCCAATAAATCTTTTTTCCAACTAAATACATCTTCCAAAAAACTTCTTTTAGTAAGTCCATTTTCTAGTTTATTTATTTATAAGTCTTTTCTCATTCCATAACTGAGATGGATGTCAGCTTGTCGTCAACGTAGCTCTTGAGTTCTGGTGAAAACTCTCATAGCATGGCGTAACCGAGGCCGAAATGAGCTCGTCGTAAACGTAGCTCCTGAGCTCGGGTGAAAACCTTTATAGCTTGACGGATACGTTGAGCAAAGAACTTGGTAATATTATTGAAACTCTTCTAAGGAAAAAATGTTTGAAAATGTAATTACAACTGAAATAAAAAGCATAAATTAAGATTAATATTTGCTTAGAAGATAAGCGTTCCAGGGCCTTGTAAGCTTCTTGCCCGATATGTCTTCTACTAGTATGCTCCTGAGCAGAGCTTTTCTACTATCTTGAACCCGTTTAGGATCTAGCTTGCCCACTTTTACCTTTTTGCACTTTCTTCAATAGCATGCCTCTGGTAGCTATCACATGCGATTACCAGGACTGTAGAGTCTTTATGTATCGTTGGCCAGAAGTATCCAGCCAAAAGGACCTTCTTAGCTAAGAGGAATGCTCCCAAGCAATTTCCACAGCATCCTTTGTGGATTTCCCTTAGTACGTAATTTGACTCCTTAGGCCCTAGACACCTTAAGAGAGGTCATGCAAATGACCTCATGTGTAAGATCATTTCTACTAGTATGAAATGAGAACTTTGTTTCTTCGGTCTGTAAGCTTTACTAGGATCATCTGGTAATTTCCCTTTCTGGAGGTAATTCAATAAATCAGTCATCCAATCATCATCTTCTTGGTTTGGACGTGTTCGTTGTAAGCTCGACCTGGACCACCACATCTTGATATTTCTATGTGTGGAGTGTGCTAGCCATCTTAGTTAGGTAAATAGCCTTCTCATTTTCTTCCCTGGGATTGTTTAAACATTACTTTTATAAAGACCTCCATTACTTTTTCAACAGCTTGAGCACACTGAATCAATTTCTCATTTTTCACCTCATAGACCCCATTCATTTGCTGAGCCACTAACTGGGAGTCAGAGAAAACATGGACAATACTAGCTCCAATGTTACGAGTGACTCTTAATCCAGCCAAGAAGGCTTCATATTCCACTTCATTGTTAGATGCCCTAAAATCTAACCTGATTGCTAGCTTTACCTCATCCCCACTAGGTGATATGAGCCAGACCCCGACACCACTTCCGTCATTGGTAGAGGACCCATCCACGTATATCTTCAATAGTTCATCCCTCTCTGGGTGAAGAGTTTCTGCAATGAAGTCGGCCAAGGCTTAGGCCTTGATAGCAGTCCTTTGTTACATACCTCATCCCACTCAAACTTTCCCGATTTGTGGAGGATTTTAAAGAAAGGGAGACTTCAATGAGCTGACCTGGATATGAAGCGTGAGATCGCCACAATTGTTTCTGTTAACCTATGTATTTCTTGCATGTTTTTTAGGAGATATCATATCAGTTATGGCTCTGACCTTCTCAGGATGGCTTCGATTCCTCTCCGTGACCATGTACCCAATAAACTTTCTTGACTTCACCCCGAATACACAATTATGAGGGTTTAACTTCAATCCATTAAGCTCTGAGAGTAGAGAATGTTTCATCTAAATAAGTAATGATGTAGTCACTGCTCTTTGACTTTACTAGGAAGTCGTCCACATACACTTTAACATTTTTACTCGCTTCTTCGAGAACACCTTATCCATCAGGCGCCGATATGTAGCCTTGCATTTTTAAGTCGAAAGGAGTAACACCATAGCATAATGTATCATCTGAGATGATGAAGCTCACCGTTTCTTGGTCATCCCGAGATAGTAGGATTTGATGATAGCTCTGATAAGCATCCATAAAACATAAGTATTGATGACCTGCTGTGGACTCTACCAACTAATTAGTCTGAGTTAGTGGATAACAATTTTTGGGACATGCTTTGTTTAGATCCCTAAAATCGATACACATTCGTCATTTTCTCGAGCTCTTAGGAACAAGGATCACGTTTGAGAGCCAAGTTGAAAATTGTACCTCCCTTATGTGTCCTGCCCTAAGGAGCTCTTCTACTTCCTCTCGAATCATCTTACCCTTTTCTGGGCCAAAGTGCCTCTTTTTTTCTTGATGGGCCGAGATCCTGGGAGTATACTCAAGTGGTGTTCTTGAACCTCGGGACTCACTCCCGTGAGTTCTTGAGCTGCCCAGACAAATATATCTTTGTTCTTTTTTAAACAAGTGACTAGGTCAGATCTTACCTTTGCTTCCAGATAGGTTGCGACCTTTGTACTCTTGGGGAGAGTTGAGCTCAACAGTTTCAGTTTCAGTTTCAGTCTCTTCGTCGTATCCCTATGGGTTTTCCCTCTTTTTATTTATCTTACGTAGCTTCATTCTCTATCACCCGACCTCACGTCGAGTTTTTTTCCATTCTTTGCTTATTCTACATATCACCCTCGGGTGGCCTTTTGATCTCTGCATAAGACGCTTATTTCCCTACCTACTGGGAATTTGAGCTTCTGATGATAAGTAAAAACAATAGCTCTGAAGTCCTTCAGGGTAGGTTGGGCGATGATGCCATTGTACCAAAATGGGGCATCTACTATGGTAAAATACTCCATTTGGTCGCACGCATAGAGCCCTGTCCCATAGATAAGGGGATCATGATCTGACTAATGGTTGAACAACATGCCTAATGAAACCATATAAAGGTGCTGCTCAAGTCGTTAACATTCTATCTGCATATGATCCAATGTATTTTAAACAAAAGATTAACTAAGCTACCTGTGTCAATAAAGATTCTGGCCACATCATAATTTGCGGTAGTCATTGCTACAACCAGAGCATCGTTATGAGGGACTGAGACACCTTTAAGGTCATCTGGACCAAAGTGTATTACTGGGTCTTCTCTTTATACTTATTCCTCGGACACTTGAAGATTCTAGCCTACTACCTTGTGCTTTTCTTGCCCGACCTGAATCCTCGTCTATGGATCCACCATATATCATTTGTATGACTCTCGGGTCGGATCATCTCAATTTTCTATATTCTTCTTCTCTGATTCAGGTTGTTGGTCATTCCGACCTCTACACTCCGGTCGGCAACGATCAGGTGTATCTTCTCTTCGGTTGTCCCGAGGTGGATCTCGATCAGGCCTATTCTGTCTCTAAGGTTCTCTGGTCCGTGTAAGGAGAGATTTCATACGCGAATCTTTGTGAATAATTTTTCCTCATCGTCTTCCAACTTATGACACTCCTTAATGGAGTCCCCATATTCCGGATGAAACCCGCATATTTTCATAGCTCATTCGAGTCTCATGGCTAAGAGAGTGTTTGGTATTTGTCCTCGGTTTCAGCCGTAATCTTCTCTTTTCGATAGCCCTTTTTTACCCATATATTGTAATACCCCCGAAATGTAATATGATTATGTTCTACGATGATGAATTATGATGTGTTTAAGGGTTATGGTGTATTTAAATTGGGGGCCACGATTTATGATATGATGATATGATGTGGGGAGCATGTTGGGTGTTTTAAAGGATGTATTAATTAATGAAGTTAGAAAACATCGAGTGAGGATATTTTAATACATCGTACAAAATACCGGGATACAATTAAACACCACAAGGCACCCCAACCACACCACCCCAATCGGTCACCTCACCCCTTTTCCCACTTGTCAAAGCCCATACCCCCCACTTGCCCCAACCCATGCCATCACTCATTCTTGCATTCACTTTCCCTCCATCTCTTTCTCCCTCTCATTTTCGTCCCTGTAAGCTGCAGAAAGGAAGGGGGATTAGCTTGTGATTTCTTGTCTAAAACCTTGCAAGATTAGGGGAGCAAAAGTAGAGGGGTAAGCCTTACTCTGTTTTTCTGGGTTTGTGTTTGAGCTTGGGTTTGGTGGGTTGTTTTAATGCATGCTAAGTGTAGGCTTGGGTGAAACCTTGGTATGAATACTTACATGGTAGTTTTATGTAACTACTAGCATGTTTGTTTGAGCATGTTACATGTTTTATGTAAGAGACTTCTTGTTATGAAACTATGTGCTCGAAAATCTGGAAAAGATAAGCATACTCTGTTTCTGTTAAAGTTGGTTGAGGATGAAGATTATGATGATGTTATGATGCATGTTAGCTTAGGTTTTGTTAAACCTTTGATTTAAGAGCTTACATGGATATTTTATGAAGTTCTTCACATGTTTGTTTCAGCATGAAAGATGTGTTACGAAGTAGAAAAGATGGTGTGAAAAGAGGTGCTCAAAAATCTGGGGAAAATCCCGATTTTTCAGAGCTCTCGATCGATTGAGATTTGGTCCCGATCGATCGAGCGAGACAGAAGGTCTAATGCATGTTTTCAAAATTTTGGTGCCTATCGATCGAAGGATTTCTCGATCGATCGGTGAAGCTCCTCGATCGATCGGTAAAATGTTCGATCGATCGAGCGAGGCAGGATACTAAGGCACTGTTTGTGCACAGTGTCTCGATCGATCGAGACCGTGGGCCGATCGATCGAGAGAGGCAGAACGTTGAAAATATAATGATGTTTTATTTTGTTAAGTTTATGATGTGAGATGGTTTTGAGGCATCTAATATGGTATTATGTGGTCTTGTAGAACCATCCCAGGTACCGGCGCCATCAAGGAGATAAAGTTTGTTGACTCCTCCTCCTTTTGAAAAGGTACGTAAGAGGCGTACGGACATCGGACGGTAACACACATCTTTATACTACAACTATGCTTTTATTGCATGAGTATTCACGATGAAATGATGATGTTTATACGATGTTTACACGATGATGTTTATACGATGTTTATACAATGAAGTTCATACGATGTTTATATGATGATGCTTATACGATGCTTATATGATGACGTTTACGCGATGTATTGTGGTAAGATGCCACGGGGTAAGATGCCCCACATGGTAAGAGGCCATGCGATGTATTGTGGTAAGATGCCACGGGGTAAGATGCCCCACATGGTAAGAGGCCATGCGATGTTATTGTGGTAAGATGCCACGGGGTAAGATGCCCCATATGGTAAGAGGCCATACGATGATATTGTGGTAAGATGCCACGGGGGTAAGATGCCCCATATGCATGATTATAAATCAGGGACAACAATAAGAAGTTAATGAGAAATCCAGCATATTTACTTAACAAATATTTCATGCATTTGCTATGATGTTTTTATGATGCTAAGTAAGATTGTATATGCTCATGATGTGTTGTCCCTGTAGGTACACTTTTGGACGAAAGGACTAAGGGTCGGGTTGAAGCAGTGAGCTACGAGGGACACAGGAATGTATAGGATTCAAGTTATGATTAGTATCTACTCTAGGAGTAGTGTAAATCTAAATGACATTCTTTTAGAATGTAATGAATTATTTTTGAAGTTTTGTATTTTGGCCTGTAATCCGGTTAGCTCGTGTAACAACCAAAACCTTAAGATGTTACCTTAATGCATGATTAGTCCTTCTTATGTCTATTAATCACTGTTAAGGTGGGAAGACCCCACATTAGTGGTATCAGAGCAGTGGTTAGATAACTCGGGGATGAGTGAAGGGTAGCCTTAGCAATAAGTTAGCTATGTGCTTACTTTTGGACATGTTTATATGTATGTTATTCATAAAGAAGAAGATGTTATACTAACATGTTCAATTATCTAACGATGAGTTTTATGAACTGCTTTTGGTGTTGTTATTAACCCTTGTGTTGCAGCATGGCAGCAAACATAGAAGTGGGTGACGCCATTAGTGTAAATGCAAGTGCTGGGCGTACGAATCCATTGCCACCACCAGCCTTGGGAGAGGAACCCTCTGAACAACAGTTGCTACATGGGGAATTGAGCTTGGCTCAGTTTATGATGTATCGACCTCCGATGTTCGAGGGAACTGAATCAGGAGAGAAAACTGAGGAATGGTTAGAGAGGATCGAACAGATATTTGTGGCAGCGCCTTGTGCAAAGACGGCCTGGATCAGATTAGCAGAATTTCAGCTGTCCAAGAAGGCACTGATGTGGTGGAAAACCACAGTGATTGAGCAAGAGGCTCTGGGACAGGAAGTGAATTGGAAGATGTTCCGAACGCGGTTTCTAAACCGCTATTTTTCAGCCGCTGCAAGACAGGCCAAGGAGGATGAGTTTACCAGTTTAAGACAAGGTACCATGCCTGTATCTGACTATGCTCTACATTACTGTTCCTTACTACGATATGTGCCACACATTGCTGCAAGCACTCAAGCGAAGATGCGGAACTTCATGAAGGGCTTAAGGCCTGAACTGTATGACAGGGTGATCACTTATGGCCCTGCCTGTTTTGATGATGCACTCTCACGAGCTGAGCTAGCTGAACTGGGAGTCGGTGCATATCCTGATGCTGTGCCACCTCCGGCACCCCCTCAGAGATCCACTTCTGATAATTTGAAGCCCAGGGGTGATGGGTTTAAGCCTAGGGGGAACACTTCAGCATCGAGATTCAGTGGCAAGAGGCCCGAGAATCGATGGAAAGGGAAAGGTAGGAAGGATGCTCCATCTGGGAGAGGACAGTCTCAGGGAGACAGATCTGGAAGAGTTCAGTGCACTCTTTGTGGGCAACCACATTTGGCAAAGGACTGCGTAGGATGTTATGTCTGTGGCGACAGAGGCCACTTTGCTCGGCAGTGTCCCAACAGGGGAAGACAGCAGAGCTCTACGGGGAGACCTGCGGACAGAACGGCACAACACCGGCCACCTTTTGTGCCAATACAGTATGGAGGTCAGCCCGCGGGGCCACCTCAGGGACAGGTGTATGCTTTGACGAGGGAGCAGGCTACAGCGGCCCCGGAGGAAGTTATAGCGGATACGCGTCTTTTATTTACGCACCCTGCTCTTATATTGATAGACACAGGTGCGTCACACTCTTTTGTGTCGACGAGTTTTGTTGAAAGGCACCACATATGCACTTCTCCGTCCCCCATGCCTCTTATGGTCTCGACCCCCGCTGGAAGAAGTTTGACTACGGATCAGATTGTCTATGATGGCCTCATTTATTTTGAGGATAATGAGCTAAGATCAGATTTGATTGTGCTGGGAATGACAGACTTCGATTGCATTGTGGGCATCGATGTTCTGAACAAGTATCAGGCAGTGGTAGACTGCAGGCAGAGGACTGTCCGATTTAGATCTGTATTGGGAGTCCAGTGGACATTTTATGGGGATGGTTCCCGTCCGAAGATTCCGTTAATATCTGCTATCAAGATGACACAGCTATTGGAACGAGGTCATGCAGGATATCTTATCTATGCTGTTGATATGACGGATAAGAGGAAGGAATTAAAGGTTGAGGATGTGCCCGTAGTGGCGGAGTTTCCAGATGTCTTTCCGGAGGAGATTCCCGGATTCCCACCGACGAGAGAGGTCGAGTTTGGGATTGAGTTGCTACCAGGGACGTCTGCAATTTCTTGTGCCCCGTATAGGATGGCACCAGCGGAGCTAAGAGAGCTAAAGATTCAATTGCAAGAGCTCCTAGACAAAAGCTACATACGCCCTAGCGTATCGCCATGGGGTGCGCCTGTCTTATTTGTTAAGAAGAAAGATGGATCGATGCGTCTATGCATTGACTATAGGCAGTTGAACAAAGCTACAGTAAAGAACAAGTATCCACTTCCGAGGATCGATGACTTGTTCGATCAGTTGCAGGGTACGAGGCTCTACAGTAAGATCGATCTGAGGTCGGGGTACCATCAGATTCGAGTAAGAGAAGATGATGTTCAGAAGATGGCTTTCAGGACTAGATATGGGCACTATGAATTCCTGGTCATGCCTTTTGGGGTGACGAATGCCCCAGCTGTCTTCATGAGTTTGATGAACAGGGTGTTCCAGCCATATTTGGATCAGTTCGTCATAGTCTTCATTGACGACATACTTATTTACTCTCGACTGAAGAAGAGCATGTAAGGCACTTGAGGATAGTACTTCAGATCCTTAGGGATCAGCAGTTATATGCAAAGCTTAGCAAGTGCGAGTTCTGGTTGGACAGTGTAGTATTCTTAGGCCATGTCATATCTAGCCATGGGATATCTGTGGATCCCAGGAAGATTGAAGCTGTGATGGAGTGGGCTGCACCCACTTCTGTACCTGAGATAAGGAGTTTTCTCGGTTTGGCAGGTTATTACCGATGTTTCGTCGAAGGTTTTTCGAAGATTGCCAAACCCCTGACACAGCTGACTCAGAAAGGAGTCCCCTTCTTTTGGTCTGAGGCTTGTGAGGAAAGCTTCCAAGAGCTGAAGCGTCGTTTGACTACAGCGCCTGTGCTGGTGATTCCGTCTGAGGATAAGAGGTTCGCCTTGTATACAGATGCGTCATTACAGGGTTTGGGCTGCGTGTTAATGCAAGATAAGCACGTGGTGGCTTATGCACCAAGGCAGCTGAAGCTACACGAGGCTAGATATCCAGTGCATGATTTGGAACTGGCGGCCATCATATTTGCCTTGAAGATCTGGAGGCATTACTTGTATGGCACGTCTTTTACTATATACACGGACCATAAGAGCCTGAAGTTCTTATTCACTCAGGCAGAGTTGAATATGAGGCAAAGAAGGTGGATGGATTTGCTCAAAGACTATGATTGTGAAATTGAGTACCATCCAGGTAAAGCGAACTTGATAGCAGACGCCTTAAGTCGGAAGGTGAAGAGTACTGCAGAGGATGTCATGTGTTTGTCAGCTTTGATGACTTCCTATTGCCATCTGGGCTATGACTTCGATGTAGACACGTCGCCTGTGCGAGTGTCGACCTTATTGGCGGAGCCAGATATATTTGAGGCAATCAGGAAGGCCCAGAAGTTGGATAGTGAGATTCAGAGATGGACATCATTGATACTTCAGGGTCAGCCATCCAAGTTCAAAGTGGCTGAAAGATGACTCTTTGAGACTGGGCAACCGATGGGTAGTCCCAGATACACCAGAACTGCGTAGAGGAATATTGGAGCGAGCCCATAGTAGTCGGTTCAGTATCCACCCAGGGGGAAAGAAGATGTACAAAGATCTATGCGATCAATTCTGGTGGAGACGCATGAAGCGTGAGGTGATCGTTTTTGTTAAAAGATGTTTAATCCGCCAGCAGGTAAAGGCAGAGAGGCAGAGGCCTGGTGGAGAACTGAAGAGCTTAGAGGTGCCTGAATGGAAGTGGGAGCATATATCTATGGACTTCGTGACCCACTTGCCAAGGACGACCTCAGGATTTGATGCGATCTGGGTGATCGTAGATAGGCTGACGAAGACGGCTCATTTCATCCCTTACAGTATGTCGTATACATACTTAAAGATGGCCCAAATGTATATACGGGATGTGGTGAGATTGCATGGTATTCCAGTCTCGATAGTGTCTGACAGGGACCCGAGATTCACTTCACATTTCTGGGAGGGTCTTCAGACAGCTTTGGGCACAGAGGTGAGACTGAGTACGGCCTATCACCCTCAGATCGACGGCCAAACAGAGCGTACCATTCAGACGCTCGAGGACATGTTGAGGGCATGTATTTTGGAGTTTGATACTCCGTGGCAGGATTCAGTGCCGCTGGTAGAGTTCTCCTATAACAACAGTTATCAAGCGAGCATTCAAATGGCCCCTTTTGAAGCTCTGTATGGACGACGATGTAGATCACCGCTGTATTGGGAGGACTTGACTAGCAAAGCGGTCGGAGGACCGGATATGATCAAGGATATGGAAGGTAAGATTAAGATGATACGCCAAAAGATGAAAGCGGCCCAAGATAGGCAAGGGACCTATGCCAATAAGTGGCGACGACCACTAGAATTCCAGTTAGGAGACAGGGTCTTCTTAAAGATCTCGCCCTTCAGGGGTGTGGTTCGTTTTGGGATGCGGGGGAAGTTATCTCCGAGGTATGTTGGGCCATATGAAGTTTTACAGCGTATCGGTACATTAGCTTATCATTTGCTCTACCGCCATCTTTATCTGGCATACACGATGTTTTCCATGTCTCTATGTTAAGGAAGTATGAGCCAGACCCGTCTCATGTCTTACAGCCTACTGAAGTACAGTTAGACTCAGATGTGTCCTACGTTGAACGACCAATCAGAATTCTGGATCGAGAGGATCGCAGACTACGAAGTAAAGTTATACCGATGGTCAAAGTTCAGTGGGATCGTCGGGGTGTCGAGGAGGCTACGTGGGAGACGGAACGGCATATGGTGCAGCACTATCCGGAACTATTCTCTGATATGTTTTTATGTTTAGTTTCGATATTGATGATGCATGTGGATTTCGAGGACGAAATCTTATAAGTAGGGGAGTAATGTAATACCCCCGAAATGTAATATGATTATGTTCTACGATGATGAATTATGATGTGTTTAAGGGTTATGATGTATTTAAATTGGGGGCCACGATTTATGATATGATGATATGATGTGGGGAGCATGTTGGGTGTTTTAAAGGATGTATTAATTAATGAAGTTAGAAAACATCGAGTGAGGATATTTTAATACATCGTACAAAATACCGGGATACAATTAAACACCACAAGGCACCCCAACCACACCACCCCAATCGGTCACCTCACCCCTTTTCCCACTTGTCAAAGCCCATACCCCCCACTTGCCCCAACCCATGCCATCACTCATTCTTGCATTCACTTTCCCTCCATCTCTTTCTCCCTCTCATTTTCGTCCCTGTAAGCTGCAGAAAGGAAGGGGGATTAGCTTGTGATTTCTTGTCTAAAACCTTGCAAGATTAGGGGAGCAAAAGTAGAGGGGTAAGCCTTACTCTGTTTTTCTGGGTTTGTGTTTGAGCTTGGGTTTGGTGGGTTGTTTTAATGCATGCTAAGTGTAGGCTTGGGTGAAACCTTGGTATGAATACTTACATGGTAGTTTTATGTAACTACTAGCATGTTTGTTTGAGCATGTTACATGTTTTATGTAAGAGACTTCTTGTTATGAAACTATGTGCTCGAAAATCTGGAAAAGATAAGCATACTCTGTTTCTGTTAAAGTTGGTTGAGGATGAAGATTATGATGATGTTATGATGCATGTTAGCTTAGGTTTTGTTAAACCTTTGATTTAAGAGCTTACATGGATATTTTATGAAGTTCTTCACATGTTTGTTTCAGCATGAAAGATGTGTTACGAAGTAGAAAAGATGGTGTGAAAAGAGGTGCTAAAAAATCTGGGGAAAATCCCGATTTTTCAGAGCTCTCGATCGATCGAGATTTGGTCCCGATCGATCGAGCGAGACAGAAGGTCCAATGCATATTTTCAAAATTTTGGTGCCGATCGATCGAAGGATTTCTCGATCGATCGGTGAAGCTCCTCGATCGATTGGTAAAATGTTCGATCGATCGAGCGAGGCAGGATACTAAGGCACTGTTTGTGCACAGTGTCTCGATCGATCGAGACCGTGGGCCGATCGATCGAGAGAGGCAGAACGTTGAAAATATAATGATGTTTTATTTTGTTAAGTTTATGATGTGAGATGGTTTTGAGGCATCTAATATGGTATTATGTGGTCTTGTAGAACCATCCCAGGTACCGGCGCCATCAAGGAGATAAAGTTTGTTGACTCCTTCTCCTTTTGAAAAGGTACGTAAGAGGCGTACGGGCATCGGACGGTAACACACATCTTTATACTACAACTATGCTTTTATTGCATGAGTATTCACGATGAAATGATGATGTTTATACGATGTTTACACGATGATGTTTATACGATGTTTATACAATGAAGTTCATACGATGTTTATATGATGATGCTTATACGATGCTTATATGATGACGTTTACGCGATGTATTGTGGTAAGATGCCACGGGGTAAGATGCCCCACATGGTAAGAGGCCATGCGATGTATTGTGGTAAGATGCCACGGGGTAAGATGCCCCACATGGTAAGAGGCCATGCGATGTTATTGTGGTAAGATGCCACGGGGTAAGATGCCCCATATGGTAAGAGGCCATACGATGATATTGTGGTAAGATGCCACGGGGGTAAGATGCCCCATATGCATGATTATAAATCAGGGACAACAATAAGAAGTTAATGAGAAATCCAGCATATTTACTTAACAAATATTTCATGCATTTGCTATGATGTTTTTATGATGCTAAGTAAGATTGTATATGCTCATGATGTGTTGTCCCTGTAGGTACACTTTTGGACGAAAGGACTAAGGGTCGGGTTGAAGCAGTGAGCTACGAGGGACACAGGAATGTATAGGATTCAAGTTATGATTAGTATCTACTCTAGGAGTAGTGTAAATCTAAATGACATTCTTTTAGAATGTAATGAATTATTTTTGAAGTTTTGTATTTTGGCCTGTAATCCGGTTAGCTCGTGTAACAACCAAAACCTTAAGATGTTACCTTAATGCATGATTAGTCCTTCTTATGTCTATTAATCACTGTTAAGGTGGGAAGACCCCACATATATGAATTCTCTTCTATTTTCGGTTTTTCAACTGATATGATGTCCACCCTTTTTCTTCTGAGCATCTTCCAAATTCACGTGTTTCTCACTCAGCCAAGGATCTCATCATAATTGCGAGGAGGTTTCTTCACCAATGATTTGAAGCCCCGACTTTCAGACCTTGCATGAAGGAGTTAATAAGGACATCAGTTGTCACTGCTAGGACCTTTAGAGCAGCTTTGTTGAAACGCTGCACAAATTCTCGCAAGGGCTCTTGCTCAGACTGTTTGGTAGTGAACAAGTTCAAAGATGTCTTGTGATGACTCTTGCTGCTGGCAAAAACTAATCAAGGAACGCAAAACTGAACTCTTCAAAACATCGGATAGTGTCTCGCTTCAGTAAGTTAAACCATTGTCGTGCCGATCTGACAAGATCCGTGAGAAAAACACGGCAATTGATCCCATAAAAATAAATGTGTTACAAAGCAGCATTTTCAAACCTCTCGTGGTGTTCTCCCGGATCAGTGCTCCCATTATATTCTCCCAAAGCAGGCTATCTGAAACTTTGTGGGAGGTCTTCTCCTAAAATAGCCTATGAAAATGGACTCCTTTTCTTGATTGCGGGTGCTTGGCCACCTAGGTGCTGACATAGCCTTCTTATTTCTCCCCATACGTCATCCATGGGATCTGGTGCTGGGGGATCAGGGCCTGGTTATGCTATGGAGGTGGTACCTGATCATGTTGTGGATGAGGTGGTGTCAGGTTCTGATTTATGGTATTACAACTTGAGTGATCGACTGTGCCAACTTCTCCATAGTAGGTTTTGCTACGTTCCTGATAGGAGGAGATGGTTGATTCCCCAGCTCAGGAGGAATGTTTCGACACTCAGGTTTAGGTTCACCTCTTCCACCAGGGTTTCTTCGGCCTCCACGTCCACGTCTTTCAGCCATATGAACGTCTCTAAGTCGCGTTCCCACAAATAACATTAACTGATATCACCAAAAAGTGGGATGACCTCAAGATATCAATAAGATGTGATATGTTACCTCTCTGTTCTTGACGTATAAAATAGTAATAGACAAAATTTGGATCCTTCCTCCACTGACCCGAGAACACGAATAAACGTGAGAAGTGGTCAAGAAGGATTTTTTGGCTTGTCCCTTCAGACAATCAAGTCAGACGAGAGAATAGAAAAATAATGTTGTAATATAAGTAAAAGTTTATGAATGACTGAATCAAAGTTAATGAGATATGCTCAATTTGAGAAAAAAGTCGAACCAAAACAATTTAACTTCTATTTAATTTAAAAAATTTAATTACAAAATAAATCATCAACTCAAATTATTCGACTATATAGATAATTTGTTTCAATCCGACTAACTTTTGCACATCCCCGTATACGCTAATGTTTTCGGGGAGTGTATTCAATCTAGATTTTTATTGAGTTTTAATGATTTTTTTAAATGATAGACTTTTATGGAGTTGATAGATTTCTACTGACTTTTATAAAATCAATGGAATTATAAAAAGATTGGTATAGAGTCTCGTAGTCTTGTTCAATAGATTTCAGACTTTATCGACTTTTAATGACTTTTTTAAATGATAGACTTTTATGAAATTGATAGCATTCTAATAACTTTTTATATAATTAAACGGAATTATAAAATGAATTTTATATACTCTATAGATTTTATAATTTATAATTAATTTATTTGAACTAACAATTGAACATAAATAACTTCTTCAACTTATAATATATATATTTTTACTATTAATGTAAACAAATTTACTTATTTAACAGCAAAAATGTGAAAAATCGTTATTCAATTCTTTTGCATGGCAAAGATTGAACAACTTTTTTGCATCTTCAAGATGACGACTTTGAGGATTCAATCAATCTTGCTATATAATTGTAATTTATAATTTTGTTTAATAAAACAAAAGTTTCCTATTAAATAAAATTTTATAAACTTAAATTTTTTTGATGATATTTGAATACTATAAAAATTCTTAAAACATATTTTTTAAATTAAACATGATAATTTATATCGTTATAAATACCTTTTGTTTTAGGAAATTATTTATTATAATTGTTTATAGATACAGACCCATACAATCGTTTTAAATTCTATCATCTAATACAAAATTGAGCACATTAACTTGTTATTTTATCAAAAATATTGTGCAAATATTAGTATTATATTGGATTAAAAAATAAAATGTGAAAAAATAATAATTGAATATTCTTTCGGTATTCACTACAATTTCACATTTCTGTGTTGTATCTTCTATATAGTACACATAGATATATAGAAACATATGAATTAAAGAAAGGGTACATGTAGAAAATAGGGGAGGAAAAGCCAATGTGGAGGTGACCGTGTCGGAAATGAAAATAAACGCTAGGAAATAAAAGTCATTCCAAATCTTTACTATGAGTGGTGTAGAATTTTTAACTTTTTTGGGATGTACATGAGGCATCAAAGTTTGTACATAAAGATTTCAACAGAAGTCATTAAAAGTCTTTGAGATTTTGGATACCTATAGACTTTTATAGAGTTTTAAAAAGTCAAGTTTGAATACCACGTGGCTTTAAAAAACTTCATGAAAGTCTGTTTTGAATACCACTAGCTTTTGTGGAGTATATAAAAGTATGGATTGAATATTTCTAGACTTTCAAACTCCATAAAAAGTTATTAAAAGTCAATAAAAATCTATATTCAATACACCCCCCTTAAATTAATTTGTGAGGAGATTAGAAAAATACTCTAGTAGAATATGGATATATTACCAAAGAATTTATTTTTACCAAAAGTAGTCTCGCAAAAATGTATTAATCAAATATAGTCTCTTATAAAAAATTTGTTTTAGCAAAAATTGTCCCTAAACCCTGAGCAAAATTTTGGGACTATATTGTTAAAAATAATTTATGTGGAACTATATTTGATGAAAAACTTAGTGTGACTAATTTTTTGAGACTATAATTGATTAGTTCTAAAAGCTCAGAACTATTGTAGATATCCTTATTTTATGCGACCATTTATTAAATTTACCCTAAATTCAAAATTTATAATATTATCCTAATCCAAAACAAAGAAATTATTTTCAATTCATGGAAGAATTCATTATTCTACATTTTTGTTGGTATAAATCTCCCGATCATTTTTAGTACCACATTAGCTTTGATCAAGATTAAGCAAGAGTCGAGCTTAATCGAATTTGTTAACTTGGAAGCTCTTTATCACTTGTCTTCTCTTCACAAAATCAAATCTATTAACAGGAGATAAATTCTACAAAGAAATTCTTTCACGTTGTTTTTGGATTGATGAATTTCATTTGAATGGAAAGATTTAATATGAGAATGAATTTGAAACATGGATTTGAAATGATACATATTCATTTCAAATCCATCACAATTTACCATTACATTTACATAAATTAGTAAATAATGAATTTGATATACAATCAATACAAATTCTCCAAACAATTAAATGGATTTTAAATCCCCAATCCAAATGTACCCTCAATAAATTGAATTCATTATTTTATAATTTGTGTTGGTGTAAATCACCTAATTCTGTGCATTTGTGGAGCATTTTTCATCCGATATGTATATATTACAAATCAAAAAGCGGGAATGGCTAACACTATTGTTGGAAGAATAAGCTTAAGAATCGAAATTAAGTAAAGAAAAGTCGAATAAATGCAAATGAAAGAAACATTGAAATCCAGGCTCCGAAACATTGCCTGAGCAAAACCCACCCAGATAGAAAGGGAGGTTCCCGGTGCATCCCAAGTAGCCCTGGCGCCCATGACCGTTTTTATGAAGAGTTTTTACACCCTTTGGCATATATAAATGACGTGCTTTTGTGATTTCTATTGGATTACTACATATATCCCTATTTTTGAATTTAAATACTTTGCTTTTCAGATAAATCACAAATTTGAGATAAAAAGTTGAATCATTTTCATATTATATTTCTTCTTGAATGTGAGTAATTTAAACATTTATGGTTTATTGAATTCGTGATTTGTAGTATTACTATCATAGATTATAGTCGTTGTACTTAGAAAACGAATTATCATTGAAACCATAAGCTCTATAGCAGAACAAAATTGTTTTAAGTGTACATAGTTAAACTCTTGCCTCGATGATCAAATCATTTTGTTTCTCTGTCTTCATATACATCCAAATTTACCAACGTTGATCACTCGTTCACTCATTATCCTCGGATAATGTGGATCTATCATGGTGTTATCCGAGGATCCAAGGACCGGGAACTCTACCGGATGATCACTCTATCTAACATTTGATAAATCATCGGCCAACTTCTCTCAAATTTTTACCCCGAAAATTACCACAAAATCTAAGATAAGTTTCCTTAGTTTCAGTATCAACCAAAACGGGAAGCAGAATTAAAAGCCTCAAGCCAAGAAAATCACAGTATACAGTAAAAATAAGATAAAGAAAGATCCGACATAAATTTTTGTCGCATCCCAAAACCTCAGTTCCCCTTCTGTACATATTATGCATACACGATCCTCCTTCCACATAATAGTTAGATTAGATTATATACCCACCAGTGTGCTCCCCCCACCATTTTCGCACACCATTTTCAAGCACACCACCATCCACTGTGTGAAAAACACTCATGGATTCCTCACTGAGCATGTTTCTGTCCACCATCTTCGCTTCACTTGTATTTTCTTTCTCCTTGTTCGTTTTCCTACGCGCCACCACCCGCCGGAAGCTCCGGCTGCCTCCGGGGAACCTGGGCCTCCCTTTCATTGGAGAAACCCTGCAGCTTATCTCAGCATACAAGAGGGAGAACCCGGAGCCGTTCATCGACGACAGGGTCTCCAAATACGGCTCCGTTTTCACCACGCATGTATTCGGCGAGTCGACGGTGTTCTCGGCCGACCCGGAGACGAACCGGTTCATACTTCAGAATGAGGGTCGGCTTTTCGAGGCAAGCTACCCCGGTTCGATTCAGAATCTGCTGGGACGGCACTCGCTGTTGCTGATGAGGGGGAGTTTGCACAAGAGGATGCATTCGCTTACGATGAGTTTTGCGAACTCGGCAATTTTGAGAGACCATCTCTTGGTGGACATAGACCGGCTCGTCCGGTTCAACATGGATTCTTGAACCAGTCGGGTAGTTCTCATGGAGGAAGCCAAGAAGGTAAGGAGAGGAATAATCGATTGAATCTAACTTTAACTTGAAAATTTTTGTTGTAAATTGTTTTAAAATTTACAAATATAAATTTTATTTATAGACTGTATATTTTTTGGTTCGTTTTTCTTTCCAATTTGGAACTATTATGAAATTAAACATATAAAAATTCTCAAATTAAGTTAATTATTATTAATCTCTATGATTATATTCGTATTATTAAGAAAGTTTTCAATAAATACCTTAGTTTAAAAAACTTGTAAAATAAATTAATTGTAAATTATTTTAATTTGACCAGCTAACCGTCCGTACCCGCATACACCCAAACCATGCGTTTTTTTATATATTTATTATGCAATTACGATTTAATAATTTACCAACCTGCATGTATTGGTTTGGGTTATTTTTTTTGTGTCTACCCACTCAAATCCACCAAAATACACCCCTAATTATTAACTAATAAAATCTTATAATAAGTAAGGTGGTTTAAAACATTTTTTCGCATTATATATCTTTTTTATTTTTTTATAAAATTTAAAACATAATAATGAACACGAATATAAGGAAAATTAACCATTAAAATGGGAAAAAAATTATATTTTCTCTATAAATTATTACTTTTTGAGTGCGCGTGGTATAATTTCATGTTACGAGCACCGAGATCGAAGGGTTTTTTATTAAAATAATCGAAAAAAAAAAAAATTTAACAAAATAGTCGAATTTTAAAATCGTTTTTAAAATGACAAAAAACGCCATTTCAGATGGCGCCTCAGGTAAAGGCGCCATCTGAGATGGTGGCTTCCTTATCTGATAAAAAAAATAATTGAATGCGCCATCTTGGATGGCGCCTTCAGATAAAAAATTAATTTTTTTATGAAGGCGCCATCTCTGATGGCGCCTTCTCGGGTATAAATACCCCGGCCGAGCCCTTCATTTTTCATACCGAAGCGAAAATCATATATCATCATAGTTTCTTATCTTATTTTTATCGTTAAAATTGTTCAATCTCCAATCTCAATTAACCACTCTCGAAGTATTTTTCAGGTAAAAATATTGTTATATTATTGATTTTATCATATTGATTTTATAAATTTATTAATTATTTGTAATATTTTATAAATTTTTCAGAGATGTCGATCCAAATATTATTATATTGTGGAGGTAATATATTACAGGATTTGGATACCAGTAGATATGATCGTGGTCCAATAAGAGTTACCACAATATCTCGCACAATTAATTTTATGCAGTTGTTGACCGAAATATATAATATCACGGGCATCGATGGCAACCAGTTTCTTCTGAAAATACATGTAAGACATATGTTTAGAGATTTTGCCGGAGTACGACAGACAATTTTGCCAATCGATAATGATTATAATTTAGCATGGCTATTGGATTCAGAACAAGGTCTTAGTTGCTTGGAACTTTACATAGAAACGGAACAAAGAAACTATGATTATATTCCAGAAAATGTAGATTGTTTGCCTGTAGTTGCAGAAGGACCGACTGTCTCCGGTAGACACCACGATGACGATCCAATAGATGCTGATGTTATTGCTCCTGAGCCACTAGCAGACAGTTTCGCTGAATTGGGAAATGATATTCAGTCAGAACCAGATGATATTCCGTCCGAGGATGATGCTGATGACGACGAGGTTGACATTTGTGTCATGTCAGAAACAATTGCAGATGAAGATGAAGGGATCACAATCACCCAGGAAGTGTCAGTTAATGTACCGGAGACAACCACGACAACTAGTCATGTCCTTTATCCAACAATTCCATTCTTCTCAATGACACATCCTGAAGTATTTGCAGACTCAGTAGACATTCCAACAGGTAAATGGGGGAGTTATCACCTGCCCAAAGTGTAGAATCAATATCACCTGCCCAAACAGCCTCAGATCGATGACCTGACTGCAATGATAGCAGATGTCTGTCAATCGGTCCTGGTCCTCTTTGTAAATTCATCCTGAAATATTACACAATAAATATCAATATAACAAAATATCAACATGGCAACCACCACCCGCCCCTGCCGCTGACAACACGGCCGCCTCTGCCGGAGCGCCGCCGCTGCCGTGCCGAACCCGCCGCCACCGCGCCGAACCCGCCGCCACCGCGCCGAACCCGCCGCCGCCGAACAGCCGCCCAGCCGTGCCGGAGTAAAAAATTCCGGCAAAAACTAAAAAATTGTAAATCATCCGGCGGTTTGCCATTATCTCGAAACTATAACTAATTTTTCAATAAAAACTACCAAACAACAAAATTTAAAAACAACCAACAACATATTTCAAATTTTACAACTTTCAAAAATTTCGATTCAAAGTTGTAATGTTACCTCAAATTCAAAAATGTTGAACAAGCAAGCTCCAGAAATGATAAATCACGATGATTTTTTAATTTTTGCACAAGAATATGTAAAGATCTGTGACAGAACGATGAGAAGTGAGGAAGAAGAAGAGGAGGCCGGCGATTTAATTTTTTATCTGAAGGCACCATCCAAGATGGCGCCTTCAATTATTTTTTTCATCAGATAAGGAAGCCGCCATCTGAGATGGCGCCTTTACCTGAAGGCGCCATCTGAGATGGCGTTTTGGGTCATTTTAAAAACGATTTTAAAATTCGGATATTTTGTTAAATTATTTTTTTTTTCGATTATTTTAATAAAAAACCCGAGATCGAACTTGATGACTCGGATTTCCTACAAATTTATAAGCTTAAGTTGGCATTTTACACCACACACAATCATACGGGTATGCGTATTATTATTATTATTATTATTATTATTATTATTATTATGAAGATAATTATATATTATTGTATAATATAAGCTTTGGAAGCATAATGAACCCACACACATGTGCATGTAGTATGATCCACTTATTCTCTTTGCCTTTTAGTCCATTTTGTTTTGCTCTCTCATCATTTGTATCAATGGCATAATTTTTTATTAATTAAGAAGCTTTAATACCAAAACATAAAAATAATAATATGCTTAATAATTAATTATGTTATCAATAATTTTGTTGGCATTTTTACAGACCAAATTTTATATTTTATTGCTTGAATGCTATGAATCTAAAGTTTCCACCCGATTATCTAACGTTTATTCTCTAAGCTTTCTTTCTAATTCTTAGTTTTCTTGTGCATTTAAAGGCTTACTTAGCATCTTCGCAAGTTAAGATCGTCCAAATGCCGCATGGTGCTTCGGTCTAAAGAATCTATAAGTGACAAATATAACAAAATTGATGATCATTTTCGAAATTCTAAATAAATGGATATATAATTTTTGTTTTCTTTTATGTTTCTATATTTAAAATATTAAGGTTGATTTAATTAATTAATAATTTTTTGTTGCAGATAAGTTTTCAGTTAATGGTGAAGCAGCTGATGAGTTTTGATCCGTGTGAATGGACTGAGAATCTGATGAAAGAGTACATGCTAGTTATTGAAGGCTTTTTACCATTCCTTTGCCCTTCTTTTCCACCACGTATAGAAGGGCCATTCAAGTTAGTCTTCCCTTTTCTTTTCTTTTTCATTTGTTTTAATATACTTTTCAAGTAATTAGATATTATTATAAAAAATGGTGATTCACATGGCCCTTTAGTTTGAAGAATTATGAATTCCCTCTTGTCTAAGAAATAACGTCTATCTCCACCCTTATTTATTTATGTCCTCGTAAATGAGACAAATGTAATTTTTCATCCATCAATTACATCCAAGGGCGGGGCTAGGATTCAAAAAACTCCGGGCCTTGTTTCGTTTGGTACGGTTACTCGTGCGACTCGAAGCAGCCGTAGTCGCGGATGACCCGCCGGGGGCCGGATTTTGGGGGGCCGCAGGTTCTGCAACGTGTTCCACCTCTTCAACATCATAAGCATTATCAAACTCGGCAAAAATATCATAATTTTCTTGGAATAAATGTGAATTTGAAGAACCACCACGACCAGTAGAAGATGATGCATCGTATTAGTGGAAATATGGAAAAATGAGATAATTGAATAAACGATTAGGATTGTAAGAGTAAGAGAGATGGAGATGAAAAATTGGAGAGGGAAAATGGGGTATATATAGAAGCAATTTTTTTTTTAAATTTTTTTTTATGTTTCCGTGCCCAATGGCTAAATAGCCGTTGGGCAACGGCAGTGGCCAACAGCTACAATGCCGTTGGCCAACATCATTTTTTATTTTTTTTTAAAATTCTTTTTCACCGGTTCCTGTTCCGAAAACGGAACCGTCGAATTGGAGGTTCCGAATCACGGGAACCGATCCGATCCGGGTAAACATGGATCGGATTCCGGTTTGTAACAGGACCAACCAGGTTCCGGTTCGGAACCGGAACGATTCCGGTTGGTCCAGCCAATAAGCACCCTGAAACCATGCCAAGTTTCTTGGGCTTTCCTGATTTCCTCTTCTTGCTGCACTTCTAATTAAAAACCACATGCATGCTATGATGGTCGGACACAGATACATCGATATATTGATACACGGATATGGATACTGTTGCACGGGATTTTTGAAATTTATAGGATAAGATACGTCTGAATACGATAAATTTTTTTATTCTTTAATATATATATGTATATATATATATATATATCAATAATATTTATAAGAAATCAAGTTTCAAATATATAGTCAATACTAAACACATAAAATCAAAATAACAAAGTTTAAACTTCATCAAATCCATGACAAATAATAGAGTTTTAAACACTAATTACTATTTAAATCAAGAAAGTTATATAAAAATATTGCTTAATCATTAATTGACTGACCTATCTCGATATATTGATCATGAGCCATGAATTATCCAGCATTGTAGTGGATCTATCACCCATCTATCCCGTATAGAATATTCATCGGCAAAATCATCATGGCGTATCCAATATGTATTTTCATATAATTATCTGAAATAAAAAAAAATTAAATTCGGATACACCACATGTCGTATGTGTTACGTCGGAATCAGAAGTATTTTGAAATATCTGGACAAGCATCCAAAATATAAAATTAATTTTTTCAGATACTCCTCGTGGTGTATCGGATACGTATTGGGCAAGTATCCGTGAGTGTCGGTATTCGAAAAGTATCGGATACGTGACCATGAAAATTTTAGGAGTATCTGTGCATCATAGCATGCATGTATGCTGAGGTACGATGCATGGACACTCCTAAATCATTTGATATTGTGTCAGACACTTTTATGATGTTGACACGCCTCAGGCACAGTTAATACACCTGTCGGACACGCCACATGTCATGTTCTTATTTTTTTTTTAAAATCGAAAATGTGTGTCGGACACGACCCATGTGATTGGGGGTCTTAGGGTGGTAATATACATTTGGTGTTAACATGTATGATAATATGATGATTTCAGTTATATACGTTTATTTATATGCTTCTTGGTAAAGAAAATTTTTATTGCTTTTACATGGTTTTAGAAGTTAAAAAAATGTGAATTTTAGTATTTTGTAATATAGTACAAGTATAGTATATATATAAATATATAGGCAGCTTTGTTTTATATCAAAAATTTTGAAAATCTATGTTGTCGTGTTAGTGTTCGTGCATCATAGATGGATAAACACACTCCTAACTATTGACATGTTACACAAGCACCCACGTTGTGTTTAACTAGTACGTAGAATTTTAGTATATTTTCATCCATATTAAAACTAATTTGAAGAAATAAAAAAAATCAGTACAATAATTTATAATTTAATGACTTTAATAAGTGATTAATTCGACCATGATGATTATATAACTAACCTCCTTTCGTTACCAGGAAGAGCATATCGAAATTTTGGAGAAAAAGGGTGAAAATGAGGCTCTTCAATTGGAAGATTATAAATCCATGCCTTTCACTCAATGTGTAAGTTCATGAAAGCCACTACACATCATAACCTCATTTTAGCTAACAAAAACTTGTATGGCTTTCTCATCAGCACTTTGATTGAGGCTCACTGTCATGTTTTTCAGGTAGTAAATGAAACTCTTCGGGTATCTAACATTATCAGCGGTGTCTTTCGACGTGCAATGACAGATGTTACTATCAAAGGTGATAATACAAAGGCCGAAACACCCTTTTCGTGGTTGATGATAAATTGAGTGTCGTCTACAAACTTGTTACCGAAGGTCGATCCATATTGACTGGAGGTTTGGCCTAGTCCCGCATAAACTCGACTGCACAATGGTTGTTGTTCGCTTTACTAAAATGGTTAAACCAAGTTGCTATCAGATTCAATTCTAATAATCTTATAAATCATTTTAAATATTCAATTTTTTTACCCATGTTGGACAAGGGGTATCACAGAGATGATCAAGTCCAACTCTTGTAGTACATAGACTCCTCATATTATGTGCATGAAGTAAATAAACTATATCTAGACTTCTAGTAGCTCGATGAGAATTTGCTCTTGACTTAAGAAGTGCTCAAACTTGTCGTTGATTAGCCGGTAGAGTATGTAATCAGAGTTCGAATACATCTAGATTTGTTTGAGCTGGCCAAGAGCTACTTGAAAGCAAATCAATATATTTGCATTCTTGGGCACGTTTATCTGTTAAAGTAGGGAAATGGGGTTCTTAAATTCAATATATTTCTAAGAATGGTGTTATTTTGATGGGCATTAGATGGTTACACAATTCCGAAAGGGTGGAAGGTTTTCGCTTCTCTTCGAGCAGTACACATGGATCATGATCATTTCAAAGCCGCACGGACGTTTAATCCATGGCGGTGGCAGGTCGATTTCTGCCTCGAATTCTCAGTGCTCTTTTATTGAACCTTCTCAACTTTATTTTATAGCATGCTTGAGCATTCTAACATTCTAGTATGTTTATGCTTGTGTGATAAGCAGAACAGTTTAGGAACTACAAGTTGTTCGAGGAACATGTTTACTCCATTTGGTGGAGGGCCAAGACGATGCCCCGGAGCTGAGCTCGCCAGGATTGAGCTCTCGGTTTTTCTTCATCGCTTAGTCACTCAGTTCAGGTATCGCTTTCGGTTTTTACCCCATAAATTCACATTTCAAGCTTGGTTAGTCACTTATAATCTCAGACTTATTTATTGCTATTTGACAGTTGGGTGCCGGCAGAACAGGACAAGTTAGTGTTCTTTCCCACAACCCGAACCCAAAAACGGTATCCGATTCTGGTTCGAAGGTTGAGTGAAGTTCGAGACATGTAAAGATTAAAGCATTTAATCTGATATGCAGATGAATATAATGTAGGTAAACAACTTTGTAGATGAATGGACAATAATCATTGTATATTCGATAAATAATTTTCTATATCAGTTGATGTCATATTCTATTTCGATTTTCCAGTCCATAAAATGGATGGCATCTTGTGTTCTTTAGTATGACACTTGGTGCACAGTCACACATTATAGTAGGTATGTAGTAAGGGGCGAAAGGATGGGCAACAATGTGGCAGCAGTGATAGCAGTGATCCGGACTTAGATAGAAATGGTAGAATCTTCAGAGGGTCGGAGCATCATACAGTTAATCTATTGGATCATGATCAAATATAGAACTTGGTCATGGATTAGGAGTAGAAGCAAAAATAATAGAGCTGGCTTACTAGCTCTTCAGTAGTTTGTCATCTTTTTCGTTTAGTTACTTTTTCGTAACTTTGTAATCTTTTAAATATTTCTGGTAGTCTTTTTAATATATTTATTTTGCCAATCAAAAAGAAAAAAAAATTGGTAAAGTTTTGTTGGGTAGGTTACACTACACATAAATTGGTGTAAATCATTTCAATATTGAATAAAATTCACAAATAAAATTGTCATCTGATTCCAAGAATCCAAGAATGCGAGCGTTGCTACACAAGGCAGTGCCTTAAGGGGGTAACAACCATCCAAATTGAATGAATCACATCGAATGGTTTATATGTCCGTAAGAGCACTGCTATTGGGGCAGCATCAAACCCATCAACCAAGAACCTTCTATAGATCTTCGGTAAAACTGTAAAGTGTACCCTGAGTCCATAATCATTGATAGCTTGAAGATTATGGGAAAATTCTTTTATGCACCTGATAAGGTGAATATTACGTTTATTTTGTAATGATTTTTACTTATTTTCGTGTTGATTCCTAGATGATGTTACGCTTTTTGGTATTTATTTGTTTAGTTTCAGGAATCTAGGTAGGAAGTGGAAGAAGTAAGTTAGAAAGACGAAAACGGACCAAATCGAGGATAGAAATGAAGAATTTGGAAACTGACATACTCGATCGATCGGCTATTGAGCTCGATCGATTGACCGAGGCAGAGAATTTGGCCAACGAGAAGAAGTGATGCTCGATCGATCGGTAGTTTATCTCGATCGATCGAGCATGGCAGGGAAATCATAAGAGAGACTGAGGACTGCTCGATCGATCGATAAAGTCTCTCGATTGATCGAGCGTGGCAGAGAAATTCATGGACGAGATATTAAAGTGCTCGATCGATCGAGAGATTATCTCGATCGATCATGCGACAGAGTTTTCTAGAAAAAAAATACATGATTGAGTTTGGTCCGTTGGGAACACTTCCATCCACCTCCTCTTCTATAAATATCTGACCTAGGGCACGAATTTGAGGAGTTCAACATCATATCATACACTACAAAGCAGCCTCTTATCATCCTCCGTCATCCACACAATTTAAGAGAAAAATCCTTTGAAGTGCAAGGAAGGAAGCAAGAGAATAAGATACGTTGCAACGCACAGATTCGACTCCTTCGTTTATCGTACTTCTAAACTTTATTTGTTTTGATTTCGAATTTCTTGATGTTTATTTGGTTGAGAAACAATTATTCATCTTGTTATTTTGATTTGAATATGAACTAAGTTTATTTTATCAAGATTAGGAAAGCTTGTGTTTGAGTTGATAATTTGAATGTTTATTGAGTGGATTAATTCTTTTGTGCATGATTTACAATTTTAATGCTATCAAAGCCTTGCTAACTTTGATTGATTTGTGAATTATAATTGAGATCGAGAGATAAAATTATCATACGCTATAATAAATCATGTTGTATGTTAACGATTTAGATCGAGAGATTAAATCACATATGTGATAACTTTGGATTGAAAGATTTAAAGTTAGAGATTTTCATAGAGATTTATGCAATATTAAATTGGTGATTAAGTAAATGAAAGTTACTTGTTTCAATTTAATATTAGTTTCAATATAGCTTGAGAAAGTATATTGAATATTTTACGGGAATCCGTCACCTTAAGAATTAATTGGATAGTAACTGTTTTTACAAACAAATCATTGACGATAACACAAGTGAACCGACATCTTGATAAATTTCTCGAGTGGAATTCCTTCGCATCTTCAAAAGAGTTGATTTAATTTCTAGTTTTTAAGTATTTATTTTGATTAGATAATTATTCATTTATTTTGTAGGCTAAATATAATTTTTCTAATTTTATTTGGTACTTATATGTTAGTCCCTGTGGGTACGACATCCCTTCTTTTAAATCATTATGCTAAAACTTGACACAGTGCACTTGCAGTATAACATCGCTACACTGGAATTATTTGTTTAAAATAAAAGCGATCAAGTTTTTGGCGCCGTTGCCGGGGACTAATTTGTATAATATCATACGAGATTAGTTAATTGTAATTTAGCTAATTTTTTTTTGTTTTGTTCGTTTGTCGATTTTGAGTATTTGGTTTACTGCATTTGTTTTTCTCCTTTTGGGTTGCTATGTACAGGTAGTCATCTTCTTGGTGCATGCTAAGGAGTAGCCATCCCATACTTGAGCCTTTTGACCCAGAAATTGAGCGAACTTTTCTTAGGAGAATACGGGAAGCTCGAACGATGGTGGATAACAATCAAGTGGGGGGCGAGAATAATGAAGCACCGAATCCAAGATCTACGATGGACTTTGCACAACCAACTTTCCATGGATCACTGTCAAGGATAACGAGGCCAAGTATTCAAGCTAACAATTTTGAAATAAAGCTTGCAATAATTCAGATGATCCAGCATTCAGTAATGTTTGGGGGACCAGCTACTGATGACCCAAATGCTCACATCTCCAACTTCTTGGATATTTTTGCCACATTTAAACACGATGGCGTTTCTGACGACGCCATCAGGTTACGGTTATTTCCCTTTTCAATAAAAGATAAAGCTAAAGCGTGGTTAAATTATTTACCTGCAGGATCCATTACCTCTTGGGAGGGAATGACTCAAGCTTTCTTGTCTAAATATTTCCCCCCTTCCAAAATTGCGAAGATGCGAAACGATATCACCACGTTTAAGCGATATGACCCTGAAACTTTATATGAGGTGTGGGAACGTTTCAAGGACTTTCTTAGGAGATGCCCACATCATGGTCTTCCTATTTGGCTCCAGGTACAAACATTTTATAACGGTTTATTTTCAGCTAACCATTCTATGATTATCAATGGCAATCAGAGAGGAATGTGCCAAAGAAACCAAGTGGAGTTCATCAAATTGACGACATCACTGCTATTTCGGCACAGTTAGAAGAAGCATTGAATAAAAAGATTGATAGCATGAGCGTGACAGTGATGCAAGCTCTGGTTATCAATTGTGATTTATGTGGAAGCAATCATCCAAGCATCGAATGCCAGGCAGGTAATCCATTTACTCAGTCTAATGAGTCTGCTAATTATGTAGGAAACAGGCAGCCCAATAACTCGTACTCAAATACTTACAACCCGGGATGGAGGAATCATCCAAATTTGCAATGGTCCAACCAAAACAACGTGTTGAACCCACAACCACCAGCGGGATATGTACCTAAGCTGAGTATGGAGGAGCTCATGACCAAGTTCATATCATCAACTGAAACTATGATGCAAAATCAGGATGCATCTATAAAGAACTTGGAAGTACAAGTAGGGCACTTGCAACATTGATTTCTGGAAGAACTCAAGGTACACTACCAAGTGATACAGTGAAGAATCCAAAGGAGCAAGCAAATGCCATAGCACTAAGGAATGGAAAAGAGCTAAGGACGCAGACTGAAGCAGAAGAAAGTCGTGGAACCACCACTGAAGACAAGGGTAAGACCCGAAAAAGGTAAGAATTCTAACACCACACCGATCACACACACTGATAAGGTAGTAATTCCTCCCCATTTCCCGCTGCATTAAAAAGAGCTAAAATGGACGCTGAATTTGGTAAGTTTCTTGAGGTATTTAAGAAATTGCATATTAATATACCATTCGCTGATGCTCTACTTCAAATGCCTAGTTATGCTAAGTTTTTGAGGAAATTCTCTCTAACAAGCGAAAGTTGGGCGAATACGAAACGGTAAGCTTAACGGAGGAGTGCTCAGCAATTGTACAAAACAAAATGCCTCCAAAGTTAAAAGACCCAGGGAGTTTTACTATACCTTGCACTATAGGATCAATCTCATTTACTAAATCATTGTGTGATATGGGTGCGAGTATTAATTTGATGCCTTTTTCCATTTTCAGGAGGTTGGGACTAGGAGAGCCAAAACCTACTAAGGTTTCACTACAATTGGCGGATAGATCTGTCACATACCCCCGGGGAATCATCAAAGACGTATTAGTCAAAGTGGACAAATTCATCTTCCCAGTTGATTTTCTAGTACTAGATATGGAAGAGGACACGGAGACTGCACTGATCTTGGGCCGACTGTTCCTAGCAACGGGGAAGGCAATCATAGATGTCCAACAAGGGAAGTTGATCCTCCGTGTATGGGAGGATCAAGTTGTGTTTAATGTCTTTAAAGCACTTCAACACCCACACAACGAGCACATGTGTTTTAGTGTTGATATTATTGATGCTTTGTCTGTTGATGTGTTGCAAGGTACATTCAAAGACAAAATGGAAGCATGCCTTGTGGAAGCTGATAAACAACATGACAAGGAGGAAATTGAGATTATAGCTCATTTGAACAACACAATTCCTTACATGAAACGAGCCACCGAAAATCTTGGAGAGTTAGGACAAAGAGACATTAAACCTCAACGGCCATCCATCGAAGAATTATCCACTCTCGAACTAAAGCCTCTCTCATCTCATCTCAAGTATGTATTCTTAGATTCTAGAAATTCATTACCAATCATTTCTTCATCCTTGACAGGTGAAAATGAGGGAAAGCTTCTTAAAGTTCTTAGGGAGCACAAGAAGGCATTTGGATGGAAGATAGCAGATATTAAAGGAATTAGTCCATCAGTGTGCATGCATAAAATTCTGATGGAAGACACATTCAAGCCCATGGTACAACCACAACGCCGTCTCAATCCAAAAATGCAAGAGGTAGTCAAAGCCGAGGTCATTAAGCTAATGGACGCATGTATTATCTACCCTATCTCTGATAGTTCATGGGTAAGTCCTATTCAATGTGTATCAAAGAAGGGAGGCATTATTGTTGTCCCTAATGAGAACAATGAGTTGAGACCTACTAGAACAGTCACAGGGTGGAGAGTATGCATTGACTATATGAGATTAAATGAGTCAACTCATAAAGATCACTTTCCCCTTCCCTTCATTGAGCAAATGGTAGAGAGATTAGCAGGTTATGACTTTTATTGCTTTCTAGATGGGTATTCAGGGTATAACCAAATCGCTATTACACCCGAGGACCAAGAGAAAACTACTTTTACTTGCCCTTATGGTACATTTGCCTTTAGACAAATGCCATTTGGATTATGTAATGCACCTGCTACTTTTCAAAGATGCATGTTAGCCATATTCATGACATGATAGAGAAATTCTTAGAAGTATTCATGGATGACTTCTCTGTTTTTGGATGTTCATTTGATATCTGTTTATATAACTTGGCTTTGGTGTTGACGAGGTGCGAGGAGACGAATCTTGTATTGAATTGGGAGAAGTGTCACTTCATGGTCCAAGAAGGTATAGTCTTGGGACACAAGATATCCGAAAAAGGTATTGAAGTGGACCGAGCAAAAATCCAAGTTATACAACAATTGCCACCACCAACAACAGTGAAAGGAATCCGAAGCTTTTTAGGCCATGCGGGATTTTATCGTCGATTCATTAAGGATTTCTCAAAAATTTCTAAACCCTTATCTCATTTATTAACTAAAGATGCACCTTATGAATTTAATTCTGATTGTGTGCAGGCATTCGAGATTCTCAAGGAGAAACTGGTAACAGCACCTGTCTTGGTAGCACCTGATTGGGAGTTACCCTTTGAACTAATGTGCGATGCTAGTGACACGACGGTAGGAGCAGTTTTAGGCCAAAGGAGGAACAAGGTATTTCATACCATCTACTATGCTACTCGCACTTTGAATGAAGCACAAATAAATTATGCCACTACTGAACAAGAGCTTCTAGCCATAGTTTTCGCATTCGATAAGTTTCACTCCTATCTATGTCTTGCCAAAGTTATTGTCTACACCGATCATGCTGCACTTAAGTACTTACTTGCAAAGAAATATGCCAAACCACGCTTGATTAGGTGGATATTGTTGTTGTAAGAATTTGACTTGGAGATAAGAGATAAGAAGGGTGTAGAGAATGTTGTAGCAGATCATTTGTCTCAAATTGAAAATGGCAATGATAAAATTGAAAGTGAGGTAGAAGAAATTAATGAGAAATTTCCTGATGAGCAATTGTTTAACGCTGTCGTTTTACCTTGGTATGCACATTATGCAAATTATATTGCTAGTGGTATCCTCCCACAAAATCTGAGTTTTATCAAAAGAAAAAGTTTTTTTTCTGAGGTTAAACATCTTATGTGGGAGGAGCCTACTTGTTCAAAGTTTGTGCAGATAACATTACAAGGAGATGTATCCCCAAGGGGGATATGCAATCTATCTTGAAGCGGTGCCACGGTGGAGAGATAGGTGGGCATTTTGGCCCAACCAAAACAACTGCTATGGTACTTGACTCCGGCTTCTATTAGCCAACGTTGTTTAAGGATGAATTCAGGTATGTTTCTATATGTGATAGATGTCAAAGGGTCGGTAATATCTCTAGGAGAAATGAATTGCCCTTAAATAATATTCTTGAATGCGAGCTTCTTGATGTGTGGGGAATAGACTTTATGGGACCTTTCCCAAGTTCATGTTCAAACAAATACATATTTGTCACAGTGGATTATCTGTCAAAGTGGGTTGAGGCAGAAGCTTTGCGCACAAATGATGTTGTGCAATTTTTGAAAAGAAATTTTTTTACTCGTTTTGGCACCCCTCGAGCAATTATTAGTGATGGTGGCACTCATTTTCGCAACAAAAAATTTGAAAATCTTTTGAGTAAATATGGTGTCACCCACAAAGTGTCTTCACCTTACCACCCACAAACCAGCGGACAAGTAGAGGTTTCAAACCGAGAATTGAAACGTATTTTGAAAAGATAGTGACTCTAAGCCAGAAGGATTGGTCCTTACGCTTAGATGATGCCTTATGGGCTTATCGGACTGCTTTTAAGACACCTATTGGCACATCACCTTATAGGTTGGTATTTGGTAAGGCATGTCACCTCCCTGTTGAACTTGAACATAAAGCATATTGGGCTATTAAATGGCTAAACTTTGATTGTCATGTTGCAGGTGAAAAACATATTTTACAGCTGAATGAGATGGAGGAGTTTAGGAATCAGGCATATGAGAATGCCAAGATTTACAAAGAGAAAACCAAGAAGTGGCATGACTCTCATATACAAAGGAGGGAATTCATTGTAGGAGATACATTACTCTTGTTCAACTCCAGACTGTGACTCTTTCCAGGTAAACTACGTTCTCGTTGGTCCGGACCATTCTCAGTCTCCAAGGTATACCCATCAGGCGCTATTGAAGTTACCGACCCAATAAGGGAACATTTATAGTAAATGGGCAACGGTTGAAGCACTACCACATAAACGAGAAAGTCGAGATGTGCGCCTCTATCTGTTATCTTGATGACTAAGAAAAAGGAGGTGACAGTCCAGCTTGGGACTATAAATTAAGAACTTTTTTCTCTCTATCTCTTGTTTGTTTTTCATTTTTTTTAGTTCATATTTTTTTTCTTTTTCCTGAGTTTAATTCCGTGCGTTAATTTTCAGATGCAAAAAATGGAATAGATCAATTTTGGTGGGGAGGATCGAACATTGAAATAAATTGGGTGAAATTTTTTCTGGCATTGTCGATCGATCGAGAACGCCCATGGGTTACAAAAAAAAAAAATTCTGGCATTAGCGATCGATCGAGAGGTCACACTCGATCGATCGAGAGAGGTTACAAAAATAAAAAAATTATGTCTCGCTCGATCGATCGAGAGGACATCTCGATCGATCGAGCAACATAAAATTTGTTTTCAAAGATCGAAATAAGCAGAAACGATACAAAAACTCTCTCAGTTTTGTTTTGAAGAAAAAATCGAATTTTGCCCTAATCTCCAAATTCCCTCTTTAATCTTTCCAACAACTCAAAGATCTCACAATATATGCTGCAGATTTTCATCTAACACTTTTGATCACAGATTTGAAGATTCAAGAGCTGAATTGGGGCAATTACATCACAAGGAGGAACTCAAGCCAAATCTACAAATTCATCTAGATTGTCAAAATTCTATGGTATTTGGCTTCAACCCTTTTACATATCCATATATCAGTGCACAATTTTTTGTTTGGGTATACAAAGATGGGATTTTTGGTCTATTTGGTGAAGTTGAGTTAAGTAAATAGCTAAGTTTGGGGGAAATTGGAGTTTAGTTGTTGATTGTTGGTGAGTTGTGTGAATTACTTCTTGTTGTTGGGATTAAAGCGGGGTGGATTGTGAACTGAAAAAAAATAATGGCTCCCAAGAAAAAACAGAAGCAAGTCGAAGCCACCACTTCTTCTCAAGATTATGATGAGCTTAGATTTGTGAATTCCGTACTGTACATTGAGGGCAATGCACGCACTAAGTTTGGAGGGGGGTGTTTACTGATAACTGTTGTTCTCTTGCTACTTATCTTGCATGCCTATTCTATCATGGGATTAGATTGTTTTTGAGCGCATAAATTTTTTTTTTTTGTGAAAAATGTGTTCATCATTAAGAAATAATGAATTAGACTTGCAACGGTATCGCATGATGAAATTAATCCCATATCAACTAGAGTCTTGAAGATTTTTGACTTGTTTGTGAATATCTGTGGTTGAGTTAATATTTCAAAATTGAGGAACATCTTGAGCATTTTTGAGTCATGATTGAGTGAAATATATATTGGAAAGTGAAAAATTTTGTTAACTATGATTTGTCTTGAGCATCTTAAAGCACTCTAGAACCTATTTGAGGGCACTTTGAGGTGAAATTTTATAATTAGGAACTTGGCTTGGACATGATTTAGGCGATCTTTGGAACGTTTGAGCCTTTCAAGCTTACCTAATCTATATCAATCCTCAGTGTCCAACTTTGAGCTTGATTGAATAAGAATGGAAATTAGCCACCATTCGACTTTTGTTGATAAACTCATTATACCTACCTTGTGTAGCCTAAAATGAAGAAAATTATCTTTACCCCAAGGGAGTATAATGAATATCATTAGATGCACATAAATTGTTATATCTTAAAGAGCTTATTGAAAAAGATTGATGAATGAGAAAAAGAGAAAAAAAAGAGAGAAGAATAAGCCTTGAAAAAAAGAAAATATATGTATATAATATCCAAAGTGGCCAAGGCTAGACACGAAAAAGAAGAGGAGCTTGAAATGTGCGAAAATTTGAACTATATATAATTATACTCTCTTCTTTGCGCTTATCTTATCTTTTCTTTGAAACCGACACCCAAGGCCTGACATTATAAGCTTAAAAAGTCCTTTTGATCCAAGTCTAGGGAATAATTACATTAGTGGAGAAGTGCTTGAAAAGTAGGCTTATGGACTGCTTAATAGTAATCTTGACTTTGAGTTTATTAGCATTATTTGATCATGAAAATATGTATGAAACTCAAGAATTGACAATAACATACACGTACGTTCCGATTTTGCGATGTATTGCTTGGCTTAGGAGAAAACACTTCTTGTTGACTTTTGGATTGACTTATGGTTGATGTGTTAGTGGGAGTTCTGAGCTTTTACATTTGACTTGCTAAGTTAATTCGTTTAAAGTATTGAGGATGAACTCTGCATTTTGATCTTATTGCTTGCTCGAGGACGATCAAGTCTAAGTTTGGGGGAGTTGATAAGGGTGAATATTACGTTTATTTTGTAATGACTTTTGCTTATTTTTGTGTTGATTCCTAGATGATGTTACGCTTTTTGGTATTTATTTGTTTAGTTTCAGGAATCTAGGTGGGAAGTAGAAGAAGTAAGCTAGAAAGACGAAAACGGACCAAATCGAAGCTAGAAATGAAGAATTTGGAAACTAACATACACGATCGATAGGCTATTGAGCTTGATCGATCGACTGAGGCAGAGAATTTGGCCAACGAGAAGAAGTGATGCTCGATCGATCGGTAGTTGATCTCGATCGAGCGAGCATGGCAGGGAAATCATAAGCAAGACTGAAGACTGCTCGATCGATCGATAAAATCTCTCGATCGAGCGTGGCAGAGAAATTCATGGACGAGATATTAAAGTGCTCAATCGATCGAGAGATTATCTCGATCGATCGAGCGATAGAGTTTTCTGAAAAAAAATACATGATTGAGTTTGGTCCATTGGGAACACTTCCATCCACCTCTTCTTCTATAAATATCTGACCTAGGGCACGAATTTGAGGAGTTCAACATCATATCATACACTACAAAACAGCCTCTTATCATCCTCAACATCCACACAATTTAAGAGAAAAATCCTTTGAAGTGCAAGGAAGGAAGCAAGAGAAGAAGATACGTTGCAACGCACAGATTCGACTCCTTCGTTTATCGTACTTCTAAACTTTATTGTTTTGATTTTCGAATTTCTTGATGTTTATTTGGTTGAGAAACAATTATTCATCTTGTTATTTTGATTTGAATATGAACTAAGTTTATTTTATCAAGATTAGGGAAGCTTGTGTTTGAGTTGATAATTTGAATGTTTATTGAGTGGATTAATTCTTTTGTGCATGATTTATAATTTTAATGCTATCAAAGCCTTGCTAACTTTGATTGGTTTGTGAATTATAATTGATATCGAGAGATAAAATTATAATACGTTATAATAAATCATGTTGTATATTAACGATTTAGATCGAGAGATTAAATCACATATGTGATAACTTTGGAGTTAAAGATTTAAAGATAGAGATTTTCATAGAGATTTATGCAATATTAAATTGGTGATTAAGTGAACGAAAGCTACTTGTTTCAATTTAATATTAGTTTCAATATAGCTTGAGAAGGTGTATTGAATATTTTACGGGAATTCGTCACCTTAAGAATTAATTGGATAGTAATTGTTTTTACAAACAAATCATTGACGATAAACAAGTGAACCGACATCTTGATAAATTTCTCGAGTGGAATTCATTCGCATCTTCAAAGGAGTTGATTTAATTTTCAGTTTTTAGGTATTTATTTTGATTAGATAATTATTCATCTATTTCGTAGGCTAAATATAATTTTTCTAATTTTATTTGGTACTTATACGTTAGTCCCTGTGGGTACGACATCCCTTCTTTTAAATCATTATACTAAAACTTGACACCGTGCACTTGCGGTATAAAATCGCTACACTGGAATCAATTGCTTAAAATAAAAGCGATCAGCATCCGGTCCTGCCATGCACCAACACACATAAATATATATCTATATGCCTGTATGTATATGTATATATCTTGTTGTTTGCAGAAACCAGTCCATACATATAACAATTTATTCACAATCGTATTGTATTAATATCGTGAGCAATATCAATACTACACAACATAAACATATGCACATATCAATCTCATGTCATACCAAACCAAGTCAAACCAAGCCACATAAGAGCACATAAGTCAAATAATTCGAAACACAAGCGCACACATTTATTTGTGCCTATTCAAGTGTACACAAGACTCAAAAGTTGAGCATTCCCAGTTATGCTCTGATACCATACTGTGAGGGCCAAATCCTAATCATGTGATTAATGATCACACAATGATAATTATAGCGTAAACAGCGGAAGATTGGTTTAACATTTATTAACATGTGGCCCTAAAAATTTTGGCATGACCTCATCGCACGAGGAACATACCACGAACACAAATCAACATATACTGAAAATATATATCATCAGTTCATATCCAGCATACACCAGTCAAACTACTAAACAGATATCCACACTGGGTGAAATAAACTAAAATACATAAACTCCTCACACACCACAGGGATAAACCCCTGGTCAACATATACATATAATACTGGGATAAACAAAAGAATAAACCTCTCAAGTGTGGCTTCCACCAGACATGCCCTCTCTGGGTCTTCGCCACATGTATCACCTGCCATTGTCCACACACAAAGACAACAACAACCCCTCTTGGGGGTGAGCAAAAGCCCAATATGGAACGATCATAGAATATACATCATGTATCTATAAAATGTGATATATGATGCAATGCAATGCAATGCATGCCATGTCATGTCATGTCGGTATCATATCGTACACCCATCCACTGGGTATATCTGAATCAATAAACGAAAGTCCAACCATATCAGAATAGCTCGAGCCTGTCAAGCCTATAGGGTATCCAGACGGATGGACGTCGGCAAAGCGCCACCAACCCCAGGTCTTGACATCACATAATCATATAGGGATATCCAGACGGATGACATCAGCAAGGTACCACCAATCTCCGTCTCAACAAATCATATCAATCAAAGGGGACCACGATTTCCTATGCATATCGGGCCATGTAATGCCAACATAGTATCGCAGTACCAATCCCCAATGTTCGATATCAGAATCCAAGAAATATCAGGGTATTCAAGGATATAGCTCAACGTGTATGTCATGCATCGATGTATGTATAAAAACTGATGTGTGTTAACAAAACATTTATTTTCATACATCGATGTGCAATGCTATGAATGCTATGAATGCCACATAATTGAAATAAGATCACGTAGCCACGTAAGTCACATAATTCAACAACAAATCATATATCAAATGATACAGATACATGTCGTATGTACACGATCGCAACATACATTTCTTTCTCGATCTACAAGAGTACTTGAGCTTGTAGGGTCGAAGTAGTCACTGTATATCAATATAAATTCACAATTCAATAAACCAATCATTAAAAATGGGTTATCAATTTTAGTCAAAGCTTAACCAATTTAGGGTAATTAAATTGATGCGATTACATCATTATTTAATTTGCTAAATTATTTTTCACCAATTCAAATTATTATTCAACAATTATAGTCCAACTTAGTTGGTAATTATCGAAGCAAAGTGGGAAAAATTGGATATCAAATTTTACCCAATTTCGCACACAGTTCACGCACGCTTGTCAGCCGATTCCGGCGACATCTGGCGGCGATAGTAGCGGTGACCGGTGTAGAAAGTTTCGTCCAGGTGCAAGGAAGAGATACGATACCTTTGCTTTGTCCAATTCGTAGTAGATTCGAAGAAATCGAACTAGAGTTCCTCAAACCCTAGTCTGCGCGGTTTCGTCCGTTCCAGATCAAAATTGAACAACTTTTCGAACACCAAAATTAGATTATCTGGTATGGAAATGTGCGCCTGAGAGTTGTGAACACTGTGGTAGGTCGGTCTTGTCTAGAGGTGGTCGGACGGCGGCGAACGGAGCGGATAAGTACACGGTGGTCGGTGAATCGCGAGGTTGTGCGTGTTTTCGCACGTTTTAGTGTGTGTCCGCGATATGTGTGTGTTTTTACACGTTTTGTTGTGTGTTTTACATCCTACACCGATATATATTAATTCCCGACCAATTATGAACATCGGGGTGTCACCGGTGTACTGGTGCATGTATATTACATATACAGCCCACACCTAACTTCATGTCCTTATTTGAATCACAAAAATTAAATATTTCGATTTAATGCAAATTTTATATTTATTAAATCATTTTAATAAAATTTTGGTGTTAATCCGAATATTCCAAAAATATATTTGTCATTCACCATGTTCTGACCCGACTGTCAATTGACATGTACAAGGTCAACGGGACATCACATTTACAATATGATATCAAGTTGTTATCAAAGATAATATTCCTCGTGTTTATTCTCAACCATATGACTGACATAAAATAAATCACATACTTGTTGAGAAGCTAAACCTGATTTCCGATAATACGGTACGAGGGCCTTACAATGTGGTTGGTCTTTCAAATTCAATACGGTTTCTAACTAATCCGTAACTTTTTATGCGCTTGATATATGATGATGTGATGCTAGAATACAGTAATTCTTGAGCTTCCGACCTAGTCGGCTTGGTAAAAGCTCATTCCCCATTTGGGAAAGACTAGTGTTCGAGTCTTACGATGTACGGAAAAAATCTTTAGCTCTTCCCCTATATAAAAAAAAAAGCAATTCTCATTTGTTGATCCGAGAACCATGACCGATATTTACATTTTCTATTTTTTTTATTTAGCCATCATATAAATAAAAAAAAATCAACAAATCTCTAATAAAATTTTAAGTCGGTGTTTGTGATTAATTTTCAAACTGTTTATCCATTTTTCAGAGAGAAAAAAAAAACAGATTTTAAATGTTTATTCATTGTTTCTGTTATTGCTTCTCTAAAAATAAGTAGGTAAAAATAGAATCATAGAAGCATGTCATAAGATGTTTCATTGCTTTTACTTGCATGGTGGCAATTTTGTAATAATTTAAAGTTTATTAAGCTGTTTTTTTTAATAGCAAACACTCAATATTTTTGTTTAAAAATAATTTTTTCCAATATTATCAAAAGCAACATAAAAATATTTTGAATAAACAATGCAAACATACCCTAAGATTCATACCATATTAGGTACAATAAAATCCAAATAAATCTAAATTTTAATAGATGACTTTCAAATGTGCTTTAGCTCTGTTTGACAATCGGCAAATACACACACACACACACACACACACACACACACATATATATATATATATATATATATATATATATATATATATATATATATATATATATATATTGTTTGGGAGCTTACCCAAAAAACTCAAAACCCAAGTTTCTTTTAAACATCAGTCCCTAATAAACAGTTATATGGTATGCACTCCCTACTTTGAAAACAAGTTCTTTTCAGGTCCATATGTTATCCAATTGACTACATACCATTCTTCTCTCAATTTCTACATCGTCTTTACATAAATTATCTTTTTCTTTCTTCTCCCAGTTTCTTCCTCCATATTTACGCTAACATTTTCTCCCTAATTTCTTCACTGGAAGTCTTTGGTTTGAATCACTTTTCCCCAGATTTCTTTCCCGATTATTGTGCAGGCATGTCCCATTTTTAGTATGGAAACTTTCGATCGAAAATCTTGGTAAGTAAATGTAACCTAATTTTTGCTTTTCTCATCTCAATTCATTTTCAATCTTGATTTGTTCCATTATTGTAAACTCTACCTAAATCTCTCGAATTTAACCCATTTCACCTCAAAAGTGAGGGGATAGTATTTTGTGGGGATTGCAGAGTAGAATACTTTATATGCGTCTCCTTCGAGTGTTGGAAATTCTGATGATCGATTCTACATTGAGAGAATAAATCCAAATAATATTTTGGTTGTTAGGGCTTGATGAACTTCTCTCATGGCAATCAAACATTTTTTGAAGTTAGAATTGATCTCTGTTTTTTCATATTCTATGCTTTGATTAAGCATATTGGGTTTACCAAAGTTCATATCATGAATAGATGGCATTATCATGTTCTTTTCAATTGGTGTTTGTGGCATAAATGAATATCTGCTTTTTTGGGTTTCTTGATTTTTGATAGTGTTTGTACTCAATGTAAACATTATAGTTTTTAGAAAGAAAAAAAAACAAGTTCAGTCATATTGAAGTATTTTGGGCCATATTTATGTTTCCGTAGTTGGATGATTAAATTGACTATTGTTGTGAAAATGCCTTTGTTGTGTAATTTAAGGTTTTCATTTGTTGTGAAATGCCTTCGTAATATAAGGTTAGAGTGTCATTAAGAAAGTGCACAAGTTGTATTTAAACTATGGATCATTAGCTAGTAAACTTAACTTGTGTTTCTGGTTATTGTATTTAAATGTACGTGTTTGAAGGTTTGACACTACAAATTATTTGAAAGTTTTTCTTAAGGGATAACTTATTATCAATCCTAAATATTTGCAAGTCTTATTTTCGAGAATTATTCTCCCTCTTGCAATCCTAAATGTGTCAGAATGGATTGTGAACTTTACCCTTCAGGCTTTAAGTACCTGATTTGCTTGCATGAATGAAAGGGGGAGGCTCATTAATGTTTGGTTATTTAACAGTTTTAGCAAGGGTCAAGTGGTTCGTTTTGCAACAACAGTTTGGGATTATTTTACGGAACTTAGTTTCATGGGATGTCGATGGAATCATATTTTTGTCAAAATAAAAGATTTGTAGAATATGGTCATGCTTTAGAAATCTCATATTGAATCGAGGACACGAAACACTTGATAGCAAGACATCATCTTGGTTGAGCAAATTCAAACTTTAAATTCTCTCAATCCTTACCACTAAAACTGATACATTTCACCTGGTTTCTTCAGATAATCACCGTGACTATTCTTAAATTCTTTCACGGTTGGTTTGTTTGACTAACATGAGCAAGGGGTAGATACCTTGACAAGAAATAGCACATTCCACCTATCAGAAAGGATCAAGGAATAGGAATCTCGGAATGAAAGATTCCTACTTCGATTTCGACAAGGAATTTTGAGGCATGGAGTAATATTGATTCTCAATAGTTCTATTTGTTTCAATTTTTAACAAAGGTAGTGAAAGCATGTCTTAATTAAATGTTATTGGAGGTTACTTGTCATTTCCGAATATTTTGTATTGGGATGTGACATTATGCCAGTTTTTAGGTACTTGAATATACTAATCTTGTGGTCTATAAATTTTTGTGGTTCTTATACTCGGTTATTACAAGTGAGTTTCAAGATCACGTATTTGGTATGCGTTTGTTGGAATTTCTATTTAAAATAGTTTGCAAATAATTTTTGAATGAAATAGGTGATGCTTGGTAATTTGAAAGTTATGAAGGTTTGGCACATCACAAGAGCTATAACGCCTCTCAGGCTATTTTGTACAACATATTAGCTTACATAGTACCACAAATCACTATATTTAATGCCACATATTAGCTTATATAGTACCACAAATCAGTATATTTGGTACCACATAGTAACTTATATAATAACACAAATTATGTTATTTAGTACCAATAATATGTTATTTAGTACCACATATTAGCTTATACACCACAAATCAATAATTTTTTTATCACAAATCAGTATATTTAGTACCACAGAGTAGCTTATATAGTAACACAAATTAAGTTATTTAGTACTACAAAAATGTTATTTAGTACCACAAATCAGTATATTTAGTATCACATAGTAGCTTATATAGTACCATAAATTATGTTATTTAGTACAAAATATATGTTATTTAATACCACATATTAGCTTATATAGTACCACAAATCAGTATATTTGGTACCACATATCAGTAAATTTAGTACAACAGAGTAGCTTTTATAGTACCACAAATTATGTTATTTAGTACAAAAAATATGTTATTTAGTACCACAAATCAGTATAATTAGCTACCTTAACCCGCTATTAGTGCATTATCACATATATTAGTGCATACTTTCATGTCATTAGGGAATTCTTATACATGTTTCACTATCAATGTTCTGACAACTATAATTTTTTTGACGTTAATCATCTTCTCATTCAATTCCCAATACAATCCAACTAACAAAAGTATACACTGTACAATGCACTAATCTCATAGTCTCAATTCATCATGCAATTCTCCATAATTAATCGCATGCAAATCATAAATGAAAAGATAAACCTCACAACCTTTATACAAACCATATACACATATGAGAATGCTCACAAACGAGCATTGAATAAATAAATGTGTATCCATTGTATAAACACGTCACCCAATACCGATATTGGTACCTCAGTCCCAAGCATTCCCAATCAACAGCTCGAACTCAACTCCAGAGTCAAAGATGTACATGTTCTACCTGTTTCAACAGAAACAACCCTCCACACGGGATGAGCATACCAATCACACAATCTCAATAACATCAATCTCACAATTCATAATTTACAGAATATAAAGCTGTAAATTTAAAATATACTCCATGTATAGTACCATCACCATATGGGATCTCCCAAGATGTTCCTGTCTCACAATAACCAAAATCATCAAACTCTAAAATCAGGTAATCATACATTGATTAACTATACACATGCTCCAACTGTCCATTCCATAGTCAATTACAGCTAAATCATTATACTAATGATTTACAGAAATCTAATATATATTAATGATTTCTGACCGCGATATTTTTAAACAAAAAGATTTCAGAGTGACGTGATACTACCGCAAGTGCACGGTGTCAAGTTTTAGTATAGTTAAATGAAAGTAAGGGTTGTCGAATCCACAGGGACTAACGTATAAGTACCAAATAAAACTAGTAAAATTATATTTAGCCTACGATTAAAACGGGGATAGATTAAACTAATGCAACTCTAGAACTAAAGTACCCAAATAAAACAAGAATAGATAAAATAAATGGCTTCCGGATATGCAAAGGAATTTCGCTCGAGAAATTTATCTAGCTCTTTGTTCAACTATGTTATCTTCAAAGATTCGTTTGAATAGGCAATTAACAAACAATTGATTCTTAAGGTGAAAGGTTTTCGTTATTATTCAATACACTCTCTCGAGCTGTATAGAAACTACTATCAAATTAGAACAAGTAACTCTCGTTCACTTATTTACTAATCCGATATTGCATAAATCTTTAAAACCTCGTTACTCTAAATCTCTCGATTCAAAGCGCTCACGTATGTGATTTTATCTCTCGATCTCAATCTTAAACATACATCATGAATTACTGTAGCGTATTATAACGTTATCTCTCGATCTCGGTTATAACTCACAAAATTCAATTAAAGTTAGCTAGGCTTCGATCTTAATAAGCACTTAATTCATGAACAGTAAGAAATCAATCCACTCAAACACATTCGAATCAAGAAATCAAACACAATTTTACTCAAACTCGATAAAATAAACTCAATTTAATTCAAATCAAATCAATAAGACTTTTAATTGTTTCTCAACCTCAAAAACATCCAATGAAAATGAAAATCAAATAAATCCAAGTTTAGAAATACGATAAATGCTGGAAAAAATCCGTGCGTTGCACCGTAATCTCTTCTCTTGCTCCTTCCTTGCTCTCCGGAAATATCTCGCTCAAGCTCGGACGAAGAACGGAGGAAGATGGCTTTTCCCCGGATTCTTCTCGGCGGCGGCTAGGGTTGTAGGGTGATGAAAATCGGCTCCCTTCCCTCTCTGATATGATATGGAATGAAATCGAAGAGATTTCCTTTTTTAAACCACCGAGAATCAAGTTATATTTGGAAGATAAGATTTTCAGAAAATCGCGTATCGATCGATCGAAAAGATTTTTCGATCGATCGGTGCACTGTTCGCTTCAGCATTTAAACTCTCTGCCTCGATTGATCGATCGAGATTTTGTTCCGATCGATCGACACTTCGATAAATTTGCTGCTAAACTCTCTGCCCGGATCGATCGATCGAGAAATAATCTCGATCGATCGGTGCCTTAAAAATCTGAATTCTTCATTTTTTCTCTTTTTCGCCTCGATTTCACCCGTTTTCTTCATTTTAGCTCATTTCTTCCATTTTCGACCTATTTTCCTGAAACAAGCAAATAAATACCAAAAAGCGTAATTTCATCCAGGAAAAAGTACGAAAAACGGAAAGAAATTACAGCTAAAAACACTTAAAATCTAAGCCTATCAACTCCCCCAAACTTGGACTTGATCGTCCTCGAGCAAGCAATAATCTCAAAAAGTAGAGTCAAACTTAATACTTTGAATGAATCATCTTTACAACTCAACGTAAAAGCTCAGCAATCCTACTTACACATCAATAAGAGCCATTCAAAGTTCAACAGGAAGCGTTTTCTCCTAAGCTAAACAATACATCGCAACATCGGAACGTGCGTGTGTGCTATTGTCAATCATGAGGTATAATCATATCTTTAAGATCAAACTGTGCCATAAAAACTCAAAGTCAAGATTACTTTAAAATACTCTACAAATCTACTATCCAACACTTCTCCACTAATGTAATTATTCCCTAGACTTGGATCAGAAGGTCTTTAAAAGCTTATAGCGTTAGGCCTTTTGGTGTCGGCTCCAAAGAAAAGGTATGATATGCAAAGAAGAGAGTATAAAAGAATCAGTTCAAATTTGTTCGGACAATATTGAGCTTCTCTTCAACATTTTCTAGCCTTGGCCACTTTGGGTCTTATCTGAATATTTTCATTTTTTTTTTCAAGGCTTATCTCTACATCTTTTCTTATTGCTCATTCTTTTATTCATTTTTTGTTTTTCACAATGAACTCATCTACATATAACAATTCAGTGCAATGAATGAGATTCATTATACTCCCTTAGGGACGGATAAAATTTTTCATTTAGGCTCAATCCAAGGTATGTCTAATGAGTTAGCCAAAAATGTCGAATGGGGGCCTAATTATATGCAATGCATATACCATTCTTTTTCAATAAGGTTCAAAAGGGGACACTAAGGAATTGTGTAAACAAGGTAAGCTTGAAAGGCACAAACGGTCCAAAGATCGCCTAAATCATCTCCAAGTCAAGTTCCTAATTATAGAATTTCGCCTCAAAGTGCTTTCAAATAAATTGTAGAGTTTTCTAAGATGCTCAAGACTAATCATAGTTAACACAACTTTTCACTTTATTCAATACATACTTCACTCAATCATGACTCAAAACGTGCTCAAACTATTCCTCAATTTTGACATAAGTTCAACAAAGGATATATACAAACAAGTTAAAAAATTTCATGACTCCTATCTAGATGAGGATTAATTTCATCATGTAGTACCGTTGCAAATCCAACTCATCATTTCTCAAGTATTGACTCATTTTCTAAAAAAAAAAATAATTTTTTTTTGTTGATAGTGCTCATGGACGATTTAGTCTCATAAAAGTGCAGTAATGTAAGAAAAGAAACAAGACAAGTAGCAGAAATGCAAAAACAACAAAAATACTAAAAATATAAACAAACCCCCCCAAACTTAATATGTGCATTGCCCTCAATGTACAAGACAAATAAGCGTAAAGGCAAAACACATACCATGTCGACGATCGTCACTAATCGTCGTCCTCATCATGCTCCGGAGGGGGAACTTGGTAGTACGGCACAGCACACACGGATTCATGCTAAAAACAAAAGAAACAAAATAACAAAATCAATTAAACTAAACTAAAGAAAAAGAAAAAGAAACAAAGGGAATAAGAAAGAGTTCTTGATTTATAGTCCCAAGCTGGACTGTCATCTCCTCTCTCTCAGTTGTCAAGATAAACTATAGAGGTAACTGTTTGGACTTCATTGCTCATGTGATAATGCTTTAAGCGCTGCCCATTCACTGTAAATGTTCCACTGCTGGGATCTGTAACTTCAATTGCTCCAGAGGGGTAGATTTTTGAAATGGTGAATGGCCCGGACCAACGAGAACGTAGTTTGCCTGGAAAAAGTCACAGTCTGGAGTTGAACAAGAGTACGGCATCTCCTACCTTGAAGTCCCTCTTTCGTATATGAGAATCATGCCACTCTTGATTTTCTCTTTGTAAATCTTGGCATTCTCATATGCCCGATTCCTAAATTCTTCCATCTCATTCAATTGTAAATGACGCTTTTCACCTGCAACATGACAGTCAAAGTTTAACCATTTAATAGCCCAATATGCTTTATGCTCAAGTTCAACAGGGAGGTGACATGCCTTACCAAATACCAACTTATAGGGTGATGTGCCAATAGGTGTCTTAAAGGCAGTTCTATAAGCCCATAGTGCATCATCTAAGCGTAAGGACCAATCCTTTCGCCTTAGAGTCATTGTCTTTTATAAAATCCTCTTCAACTCTCGATTCGAAACTTCTACTTGCCCACTGGTTTGTGGATGATAAGGCGAAGACATTTTGTGGGTGACACCATATTTACTCAAAAGCTTTTCAAATTGTTTGTTACGAAAATGAGTGCCACCATCACTGATAATTGCTCGAGGGGTGCCAAAACGAGTAAAAAATTTTCTTTTTCAAAAATTGCACAACCACTCGAGCATCATTAATGCGCAAAGCATCTGCCTCTACCCACTTTGACACATAATCTACTGCGACAAGTATGTATTTATTTAAGCAAGAGCTTGGGAAAGGTCCCATGAAATCAATTCCCCACACATCAAAAATCTCACATTCAAGAATATTGGTTAATGGTAATTCATTCCTCCTAGAAATATTACCAACCCTCTGACATCTATCACATGAAGAGACATACCTTAATGTATCCGTATACAGCGTTGGCCAATAAAACCCAGAAGCAAGTACCTTAGCAGCTGTTTTGGTAGCTCCAAAATGCCCACCTGTATCTCCATCATGGCATTACTTCAAGATATCTTGCATATCCTCCTCGGGGATACATCGCCTTATGATGTTGTCTGCACAAACTTTGAACAAATATGGCTCCTCCCACATAAGATGTTTAACCTCATAAAAGAATTTTTTCTTTTGATAAAAAGTCATATTTTGTGGGAGGATACCACTAACAATATAGTTTGCAAAATGTGCATACCAAGGTACCATATCAACACTAAACAATTGCTCACCAGGGAAATTTCATTAATTTCATCTACCTCATTGTCACTTTCATCATTACTGTTCTCAATTCGCGATAAATGATCTGCAACCACATTTTCAACACCTTTCTTATCTCTTATCTCCAAGTCAAATTCTTGCAATAATAAAATCCACCTAATCAAGCGTGATTTGGCATCTTTCTTTGCAAGTAAGTATTTAAGTGCAGCGTGGTCGGTGTACACAATAACTTTAGCAAGACATAGGTAGGAGTGAAACTTGTCAAAAGCAAAAATTATGGCTAGAAGCTCTTTTTCAGTGGTGGCATAGTTAATTTGTGCTTCATTCAAAGTGCGACTAGCATAGTAAATAGTATGAAATACCTTGTTCCTCCTTTGACCTAAGACTGCTCCTACCGCGGTGTCGCTAGCGTCACACATCAGTTCAAAAGGTAACTCCCAATCAGGGGCGACCAACACAGGTGTGGTTACCAATTTCTCCTTGAGAGTATTGAACGCCTGCATACAATCAGAATCAAATTCATAAGATGCATCTTTAGTTAACAAGTGAGATAAAGGTTTAGAAATTTTTGAGAAATCCTTAATGAAACGTCGATAAAATCCTGCATGTCCTAAGAAGCTTCGGATTCCCTTTACTGTTGTCGGTGGTGGCAATTGTTGTATCACTTGAATCTTTGCCCGATCCACTTCAATACCCTTCTCAGATATCTTGTGTCCCAAGACTATTCCTTATTGGACCATGAAGTGACACTTCTCCCAATTCAGTACAATATTTGTCTCTTCACACCTTGCCAACACTAAAGTCAAGTTAGACAAACATATATCAAAAGAAGAACCAAACACAGAAAAATCATCCATGAATACTTCTAGGAATTTCTCTATCATGTCATGGAATATGGCCACCATACATCTTTGAAAGGTAGCAGGTGCATTACATAATCCAAATGGCATTCGTCGGAATGAAAATGTGCCATAAGGACAAGTGAAGGTGGTCTTCTCTTGATCCTCAGGTGTAATTGCAATTTGGTTATATCCCGAATATCCATCTAGAAAGCAATAAAAATCATACCCTGCTAACCTCTCTACCATTTGATCAATGAAGGGAAGGGGAAAGTGGTCTTTACGAGTAGAATCATTTAACCTCCTATAATCAATGCACACTCTCCACCCCGTGACTGTTCTTGTAGGTATTAACTCATTGTTCTCATTAGGGACAATAGTAATACCCCCTTTCTTTGGTACACATTGAATAGGACTTACCCATAAGCTATCAGAGATAGGATAGATAATACCTGTGTCCATTAGCTTGATAATCTCAGCTTTTACTACATCTTGCATTTTTGGATTAAGACGACGTTGTGGTTGGACCACGACCTTGAATGTGTCCTCCATAAGAATTTTATGCATGCAGACCGATGGGCTAATTCCTTTAATATCTGATATCTTCCATCCTAATGCTTTCTTATGCTCTTGAAGGACTTTCACAAGCTTTTCCTCATTATCACCTTTCAACGATGAAGAAATAATAATTGGTAAAGATTTTTCAACATCTAAGAAAATATACTTGAGATGTGATGGAAGAGGTTTGAGCTCGAGAGTAGGTGACTCTTCAATTGATGGCTTTTGAGGTTTAATATCCCTTTTTCCCAACTCTCCAAGATTCTCAGTGGCTCGTTTCATGTAAGGACTGGTGTTGTTCATATAAGCTATACTCTTGATGTCTTCCTCGCAATGTTGCTTATCAGCTTCCACTAAGCATGCTTCCATGTTATCCCTGAATGTATCTTGCAACACCTCACCTGTCAGAACATCAATAATATCTACATTGAAACACATGTGTTCGTCGTGTGGGTGTTGAAGTGCTTTAAAAACATTAATAGTAACTTGATCCTCCCCTACTCGGAGGATCAACTTCCCTTGTTGAACATCGATGATTGCTTTTCCCGTTGCTAAGAATGATCGACCCAAAATCAGTGGTGTCTCTGAATCTGCTTCCATATCTAGTACCAGAAAATCAATGGGAAAGATGAATTTATCCACTTTGACTAAAACGTCTTCAATGATACCCCTGGGGTATGTGATGGATCGATCTGCTAATTGTAGTGAAACCTTAGTAGGTTTCGGCTCACCTAGCCCCAACTTCCTGAAAATAGAGAATGGCATCAAATTTATACTAGCACCCAAATCACATAATGACTTTGTAAAAGATACTGATCCTATGGTGCAAGGTATAGTAAAACTCCCTGGGTCTTTTAACTTTGGAGGCATTTTATTTTGCACAATTGCTGAGCACTCCTCCGTCAAGCTTACCGTTTCATATTCACCCAACTTTCTCTTATTTGACAAAAATTCCTTCAAAAACTTAGCATAACTAGGCATCTGAAGTAAAGCATCAGCGAATGGAATATTAATATGTAGTTTCTTAAATACTTCAAGAAACTTACCAAATTCTGCGTCCAGCTTAGCCTTTTTTAATGCTGCGGGAAATGGGGGAGGAATTACTATCCTATCAGTGTGTGTGATCGGTGTAGTGTTAGAATTCTTACCTTTTCTCCGCCGCCTTTTCCTTAGTCTTATCCTTGCCTTCAGATGACTCTCCATGACTCTCTTCTGCTTCAGCTTGTGGTCTTAGCTCTTTTCCACTCCTTAACTCAATGGCCTTTGCTTGCTCCTTTTGGTTCTTCACAGTCCCAATTGGTATCATGCCTTGCGTTCGTCCGGATATTAATGATGCGAGTTGCCCCACTTGCACTTGCAAGTTCTTTATGGATGCATCCTGAGTCGTCATCCTGGTTTCAGTTGACGCTATGAACTTGGCTATTAGCTCTTCCATACTCGGCTTATTCGACCCTCCCGGTTGTAGCTGTGGATTTAACACATTCTCTTTGTTGGTCCACCTAAAATTGTTGTGATTCCTCCACCCCGGGTTGTATGAGTTCGAGTACAGATTGTTGGGATGCCTGTTACCTACAAAATTCACCACTTCATTAGTTTGCATGAATGGGTTACCTGCCTGGCACTCAATGTTCGGATGACCGCCTCCACATAAATCACAGAAGACAGCTTGAACTTGCATCGCTACTGCACCCATGCTATCTATCTTCCGGTTCATAGCCTCCAACTGAGCTGAAATAGCAGTAATCTCATCCACTTGATGGACTCCTATTGGTTTCTGTGTCGTGTTCCTTTCCGATTGCCACTGATAGCTATTGGACGCCATTTCCTCCAATAAGTCATACGCTTCTTCCGGTGTCTTCCGCATGATCGATCCCCCAGATGCTGCATCTATCATAGATTGGTTAGCAGAAAACAAACCATTGTAAAAAGTCTGTACCTGCAGCCAGATGGGTAGACCGTGATGTGGGCATCTCCTCAATAAATCTTTGAAACGATTCCACGCTTCATATAAACTCTCGGGATCGAATTGCCCGAACATAGTGATATCGTTCCGCATCTTTGCCGTCTTGGAGGGAGGAAAGTACTTCGATAAGAAAGCTTTTGTCATCCCTTCCCATGTTGTAATTGATCTTGCAGGTAATGAATTCAACCAGGATTTAGCTTTGTCTCTCAATGAAAAAGGGAAGAGCCTTAACCTGATGGCGTCGTCGGAGACGCCATTATATTTAAACGTGTCACAGATCTCCAAGAAGTTGGAGATGTGAGTGTTTGGATCGTCCGTGGCAGCTCCCCCAAACATTACAGAGTGCTGTATCATTTGGATAATTGCAGGCTTGATCTCGAAGTTATTCGCCTGGATTGTCGGCCTAGTAATGCTGGATAAAGATCCATGAAACGCTGGCTGTGCAAAGTCCATCATCGATCTCGGGTTCTGTGCTTCGTTATTGTCGGCCATTGCTCGAGCTTCTCGTAGTCTTCTAAGTAGAGTTCTCTCTATTTCAGGATCAAATGGCTCGAGAATGGGCTCCTCTCTTCTGAGCATGCACTAGAGAAATGGTTCCTGTACTGGATCAGACAAAAGGAGACAACAACAAAAATACAAAATCAAAAACAAGAACAACTAACTAAAACGAAAAAGAAAAATGAAAATGAAATAATACAAATTGGCTAAATTACAATTAACTAATCTCGTATGATATTATACAGATTAGTCCCCGGCAAAGGCGCCAAAAACTTGACCGTGATATTTTTAAACAAAAAGATTTCAGAGTGACGCTATACTACTGCAAGTGCACGGTGTCAAGTTTTAGTATAGTTAAATGAAAGTAAGGGTTGTCGAATCCACAGGGACTAACGTATAAGTACCAAATAAAACTAGTAAAATTATATTTAGCCTACGATTAAAACGGGGATAGATTAAACTAATGCAACTCTAGAACTAAAGTACCCAAATAAAACAAGAATAGATAAAATAAATGGCTTCCGGATATGCAAAGGAATTTCGCTCGAGAAATTTATCTAGCTCTTTGTTCAACTATGTTATCTTCAAAGATTCGTTTGAATAGGCAATTAACAAACAATTGATTCTTAAGGTGAAAGGTTTTCATTATTATTCAATACACTCTCTCGAGCTGTATAGAAACTAATATCAAATTAGAACAAGTAACTCTCGTTCACTTATTTACTAATCCGATATTGCATAAATCTTTAAAACCTCGTTACTCTAAATCTCTCGATTCAAAGCGCTCACGTATGTGATTTTATCTCTCGATCTCAATCTTAAACATACATCATGAATTACTGTAGCGTATTATAACGTTATCTCTCGATCTCGGTTATAACTCACAAAATTCAATCAAAGTTAGCTAGGCTTTGATCTTAATAAGCACTTAATTCATGAACAGTAAGAAATCAATCCACTCAAACACATTCGAATCAAGAAATCAAACACAATTTTACTCAAACTCGATAAAATAAACTCAATTTAATTCAATTCAAATCAATAAGACGTTTAATTGTTTCTCAACCTCAAAAACATCCAATGAAAATGAAAATCAAATAAATCCAAGTTTAGAAATACGATAAATGCCGGAACAAATCCGTGTGTTGCACTGTAATCTCTTCTCTTGCTCCTTCCTTGCACGCCGGAAATATCTCGCTCAAGCTCGGACGAAGAACGGAGGAAGATGGCTTTTCCCCGGATTCTTCTCGGCGGCGGCTAGGGTTGTAGGGTGATGAAAATCGGCTCCCTTCCCTCTCTGATATGATATGGAATGAAATCGAAGAGATTTCCTTTTTTAAACCACCGAGAATCAAGTTGTTTTTGGAAGATAAGATTTTCAGAAAATCGCGTATCGATCGATCGAAAAGATTTTTCGATCGATCGGTGCACTGTTTGCTTCAGCGTTTAAACCCTCTGCCTCGATCGATCGATCGAAATTTTGTTCCGATCGATCGACACTTTGATAAATTTGCTGCTGAACTCTCTGCCCGGATCGATCGATCGAGAAATAATCTCGATCGATCGGTGCCTTAAAAATCTGAATTCTTCATTTTTTTCTCTTTTTCGCCTCGATTTCACCCGTTTTCTTCATTTTAGCTCATTTCTTCCATTTCCGACCTATTTTCCTGAAACAAGCAAATAAATACCAAAAAACGTAATTTCATCCAGGAAAAAGTACGAAAAACGAAAAGAAATTACAGCTAAAAACACTTAAAATCTAAGCCTATCAATTTCACCATCTCATCACATCGTATCACATCCCTCGCTCAACAACGATGACATTCTAACCTCCTGCACGCTCAACAACGGCGGCATCATAACCAATGCTCGCTCAACAACGACAATAGTATACTCATTGCTCGCTCAATAGCGGCATCACCTCGATTCTCAACGCATATCAGTTGATTTCAACAACAATATAGTATTCATAAACATGACAATAATATATCTAACTATGCTCTACATTACATGTACCTTATAGTCCAATCGCAAGAGCCAAACATTGCATTTGCCCCGAGATCCAGTGAATTATTCGTTATACACAGTTAATAACTCACAATCAATTATAAGTACACAACCACATGCTCGAGCATGTACTCAACCTTCAATTACATCATATAAACATGATGATTAATCATAAACATTGAACTATGTATACTACTCAAGACATCCCATTTTATCCTACGTTCAATGAGTTATCGATTAACTCGAACGAGTAGTACATAACCGACTACAGTTCAATTCATGCCACATAATTTTAAAATGTAATATTTCCATTGGAATGTAGACATCATCATGAAAATCTACTAAACAAACCTCAATTCCTAAATTCCAACATTTAACAAAGTTTTGGAAAAAACCAAGGACCACGAGCCGTGATCGATCGTCGTCTCCACGTGATCGATCGCGCAAACCCACTGCCAAGTTAAACAGCAATCTCAGCCATTTCAGCTCTCATCAACGCTTCCTCGTACGAACAAGGGTTATTAGACATCACCCTATCAAATAACTCTGGCCTCAAGCCCTTTACAAATTGTCTAATCTTTACTTTGGTATCAGCGGCAATATGTGGTACATAGCGTAACAACGACGAATAGTGCACCGCATACTCAGACACAGTCATATTACCTGTTTCAGATTTGTAAACTCATCTTCTTTCCTCTGCCTTGCAGCCACAGAGAAGTAGTGAGCAAGAAAATGAGTTCTGAAAACATCCCAGTCCATAGTTTGACCTTGAGCTCTCAGCTCAATCAATGTAGCTTTCCACCACATCATTGCTTTCTTAGCCAACTGAAATTCAGCTAAGCGTAACCAAGCAGTCTTGGCACACGGTGCTGATACAAATATCTGTTCTACGCATTCCAGCCACTCCTCTGCCAGTTCCCCTGATTCAGTACCCTCAAACCTGGGTGGTTGATAACTCAGAAATTGCGTCAATGTTAACTCACTAGGTAACAGTACCTGTTCCACTGGCCCTTGCCCAATCGGTGGTGGTGGTACAGGCGCCATCCTAACACTAGCATTGCCACTCATGGCATCCCCAACCTCATCTTGTGGTAATTTGTCTGCCATTACTGCAAATACAGGTTACCAACAACAACAAATATATAAAGCATGTTAGTATAACATCATATCATGACTCAAAACATGCTTTCAAGTGATTAGGCAACTCCCTAATACACTTCCTCTACCCATGTTCACCCCGTTCTCGAACCACTGCTCTGATACCACTAAATGTGGGGTCCACATTACTTAATCCATTATGTATAAATGAAGCATACAAACGTGAGTCTGAATTAAGTAAAAACATGCACTGATTTAGAGTTTCTGACTAATTAAGTTGTTACAAGGGTTATACACAAAACTAACCAACTATACATCACATGTACAAGCAACAACCTAATCTAAGATAACTCCTAGGCAGTGGTTCAGCTCGCAGCGGGAAATGACTCACATCCGGTCCTCCCACGTCTATGAGTCTCTACAGAAACATTCACACAACGTGAGTATAGATAAACCATTATCTCAGTACGATATCAAAACACAATATCAATGATAAAGCACAATAATAATCAATTGTGAATGCTTTGTATTAGGCATCAACAAATGCAACTATGTCATGACATGTCTCATCACACATCCTATTATCACAAGACTAATATGATATGTCTATTTCCGCTCAATATGTCAGTGGAACCGCCTCACATCTTCATATTAGCAACACATATCATCGTACCGTCCTCACATGATAATAGCCAGAGTATATACCCAAAAACCGGCGTATATCTCTCATACCAAGTATATGTAGCATACCCGAGCATATACCCATACCAGGCGTATACCTCTAATGCTAACGTAGCATACCCGAGCATATACCCAAATCAGGCGTATATCTCTAATGCTAACATATATACCTCATCCAACTCAAACACATGATATCCATGAATGTACATGCATATGATACTACCAATCATATGATACCAACACAACACAATTCATATGATATCAATCTCATAACATCATTACATAATATCTATACTCCGCACGTCAACACGTACCTGTAAAGCGACACAAATGAGATAAATCAGTCGTCACTGGCTAATTGCCTCGTTGCCCCGTCCCCTGTGATGATGCTACAATAATATCACCAATAAACCATGTTATAAGAGGCTTCATAAACAATTGTGACAAAATATAACATTTTCAACAATCTGACCCTGGCGATCGATCTCATGGTTTAAGGCGATTGATCGCCTAAAGCTTTGATCCCAGGCGATCGATCTCTTTTTTCACGCGATCGGTCGCCTCTCCTTTGAAAAACATTCTGCCTTGAGGCGATCGATTGCCACTCAAAGCGATCGATCGCTTAATGCACCGCCACTCTCATGTTTAGCCACAGGCGATCGATTGCCTCGAAGATATCGATCGATCGCCTCCTCTGCTTTCAGAAAATTCATGGCAATTTTCTACTTCTTTTCTTGGTGTTTCTCCTACACCTCACTTTCAACCATTTAAACAGGTTTCATGCAATCACTAGTAACATAGAAACATGTTGCTCTCATCATACAACTCAATTCTTTGCATGATAACAAGTCTCAATTCAAAGCATACAAAATAGTAACCACATGCTTCAAGTTTCCATTCACTACTTCCATATACATCATATGTTTTATAATTCTTACCAAGAATTGATGAAGTTACTGCACTTAACTTCCTAGCTTGAATACAGAGTAAATTCCAAGCACAAGAGGGAAAGAAGAAGCAAGGGATTGAAGAGGGTTTTGTAGAGATTTGTAGGTGAGATTTGGTGTGTTATGTTTTTCAAATCTGATTTGTGTGAGATATAATCAGCCTTCAAATCCAGCTCAAATTCACACCACATGCTAACTCCACTCAAATGCACATTCAAATGCCTCTCACATGCATGCTAAATGCACACCAAGGTTAAATCCCACTATACATCCATATTAAATTCATAAATCATATGTTTATGTTAGGAACTCATTTCTTTAATTCTCATATATCTTTTATTTTCCAATGAGATTCCATTCATACATGTCTTTACTCCTACTCAGTTCAATCCGAACCCGAGTCCATAACATACTGTAATTAATCATAATTACCCCATAAACATATAACACATGTACACGTCAAATCGAGGCATGACATTTCTCCCCTACTCATTGAATTTATTCCTCGAAATTGTATATACAAACATAATACATGCTTCACATAACAACACATATGATCTATTGCACTCTAAGAACATGTAAAAAAATAACATATTCACATACCAGAAAACAAATCTGGATACCGTTGCATCATATGTTGCTCCGTCTCCCACGTTGCCTCTTCGACACCCCTTCTGTCCCACTGTACCTTAACCATAGGAATCACTTTATTACGCAACTTGCGTTCAGCTCGATCCAAGATCATAACTGGTCGTTCTTCATACGATACATCTGTCTCCAACTGTACATCAGGTAACTGTAATACATGACTCGAATCTGGTTCATATTTCCTCAACAATGAAACATGAAAGATATCATGAATACTACTCAAGACCGGTGGTAGTGCCAAACGATATGCCAATGTACCAATACGTTGCAATACCTCATACGGACCAACGTATCGTGGAAGACAATTTTCCACTTTTACCAAATCGTACCACACCTTTAAAAGGTGAGATTTTCAAGAATACACGGTTACCAACTTGAAATTCAAGTGCTCTACGTCGCTTATTGGCATATGCAGCCTGTCGGTCCTGAGCTGCTTTAAGTTTCAATCGAATCATCTTTACTTTCTCTTCCATTTCATGAATCATATCCGATCCATGGAAGGAAGACTGATCCACATCATCCCAATACAATGGCAATCTACATCGTCACCCATACAGAGCCTCAAAGGGTGCCATCTGTATACTAGATTGATAACTATTATTATAAGAAAATTCCACTAATGGCAACGACTCTTGCCAAGAGGTATCAAACTCTAATACATAGGCACACAACATATCCTCAAGCGTCTGTATCGTACGCTCTGTTTGTCCATGTCTGATGATGATATGCTGTACTCAACCGCACTTCAGTTCCTAACGCTGTCTGTAACCCTTCCCAAAAATGAGAAGTAAATCTCGGATCTCTATCCGACACAATGGAAACTGGTATACCATGTAGTCTCACTACATGTTGAATGTACAACTGTGCCATTCGCAGATACGTAAATGTCATACAATATGGCACGAAATTAGATACTTTGGTGAGTCGGTCAACGATTGCCCAAATAGCATCGCAACCAGAAGACGTCCGTGGCAAATGAGTCACAAAATCCATTGTGATATGTTCCCATTTCCACTGAGGAATTTCCAAACTGTGTAATTCACCTCCTGGTTTCTGTCTTTCTGCTTTTACTTGTTGACAAACTAAACACCGTTTCACAAAGTTCAACACATCCTGTTTCATGCGTTTCCACCAAAATTGAGTACGTAAATCATGATACATTTTCTTTCCACCAGGATGTATACTGTATCTACTACAATGAGCACGTTGTAGTAGTTCTTGGCGTAGTCCCAATGACACAGGTACTACCCAACAGTTTCTGTATTTAAGAATTCCATCACTTGTAAGTATATATTGAGATGTTTGTCCTTGAGTTATCATATCTTTCCATTGTTGTACCTCATCATCAGTATTTTGTGCTGTCTTGAGTTTCTAAAAAATATCAGGTTCAACCAATAATGTTGATACCCGTACTGGCACTGTTTCCACATCAAACTCATAACCCAAAGTACAACAAGCTGCTGTAAGATTAGCTTTTCCTGGATGATATTCAATCTCGCAATCATAATCTTTCAACAGATCCATCCATCTTCTTTGCCTCATATTCAATTCTGCTTGAGTGAATAAAAACTTTAAACTCTTATGATCTGTGTATATGGTAAACGACGTACCATATAAATAAAGTCGCCATATCTTCAAAGCAAGACAATGGCAGCTAATTCCAGATCATGCACTGGATATCGCAATTCATGTGGTTTCAATTGTCGTGATGCATAAGCCACTACATGTTTATCCTGCATCAATACACAACCCAAACCTAGTAATGATGCATCAGTATATAAGGCAAACCTGTCATGTTCCGATGGAATGATCAAGACTGGAGCTGTAGTCAATCGATGTTTCAATTCCTGAAAACTATGCTCACAAGCCTCTGACCATCGAAATGGTACTCCCTTATGTGTCCATTGTGTTAATGGTTTGGCAATTGTTGAAAATCCTTCAACAAAGCGCCTATAATATCCAGCCAAACCCAAGAAACTACGAATCTCTGGCACAGAAGTAGGTGCTGACCAATTCAACACTGCTTCGATCTTTTTCGGATCAACTGATATACCTTCTTTCGAGATTACATGCCCCAAAAAGCCGACACTAGTCAACCAAAACTCACACTTACTGAGTTTGGCATACAACTGATGTGTCCGCAACAATTGCAATACCATATGCAAATGTTGAGCATGTTCTGCATCATTCTGCGAATAGATCAGTATATCATCGATAAAGACAATGACAAATCGATCAAGGTATTCCTGAAAACCCGATTCATTAAACTCATAAAGACAGCTGGGGCATTTGTCACTCCAAATGGCATCACCCGAAACTCATAATGTCCATAGCGAGTTCTGAATGCTGTCTTCTGTACATCACCCTCTCTCACACGTATTTGATGATAACCAGATCTCAAATCAATCTTAGAATAGATTTTTGATCCCTGTAACTGATCAAATAAATCATCAATACTAGGAAGAGGATATTTATTCTTTATGGTTACCTTGTTCAATTGTCGATAGTCTATACACAACCGCATTGTCCCATCCTTTTTCTTAACAAATAATACCGGAGCACCACAAGGAGATACACTAGGACGTATGTACCCCTTGTCCAATAAGTCTTGCAATTGAGTTTTCAATTCTTTCAATTCAGTCGGCGCCATCCGATAAGGAGCTCATGAAATTGCAGAAGTACCAGGTATCAAATCAATACCAAATTCCACTTCTCTACTCGGTGGAAATCCAGGTATCTCATCCGGAAACACATCTGCATATTCTGCTACCACTGATATCTCCTCCACGTTCCTTTCTATTTTCTGTTCCGTGACATCAAGGGCATAAATCATATAACCCGCATGTCCACGTTCTAACAAACGCGACATTCGGATTGCTGATATCAAAGGAATCCTTGCCCTCGATCCCTGACCATAGAAGAACCATTGATTTCCAGTATCAGACTGAAATCTCACTATCTTCTGACAACAATCCACAACAGATTTATGTTTACTTAACACATCGATTCCAAGAATGCAATCAAAATCTGTCATGTCTAACACAATCAAGTCATCCTGTAGTCCATACTCGGTCACAAACTGAATATCACAATCAGACACACTCTAACAAGCCATCACAGCAAATCCCATGGGTGTCGAAACATAAAGAGGCATCAACAGTGGAGACGAGCATATATGATACCGGTCAATAAACTTTTGTGCAACAAAAGAATGTGATGCACCAGTATCAATCAAAAGTAAAGCTGGATAAGTAAACAAAGTACACTTACCCGCTATCACATCATCAGGAGCTGCCTCTGCTTGCTCCCTGTTCAATGCATATACCTGAGCCTGAGGTGGTCCTGCCCTCTGTCCTCCACCAGATTGTGGTACACTCTGTGGTCTCTGCTGCACTGTATTCTCTGACATTGGTCCTCTCCTCTGTTGTCCACCCACTTGAGGACAATCACGGATCACATGTCCTGGTCTCCCACAACGGAAACAAACTACTGTATTCAATTGAGGATAATCTCATTTCAAATGTGGTCCACCACATTTAAAGCATTGTACACCACTGCCACTACTACTACCTTGGAATTGTCCCTTAGCTCTTCGGTCATCCCCTTTTCGTGATCCAAACCGTTTCCCACTAAATCGAGAGGAAGAAGCACCCCCACGTGATGACTTAAATGGTTCTCCTCTCGGTCTCATACTGTCTGATGTAGGTATCTGAGAATGTCCCACATCCTGATAAACACCAACAACAATCTCAGCCATTTCAGCTCTCATCAACGCTTCCTCGTACGAACAAGGGTTATTAGACATCACCCTATCAAATAACTCTGGCCTCAAGCCCTTTACAAATTGTCTAATCTTTACTTTGGTATCAGCGGCAATATGTGGTACATAGCGAAACAACGACGAATAGTGCACCGCATACTCAGACACAGTCATATTACCCTGTTTCAGATTTGTAAACTCATCTTCTTTCCTCTGCCTTGCAGCCACAGAGAAGTAGTGAGCAAGAAAATGAGTTCTGAAAACATCCTAGTCCACAGTCTGACCTTGAGCTCTCAGCTCAATCAATGTAGCTTTCCACCACATCATTGCTTTCTTAGCCAACTGAAATTCAGCTAAGCGTAGCCAAGCAGTCGTGGCACACGGTGCTGATACAAATATCTGTTCTACGCGTTCCAGCAACTCCTCTGCCAGTTCCCCTGATTCAGTACCCTCAAACCTGGGTGGTTGATAACTCAGAAATTGCGTCAATGTTAACTCACTAGGTAACAGTACCTGTTCCACTGGCCCTTGCCCAATCGGTGGTGGTGGTACAGGCGCCATCCTCACACTAGCATTGCCACTCATGGCATCCCCAACCTCATCCTGTGGTACTCTGTCTGCCATTACTGCAAATACAGGTTACCAACAACAACAAATTTATAAAGCATGTTAGTATAACATCATATCATGACTCATAACATGCTTTCAAGTGATTAGGCAACTCCCTAATACACTTCCTCTACCCATGTTCACCCCGTTCTCAAACCACTGCTCTGATACCACTAAATGTGGGGTCCTCATTACTTAATCCATTATGTATAGATGAAGCATACAAACGTGAGTCTGAATTAAGTAAAAACATGCACTGATTTAGAGTTTCTAACTAATTAAGTTGTTTCAAGGGTTATAAACAAAACTAACCAACTATACATCACATGTACAAGCAACAACCTAATCTAAGATAACTCCTAGGCAGTGGTTCAGCTCGCAGCGGGAAATGACTCACATCCCGTCCTCCCACGTCTATGAGTCTCTACAGAAACATTCACACAACGTGAGTATAGATAAACCATTATCTCAGTACGATATCAAAACACAATATCAATGATAAAGCACAATAATAATCATTAATTGTGAATGCTTTGTATTAGGCATCAACAAATGCAACTATGTCATGACATCTCTCATCACACATCCTATTATCACAAGACTAATATGATATGTCTATTTCCGCTCAATATGTCAGTGGAACCGCCTCACATCTTCATATTAGCAACACATATACCCAAAAACCGGCGTATATCTCTCATACCAAGTATATGTAGCATACCCGAGCATATACCCATACCAGGCGTATACCTCTAATGTTAACGTAGCATACCCGAGCATATACCCAAATCAGGCGTATATCTCTAATGCTAACGTATATACCTCATCCAACTCAAACACATGATATCCATGAATGTACATGCATATGATACTACCAATCATATGATACCAACACAACACAATTCATATGATATCAATCTCATAACATCATTACATAATATCTATACTCCGTACGTCAACACGTACCTGTAAAGAGACACAAACGAGATAAATCAGTCGTCACTGGCTAATTGCCTCGTTGCCCCGTCCCCTGTGATGATGCTACAATAATATCACCAATAAACCATGTTATAAGAGGCTTCATAAACAATTGTGACAAAATATAACATTTTCAACAATCTGACCCTGGCAATCGATCTCATGGTTTAAGGCGATCGATCGCCTAAAGCTTTGATCCCAGGCGATCGATCTCTTATTTTCACACGATCGGTCGCCTCCCCTTTGAAAAACATTCTGCCTTGAGGCGATCGATTGCCACTCGAAGCGATCGATCTCTTAATGCACCGCCACTCTCATGTTTAGCCACAGGCGATCGATTGCCTCGAAGATAGCGATCGATCGCCTCCTCTGTTTCTACTTCTTTTCTTGGTGTTTCTCCTACACCTCACTTTCAACCATTTAAACAGGTTTCATGCAATCACTAGTAACATAGAAACATGTTGCTCTCATCATACAACTCAATTCTTTGCATGATAACAAGTCTCAATTCAAAGCATACAAAATAGTAACCACATGCTTCAAGTTTCCATTCACTACTTCCATATACATCATATGTTATATAATTCTTACCAAGAATTGATGAAGTTACTGCACTTAACTTCCTAGCTTTAATACCAAGTAAATTTCAAGCACAAGAGGGAAAGAAGAAGCAAGGGATTGAAGAGGGTTTTGTAGAGATTTGTAGGTGAGATTTGGTGTGTTATGTTTTTCAAATCTGATTTGTGTGAGATATAATCAGCCTTCAAATCCAACTCAAATTCACACCACATGCTAACTCCACTCAAATGCACATTCAAATGCCTCTCACATGCATGCTAAATGCACACCAAGGTTAAATCCCACTATACATCCATATTAAATTCATAAATCATATGTTTATGTTAGGAACTCATTTCTTTAATTCTCATATGTCTTTTATTTTCCAATGAGATTCCATTCATACATGTCTTTACTCCTACTCAGTTCAATCCGAACCCGAGTCCATAACATACTGTAATTAATCATAATTACCCCATAAACATATAACACATGTACACGTCAAATCGAGGCATGACAAGTGCTCACATGCAAGCATCGAATGCGCGAATGTGTATCTAATGTATAAAGTGCCCTACTGAATACCGATACTGGTACCTCAGCCCAGGAAGCATTTTCAATCAACAGCTCAAACTCAACTTCACAGCCATTGTTGTACCTGTTCATCTATCCCAACATAAACTACCCCCACATGGGGTGAGCATACCAATACCACAATCTCCATAACAGTACTATCACAATTTATAATTTACAGAATACAAAACTGTAAACTTAAAAGGTACTCCCTGACACTTATCGCCACCAAATGAGATCCCCCATGCTGTTCGTGTTCTCACAATAACCGAAATTATCAAACCCCAAAGTCAGTTAATCATTTCATTGACTAACTTTACCCATGCTCAAACCGATAATGAAATCAAATGTAATTAAATCATTACTCTAATGATTTACAATTAACACATATATCTCTACCATGATTTCACAATTCCATAATCTCGCACCCTCAACAGCGGCGGCATCATAACCGATGTTCGCTCCATAGCGACAACATCCAATCATTGCTCGCTCCATAGCGGCACCGTATGATCCTCAAAACATACCATAATGTTTCCAACATCCATATATTATTCATGCATATGGCAATAATATATCTACCATGCTCGTATGTTACACGTACATCATTGTTCCGTAGTCCGAACCAAATCTTACCTTAGTCTTGAGATCCAGTGAATTATACGTTATTCACAGATAATAACTCATAATTAATTATAAGCATGCAACCACGCGCTTAAGCACGTACACAACCTTCATAAACATCATCAATTCATGATGATTAATCATTTAGAAGACTTGGGCAAAGCACACGTCGAAATCGCAACACAAAATAATTTTCCCAAAAAAATGTACAGACGATCGATGGCTACTTTTGAAGCGATGGATCGCTTCACTGTTCATTTTGCCACTGCCCCTTGGCGATCGATCGCCTCATTCCAAGTGATCGATCGCTTCACTGTTCATCATCTTCAAAAAAAATCAAACGTTTCAGCCAAAAATGTAGTTTTTAAGCTAAAAACATCAAGAATAACAATTCCCACACCCCAAACATCTCAAATCCTCAACAAAGGCATCATAAATCCTTCCCAAACATAATAACCCAAAAAACTGAAAAAACCAAAAACTCAAACCAAACTCTAAACATGTCCAAACTCTACAATAGCACAATCAAAACGAAAATAAATGTGAGGGAATGAAGATTAACAAATTAGTTGCTCAAAAATCCCGCTCATCATCTAGCTCCATCCAATTTTGTTCAGGAATTGAAAAAGGGGAGATGGTGGGAGAGAGAGAGAGAGAGAGAGAGAGAGAGAGAGAGAGAGAGAGAGAGAGAGGTGAGTGCAATGACCGAACACCGAGTCCACTTGGTATATATAGTACCAAGGCTCTAAAAACCCGAGTCTCGAATACTCGCACCCTAACTCATTAAATATCATCTGAGTTCAATAAATATTTCCCACTCACTATTTTCATTACCAACCTCAAACCAAAGCTCCCCAGATCCCGGATCCCACTACCAACACAAATCCAAGGTTTAACACCTCAATGAGAATAAATCTCCACCTCTGGGTCCAACGACCTCGATACCGGATTAAAATCCCTAGGAGTCTCAACACCGTAATTATCTCATAATTACTCAAATTTAAATCCATTAAGGATCATTACCACTCCGGGATTAACACAATACTTTCCGGATATCACATTTATCCCCCACTAATAAAATTTTGTCCTCGAAATTTTAACATGCGTACTCCACGTACCGTCGAGACCACACAACCCAATTCGGGTACGCAACATCGGTTCATGAATATATCATGATCGGAACACCAACCGCGAGGACATCGACCTCGTACCAAATTCTGGAATGGAGTTATCCTCTCAGGTCATCACAACCTTAAAGATGTTAACATACCCCGATGTTAACCATCCAAAAGCAGTCAATCAACCATAACTGCTATCCAATCGATTCATTCCTGATTCCAACCTCAATGGTATCTCTACAACTTAGACTACGATGCCAAATACACATCGCTACGAAGGAAACTACCAGTATGCATCAGCATATCATACTAATCCAGTTTCCATTCTCCATTCCCATCTCCAGCCAAGGAGTAGTTGCACCACTTGCAACTCGGATCGGGCAACTCACGGCTACCGATCAACACAAAACACATCTCCATAGATGTCTACATCCGTGTGCTTCAAGGAACCACATCTTGATTCCAACACACTACCGAAAACTCCATAGAGTCTCAAAATCCCGTATACACGACGTATACAAATTCCAACGATGCTCCGCACTAATATCATAGTACTCACCATTCTCGAGCATCTTTCCAAAGACGTCTTCTCGTACATCTTACAAATAACGCAAAGCCATTACCCGGTCCACCACCCGCAATGCTTACCATCGTTGATTCATAATCAACTCGTATCTGATGCCAACTGTTTCCACAACAGTATTGTTCCAATTCTCTCCAAGAGATACAATCGGTACAGTAATGTTACCACACTAACTATATCCGACTCCGGTTACATTCGTCATTGCATCCTCAATGCAAGAATTCTAAATCATAGGTAACAATAACTTGTTAACCCTCTCGTTGGTACTCCCGACCAAGCCGAGCTAAAAGCTCCCTTGAGGTATTCCTCACCTCAGCTCAGAGGCATCATAGTGACTACAAGAGTCCACTATAACCTCTCATCGCATCATCATGCGAGTCCACCACACTCGGTTCCGATAAGCAGTATATTGGCTACAACAAGATCACTATATCACTGCAACAATAAATCCCCATGTCTGGCTAGCAACTCATTGCCTCCTAAGGTTTACACAAAACCTGCCAACGTATCATACGTTTAATCCTAGTATACAATACCGCACCATCAATTAGAGTAGTGGATCATTATCAAATATTTCTCTACTCCCTCGATCACAAATTAATCCTGACCCGTTAGGATTTATTTCTCATCCTCATGTGTATGGGCGACCATGTCCACCCTACACCACATCGACATATTATGTAGTTCCCATGATAATTACATACACTACAAGTCGCTAGGCCGTAGCCAACTCAACCACTACTCATAACATGTTTACGAGCATACGTGTTGCAGTACACTTACCTGTACGCACAACCATTTATTCATCGAGCAAATCCGCTTGACATAATGGTTCCGTGTCAACCTGTGACGCTTACATGTCAGCACATGACACCCACAATGTCCTCGTCAACTCGTGACGGTATATGTCAACACATGACATCCACAAATCCTCGTCAACTCATGACGGTACATGTCAACACATGACATCCACATATCATCGTCAACTGGTGACGGTAAATGTCAACACATGACATCCACAATATCCTCGTCAACTCGTGACGGTATATGTCAACACATGACATCCACAATATCCTCGTCAACTCGTGACGGTACATGTCAACACATGACATCCACAATTCCTCGTTAACTCGTGACGGTACATATCAACACATCACATTCACAATATCCTCGTCAACCCGTGACGGTATATGTCAATACATGACATCCCCAATATCCTCGTGAACCCGTGATGGTATATGTCAATAGATGACATCCACAATATACTCGTCAACTCGTGACGGTACATGTCAACACATGACATTCACATTTCCTCGTCAACTCGTGACGGTATATGTCGACACATGACATCCACAATATCCTCGTCAACCCGTGACGGTATATATCAATACATGACATCCACATATGCTAATACAATAGAAATATTACAATGCTCATCGATGTAATCATAGCGGCATACCTATATTCATCGCCCAACGGCGGTTTAGAATCCACACGCATTGCTCAATGGCTGTATAATCCCTCGTTACGTATACATCAGTAACAAATCATCGCTACGTATACAGTGGTATAATCCATCGTTACGTATACAACGGTATAAACCATCGCAACGTATACATCGGCATAATCCATCGCTACGTATACAGCGGCATAAACCATCGCTGCGTATACAACGACATAAACCATCGCTACGTATACAACAACATAATCCATCGCTACGTATAGCGGCATAAATCATCGCTACGTATACATCGGTATCACATCATCGCTAAGTATACAACGGCATAAACCATCGCTACGTATATAGCAGCATAAATCATCGCTACGTATACAGCGGCATAACGTATACAACGGTATCACATCATTGCTACGTTTACAGCGGCATAAACCTTGTCACAATACCCCTCGCTTTGTGTAACAACGACAAGTATTCCATATCACAATACCCCTCGCGTCGTGTAACAGCGGCAAGTATTCCATATCACAATACCCATCACGTCGTGTAACAGCGGCAAGTATTCCATATCGCAATACCCATCGCTTAGTGTAACAGCGGCAAGTAATGCATATCACAATACCCCTCGCTTCATGTAACAGCGGCAAGTATTCCATATCACAATACCACTCGCTTCATGTAACAGCGGCAAGTATTCCATATACCAATGACTCAATAATATTCATCGCTTCGAATTATCGGCGGCTCCCTGGATATCCTCGCTTCGACATACCAGCGACCCCCACTACGATATGACAACGGCAAATATCCTGATTCATCACGCGATAAGACAACGGCATTATCATCGCTACGACATGGCAGTGGCATCATCGCTTCGATGTGACAGCGGCATGTACCATCGCTTCGACACGATAGCGGCATCATCGCTTCGACATGACAGCTGCATCATGTCTTCGACATGACAGCGGCATCATCGCTTCGACGTGACAGCGGCATGTACCATCGCTTCGACACGATAGCGGCATCATCGCTTCGACATGACAGTGGCATAATTAGGAATGTATCACTTTGCTCCGCAGGCTCAAGAGGTACTCCCATGTACGCGGCACTTTGCCCCGTAGGCTCAAGAGGTGACCCCCGTACATGTGCACTTTGCCCATTGGACTCAAGAGGTGATGCCCATTCCGCATAATCTCATCGATATCTCCACATACTTGCATCAATACAATGATATCAATATGCACAGTTAATACAACAATTCACAAGTCCTACTATGCTATATCAGCGGCTCAATAATATCCATCGCTTTGAATTATCAACGGCTCAATGGTATCCCTAGCTTCGACATATCAGCGACCCGCACTATGATATGATAGCGGCAAATACCCTGATCCATCGCTTGATAAGACAACGACAAATATTCTGATCCATCGCTTGATCGATATACCCGTAGCAGCACAATAATTGCAACACATTTGCATACATAATAACAATAGTAATCTCAGCTCACGTGTACACCACACATATCTGTATTCTCATAATCATATGTAATCATACCTGATTATTCCATTTCCTGTTGTCGCATATCAACAACGCACCATTATCCACCATTTCCTGTCCTCAGACAGCATATCAAGTTTCTCATTCCCTGAATTTTCCTACAAAATCAGATTTCTTAGCACTCATTACGTTAAGTGCAAAATATTCCCATTAATGCCATACCCATCGTATTTCGTATGATCCTGCAACCACAATGGTTAATAACAACGCATTCCATTTATGATATCACATCATAGATGCACATAAGCAAAATAGCTGTGTCATACAACACTAACTACCATCATGCATAAATATGTGCTACCCGTTTCTATCAACACGTTCCTAGGACCTCGACAGTCCAAAAGAGCAAACCACTGCTCTGATACCACTAATGTAAAGACCCCGTGCCCTGAACCCGTTATTAGTGTATTATCACATAAATTAGTGCATACTATTGTGCCAATAGGGAATTCTACACATGCTTCCATAGCATTAATATACCATCTATAAAATTTCTGACATTAATTCACGTAATGTTCAATTCCCCATACCACTCATCTCGTAAGTAAATATCTCATAATACACTAACATGTTCTCAATTCATCATGCATTACTCCATAGTTAATTGCATGCAACCATATATGAAAAGAGAACTCTAGCAACATTTACAAACCATATACACATATAGTAGTGCTCACATGCGATCATCGAATGCGTGAATGTTTATCTAATGTATAAAGCGCCCTACTCAATACCGATATTGGTACCTCAGCTCTAGAAGCATTTCCAATCAACAGCTTGAACTCAACTTTAGAGCCACTGATGTACCTGTTCAACTGTCCCAACAGAAAACCCCCACACGGGGTGAGCATACAAATACCACCATCTCCATAACAGTAATATCACAATTCATAATTTACAGAATACAAAATTGTAAACTTAAAAGATACTCCATGTATAGTATCGTCACCATATGGGATCCCCCATGTTGTTCATGTTCTCACAATAACCGAAATTATCAAACTCCAAAGTCAGTTAATCATTTCATTGATTAACTTTGCCCATGCTCAAACCGATAATGAAATCAAATGTAATTAAATCATACTCTAATGATTTACAATTAACACATATATCTCTACCATGATTTCACAATTACATTACCTCGCACACTCAATAGCGGCGACATCATAACCGATATTCGCTCCATAGTGACAACATCCAAATCATTGCTCGCTCCATAACGGCACCGTATGATCCTCAAAACACACCATAATGTTTCCAACATCCATATATTATTCAAGCATATGACAATAATATATCTATCATGCTCGTACATTACACGTACCTTATAGTTCCGTAGTCCGACCCAAACCTTACCTTAGTCCCGAGATCCAGTGAATTATACGCTATTCATAGATAATAACTCATTTATAAGCATGCAACCAGGCGCTTAAGCACATACACAACCTCCATAAACATCATCAATTCATGATGATTAATAATTTAAAAGACTATGGGAAAGCACACGCCGAAATCGCAACACAATATAATTTTCCCAAAAAAAATGTACAGGCGATCGATCGCTACTTTTGAAGTGATTGATCGCTTCATTGTTCAGTTTGGCCACTGCCCCTTGGCGATTGATCACCTCATTTCAAGCGATTGATCGCGTCACTGTTCATCATCTTCAAAAAATTTCAAACGACGCGGCGATCGATCGCTCTGACCCTCAGCGATCGATCGCTCCGACCCTCAGCGATCGATCGCTCCGACCTTTTTCAGCCAAAAATGGCATTTTTAAGCTAAAAACTTCCAGAATAAACATCCCCACACCCCAAACATCTCACTCAATAAAGGCATCATAAATCCTTCCCAAACATAATAACCCAAAAAACTCAAAAATCCAAAAAACTCAAACCATGCTCTAAACATGTCCAAACTCTACAATACCACAATCAAAACGAAGATAATGCGAGGGAAAGAAGATTACCAAATTAGTTGCTCAAAAATCCCGCTCATCATCGAGCTCCATCCAATTTTGTTCAAGAATTGAAAAAGGAGAGATGGTGGGGGAGAGGAGGGAAGCGAGAGAGACAGAGAAAAAGGTGAGTGCAATGACCGAACACCGAGTCCACTTGGTATATATAGTACCAAGGCTCCATAAATCCTAGTCTCGAATACTCGCACCCTAACTCATTAAATATCATCTGAGTACAATAAATATCTCCCACTCACTATTTTCATGACCAACCTCAAACCAAAGCTCCCCAGATCCCACTACCAACACTAATCCAATGTTTAACACCTCAATGAGAATAAAGCTCCACCCTCTGGGTCCAAAGACCTCGATGCCGGATTAAAATCCCTAGGAGTCTCAACACCGTAATTATCCAATAATTACTCCAATTAAAATCCATTAAGGATCATTATCGTTCCGGGATTAACACAATAATTTCTGGATATCACAAAAAGTGATGTGGAGAATGGTTGAACACCGAGTCCACTTGGTATATATAGTAACAAGGCTCCAAACCACCACAGTCTCAAATACTCGCCCCATAACTCATTATAAATCACGCGTGTTCAATAATTATCTCTCACTCACTCAATACATCTCAAACCTCAATCCAAAGCTCCCCACACTCCAAATCCCACTAATATCACAATTCCAAGGTTTAACACCTCAATGGGAATAAATCTCAACCCTTGGGTCCAACAACCCCGATATCGGATTAAAATCCTTGGGAGTCTCAACATCGTAATTATCTCATAATTACCCCAATTAAAATCCATTAAGGATCATAATCACTCCGGGATTAACACAATAATTTCTGGATATCACAGCTAAATAATACCACAAATCAGTATATTTGGTACCACAAATCAATATATTTAGTATCACATAATAGCTTATATAGTACCACAAATTATGCTATTTTGTACCAAACATATGTTATTTAATACCACAAATCAGTATATTTACTACCACATATTAGCTTATATAGTACCACAAATCGGTATATTTGGTACCACAAAGCAGTATATTTAGTACCAAAGATTAGCTTAGATGTGAACTGTCTATTTCGCATTATATATACAAATCTATGACATGTTATATAAATCTATTTAAAAAATATACCAAGTTATATATATCATTACCATATATTAAATGCATGATAATGTAGTACTAAGTAGGCTAATATGTGAACTATGTATTTCGCATGTTATATAACATAAAATGACATATTATATATAAAATCAAATATATCAAGTTATATATATCATTACCATATAATAAACGTATGATAATGTGGTACTAAGTAAGCCAAGATGTGAACTATGTATTTCACATGTTGTATAACATAAAATGAAATGTTATATATAAATCTATTTGCAAATATACCAAGTTATATATCATTACCATATATTGATGATATGATAATGTGGTACTAAGTAAGCTAAGAACAGAACTATCTATTTCGCATATTATATAACATAAAATGACATGTTATATATAAATCTATTTACCAATGTACCAAGTTATATATATCATTACCATATATTAAACATATGATAATGTGGTACTAAGTAAGCTTAGATGTGAACTATCTATATTAAATTAGCTTATGTAGTACAACAAATTAGTATATATAGTACCACAAATTAGCTTATGTAGTATCACAAATTAGATTTATATAGTACCACAAATCAAATTACTTATAATTACTATATACTAAATGTTTGATAATTGTACTAAATAAGCCAAGTATGAACTATCAATTTCACATGTTATATACAAATCTATGACATGTTATATACAAATCTATTGTGATGCCCTGAATATTTTTATAATTATTTATTTTGCTGTAATTGCGGTAATTGTGAGATAATTACGGGACTAAATCCTTGGGAATTATAATTTGATCTGGAGTCCGAATAAATAATCGGGGGTTTAACTTGTAGGGTAACTTAATTTTTTTAAAAGGGGTTTTTACCTTGATAAATTTATGAGATAGTAATTGAAGGGTGAGGGTCATACCAAATCTTGAGATGAACTTGCAATTGTATGGTGGGATTTTGTCTAGGTTAGACATAAAAATACATATACTCTCTCCAAAACATGCGAAAGAACCGATTTCTTCCCTCCCCATTTCCCCTTCGCGCCATTCACTCCTCACGCTAAAGACGGATTTCACCATGGTTTCAAGCTCGATTTTTTGTTCAGGTTCGTGTGGGTTCGAAGCTTCACGACTTCCTAGCTATTTACTCTTCAAGTATTTCGATTTATACACGATTTTTGGTGCGATTTTCTGCTGTTTTGAGTTCGAAAATGAACTGTTGTTCTCGTTGCAAAATCTGCTACCTTATGGTTCAAAAATCTGTGTTTGGGTTCAAGTTTCTGCTGCTATTTGTTAGTAATCCTATTAGCATACAACGCAGCGGAATAAAAAATTTTTGGATTACTAGAACAATGGATCTATACATAGGATATCATATCGGATAAAGGTTTACAAAATTCTCACCCTTGTAGCGTGTTTGAGCAGATTCCACGGAGCAGCACGTCCAACGAACTCCGAGTCACAAGCAACACCTCCAAGGTCTTGCCTCTACGGTATCCACACGATCAAATCGAAAGGGGACGTTCAAGAACAAGTTGCTAGACTTATTCTTGAACCAAAACCAAACTCTCGGTTCAAAACCGATTAACAGCAGCCTAACTCCACCAAGAAGTAACGACGGCGGCCGTGAGGTAGAAGGCGGCGGCCGTGAGCTTCAAGGAATAGGCGGCCGAGAGCTTTAGGGTTTAAGGTGGCAGGGTTATTTTGATATCAAGGTATGATATGAAAAGTATGATTAACTATTAATCAAAACCTTGTATTTATATTATAAGGCTTTTAATTAAGGTTCAAGACTTTCTTAAAGTCTTATGGGCCCAAACCCATGATTTAATTAAAACATTTTAATCACTTAATTAAGACTCTTACTCATGCGTTGTCTCTCATCTGGTGTTGAAGGACACTGTTCCTTCGAGAGATAAATGCCATGCGTCATAGGCACGAATCCTTTCTTTGATTCTTGCATGCTAAACATTTTAAGTACTTTGTCTATGTATGTACTTTGACTTAGGCCAAGAAGCCTTCTTGATCTATCTCTATAGATCTTGATTCCTAATACATAGGTGGCTTCTCCCAAGTCTTTCATCGAAAAGCAATTCCCTAGCCAAATCTTTACAGATTGCAAGGCAGGGATATCATTTCCAATGAGAAGTATGTCATCTACATACAACACTAGGAAAATGATTACGCTCCCACTGACCTTCTTGTAGACACAAGGTTCATCTTCGTTCTTGATAAAACCAAACTCTTTGATTGCATCATCAAAACGAAGATTCCAACTCCGAGAAGCTTGCTTCAATCCATAAATGGATCGTTGTAGCTTGCATATCTTTCCAGCATCCTTTGGATCGACAAAACCCTCGGGTTGTGTCATGTACACATCCTCGAGCAGATTTCCATTAAGGAAAGCTGTTTTGACATCCATCTGCCAGATTTCATAATCATGAAATGCAGCTATTGCAAGTAAGATCCTTATGGATTTAACCATGGCCACTGGTGAAAAGGTTTCATCATAGTCAATACCATGAATTTGTTTGAATCCTTTTGCAACCAGCCGACCTTTATAGGTTTGTACGTTACCATCCATATCGGTCTTTTTCTTGAAAATCCATTTGCACCCTATGGGTCGTACCCCTTCAGGTGGATCAACCAAAGTCCATACTTGGTTTGCATACATGGATTCCATCTCAGATTTCATGGCCTCTTGCCATTTCTCATGATCATTGCCCAATATAGCTTGTTGATAAGATGACGGCTCATCCTCATCAATAAGTAGTAAAACACCTTGTTGAGTCACAAGAAATCCATATCTCTGTGGCTCCCGGTGTTCTCTTACAGACCTACGCTGGGCTTGTGTCTCTTGAGCAGGTGCTTCTTCCACAACAGCTTGCGGTGCCTGCTCTGTTTCCATCTCAATCTCAGGTTCAGTGTTTTCTTGTGGTTGAACTTCACTAAGTTCTATTTTTCTCCCACTGGTTTTTCTAGAAATAAATTCTCTTTCAAGAAATACACCAGTCCGAGCAACAACTACTTTGTTCTCGGTGGGATAATAGAAATAGTATCCTTTCGTTTCCTTAGGATATCCCATAAATAAACACTTATCAGATTTGGGTCCAAGTTTGTTAGTGGCGTGACGTCTAACGAAAGCCTCACAACCCCAAATCTTCATAAAAGACATACTAGGACGCTTCCCAGTCCATATCTCATATGGTGTCTTTTCCACTGATTTAGATGAAACACGGTTCAGTAAGAAAATCGTTGTTTCTAGAGCATGTCCCCAAAATGATATCGGAAGATCTGCATGACTCATCATTGATCTAACCATGTCCAACAAGGTTCGATTTCTCCTCTCGGATACACCATTCCATTGTGGAGTATACGGAGGAGTGAGTTGTGGGACTATCCCACACTCCTTTAGATAGTCATGAAACTCTTGGCTTAAGTATTCACCTCCTCGATCTGATCGAAGGATTTTGATACTTTTGCCAAGTTGGTTTTGTACTTCATTCTTGAAATCTTTGAACTTTTCAAAGGTTTCATGCTTATGCTTCATTAGGTACACATACCCATATCTACTGAGGTCATCAGTAAATGTAACGAAGTATTGAAAACCACCTCTAGTTTGTGTACTTATTGGTCCACATACATCACTATGTATTAGTCCCAATAAAACATTTGCCCTTTCAACATGTCCCTTGAAAGGGGCTTTAGTCATCTTGCCCATTAAACAAGATTCGCATGTTTCATATGATTCAAAATCCAATGAATCTAATACTCCATCCTTATGAAGTTTAGATATGCGGTTCTCGTTTATGTGGCCCAAGCGACAGTGCCAGAGATAAGTCGGATTACAATCATTATTTTTAATCCTTTTAGTATTTATGTTATAGATAGGCATCTCAAGATTTAATACATAAAGACCATTCACCATTTGTGCACTAGCATAAAACATATCATTTAAATAAATAGAACAGCAGTTGTCCTTTATTATAAATGAAAAACCATACTTGTCTAAACAAGAAATAGAAATTATGTTTTTAGTAATAGATGGCACAAAATAACAGTCTTTTAAAATCAACGATAAACCAGAAGACAAAGATAAATAATAATCTCCTATAGCTAATGCAACAACTCTTGCTCCATTTCCTACTCGGAGATCAACTTCGCCTTTCGCCAACGTCCTACTCCTTTTTAGATCCTGCACATTTACACAAATGTGAGATCCACATCCAGTAACTAATACCCATGATGAAGAAGTAGATAAATTGACTTCTATAACAAAAATACCTGAAGTGGAAGTCACACTTCCTTTCTTTAGATCCTCCAGATATACTTTGCAGTTTCTTTTCCAATGGCCGGTCTCACCGCAATGGAAACAGTTCCCTTCCTTCGCTATCCTCCTTTTGGTTTCAGTGCATAAGACTTTGGCTTAGATTTAACAAAGACCTTCTTTGCTTTCTTATTGCCTTTAGCTTTGGCCTTTCCTTTGCCCTTATTCACAATAAGAACATTTGTGGCCTTAGTCTTCTTTGTATTTGCTTCATATGTTCTCAACATACCAAGCAATTGTGGTAGAGTCTTTTCCATGTCAGTCATATTGTAATTTACTACGAATTGACTGAAGCTATCCGGCAACGATTGCAAGATCACATCGGTGGCCAACTCTTGGTCCAATGGAAAACCCAGCTTGTCCAGATTCTCAATGTACCCAATCATCTTGAGCACATGAGTTCCAACTAGGCTTCCCTCTACCATCCTGCACTGGAACAACTGCTTTAGAGACGTCATACCTCTCTTGTCTAGCTTGTTGTTGGTACAGTTGCTTAAGGTGCTCGATCATATCAAACGCCTCCATTTCCTCATGTTGCTTCTGAAGCTCAGAGTTCATGGTTGCAAGCATAAGGCACCCAACATCAAGTGCGTCACTTTGATGCTTCTTATAAGCATCTTTTTCGACTCTTGTAGCTGTTAGGGGAGGTTCCTCAGCGGGTAAGGGTTCCTCTAGGACATATTGTTTCTTTTCTTGTTTGAGGACTATCATCAAGTTCCTATGCCAGTCTAGGAAATTTGTCCCATTTAATTTGTCATTCTCAAGGATCGTTCGCAGTGATAATGTGCTAGTAACGTTGTTAGTTGCCATGGATATCTACAATATAAATATGCAAAATAAGTTTATGATTTAATCATTTAACATGGTCTTATATTAAATGATACTCCCACTATTTTGTTTAAAAAAATATCAACCCTCAAAACCTTTAGTGGGCCAAGATCCATATTTCGCCTAATCTTGAGTTAGCTTTGGCTAATCGCCCAAGACTCGGTTATTTAGGTAGACAACACTTTGTCAATTACATCACATATAATTCTTGGATAGTTGGACGAACAACACTTTGTTCAATTCATCAAATGAATTATAATCCAACCCATGCCTCTAAGTTCCCAATCCTATTGAGATAACTTAGTTAAGTCGTACCCAATTTTAAGTATAACGGATATCACATTTATCCTTTCGCGCCTTACTAAGATTGCCACGGTGCTTTGATTTGGCAAACCCACACATGTACAATCGAAGTTATTGACGAGTACTTTTAATTTTGGAAGGCATCTAAAACTTAATATTTTAGAGGGATTTATTGATCTCATGATTAGTTTGATAATTTAAAATATGTCCACTACATATAGTTGTATACATATCTACATATATGTGTAATACAATTATCAATCTAAAACATAAGATAAATCATGCATCAACATACATAAATAAACGTGACATGGTTATAGCCCCTACTAACGATTCTCTCAAGCCAATGAGAAAATCCTAAGAGTCAACCTAAGGTAACTTCACAAGCACCTTCCTTTGGCTCCAATTTGTGAATGGCCTCCTTATCCCGGCATGATGCTCCATCTTCATTGATCACCATCAATAAAATAAACTACACTATTTACAAGATATAGAATTCCTCGATTCACATTCTAGGGGAACATAGGGGAGGGATTACATTTAGAATGAAATAGAGAAGGCATGACATGCAGGTCGTATTATATATTACAAACATCCACAAATCCTATCTAATAGGTCAAAGGGCTATAACCACGCACCATGCTCAAACAACACATAAAGCATGCATTAACATTTAATTAATTAAATTCTAAACATTTTAAATTTAATTCTAATTAAAACTGTAAAATAATTTTTGAAAACGCTCGGGACATCACATGCCACGAACTTAAGCGACTAAGACACGAACCACCATGGTTCGAACCACAAAAGCACACGGCTGGACCAATAATGGGCCTAGGGTTCGAAACCCTAGCCCATGGTCGAACCAAGCTCGAGCGACGGCGGCGCTAGGGTTCCAAACCCTAGCCGCCACGCACCACCTTGGGTTTTCATTGAGCCATCTTGTTCGAAACGCCGGAATTTGTTAGCCATGAGTCACGGTCAGGCCATGCACAGGGTTGGCTCAACCATCTCGAGCTAAGGGTTCGAAAAACCTTGCTCTCATGTGGTAAAGCTACTAATCCATGCATGCGTGAACCATTATCGAGCCAAAAAGTTCAAAACTCATCCACGTCTCAAAACCTTAGCATAAGAGGCGACGATGGCCGAGTCCATGCATGGCTACTAGGGTTCGAAACCCTAGCCGTCACGAGCCAATGGGTTCTAAACCCTAATCAATTTTCGACACTTCCATGCACAATTATTAGCCACAACGACTAAGCCATCTCGAGCCAAGGGTTCAAAAACCCTAGCCCTCATGTGGCTAGCCGTGGTGTCATTTGTGATGGTGATGGCCGAAAATATTGCCCAATAAATTTGATTATTCGCCAATTATATCAAATACAATTTTACGATGATTTTCACAAACTAAATATTAACATATCATATATGTTCACACAGTTTTAAATAGCATGCAATATTAATTCTAATATGATTAAACTATTTAACCACATGAATCCGATATGAGCCTTGTACACGGCTCTGATACCACTGTTAGTAATCCTATTAGCATACAACGCAGCGGAATAAAATTTTTTTGGATTACTAGAACAATGGATCTCTACATAGGATATCATATCGGATAAAGGTTTACAAAATTCTCACCCTTGTAGCGTGTTTGAGCAGATTCCACGGAGCAGCACGTCCAACGAACTCCGAGTCACAAGCAACACCTCCAAGGTCTTGCCTCTACGGTATCCACACGATCAAATCGAAAGGGTACGTTCAAGAACAAGTTGCTAGACTTATTCTTGAACCAAAACCAAACTCTCGGTTCAAAACCGATTAACAGCAGCCTAACTCCACCAAGAAGCAACGACGGCGGCCGTGAGGTAGAAGGCGGCGGCCGTGAGCTTCAAGGAATAGGCGGCCGAGAGCTTTAGGGTTTAAGGTGGCAGGGTTATTTTGATATCAAGGTATGATATGAAAAGTATGATTAACTATTAATCAAAACCTTGTATTTATATTATAAGGCTTTTAATTAAGGTTCAAGACTTTCTTAAAGTCTTATGGGCCCAAACCCATGATTTAATTAAAACCTTTTAATCACTTAATTAAGACTCTTCTTAATTAATTAATTCATCCAATGAATTTAATTTCCCTTATCGATTTAATCTTTTGTGCGACCCGATAGGATCTTGTAATGTTGGCAGTGACATAAAATCTCATTTTACGTTACAAGCTAAGAGCGGTGTCCAGCAACACATCGAGGCTACCCAAATTACAAGAATGTCAATGACTCGACATAACCTTTAGAACTTGTGATAATATTAACCATGTAACTTAATCCCTTTGTCCTTTGTGTTTAGATTGAACACGAGTCATGGAATAGTCATACTCGTATATTCAATCTTTATTTCTTGATCCCCAAGTAGAACTAGAATAAACGAATAAGCTCGATATCTCATATCGACTCATTCGAGCATGGCCATGCATTTTAGTTCTCACTTGATCAAGGGCCAAACACATCTCCTGTTATATAGGAGGGACAAATCCTATCTCGATCAATCAACATCCCTCTACATAATTCGTAGTGTATCCAATAGTCGCCTTTATAGATTACCCTGTTACGGGTAACGTTTGACGATATCAAGATACATAACTCCTTATGTTGGGATCTCTGATGATCACAAGTCGTAAGGATTCATACATTATTATCACTATGAGAATTGCATATGACGATCATATAACTATCCATGTTGCATTCTCATGGTGGGTCTGTCCAGTACATCGTTCTCTAACATGTACCCATGTGTTGATTTGATATCTCATATCAATGAACAATTCATCAATCAACACATACTAGTCTCTACGTATTATCATTATCCATATTCATGATAATACTTGACTAGGGACATCTTTAAGAATAATATAATATTATTCTAAGGACATTAACATATATATTAATTCACATTGCACTAGTTAAAAGAATAATATATAATAATGAATTGACATTCAAGAAATCATAAACATTGTATGTCAAAACAATCATCTAATGATTTGTGGGCATATCCCAACACTATTTTTGGTCAAAAAATTGTTGTTATTCAGGTTCAAAAACATGCTGCTATGGTTCAAAACTTTGTATTGTTTTGGGTTGAAAAAAAGGTTGCAAGTAATTCGAAAATGTGCTGTTACTATGTATTTCGAAAATCTGATTGTTTTGGCTTGATTTTTAGGCTGTTTTGGGGTTCAAAAACCTGCTGATATGTAGCTCCAAAATCTGCTGCAATTTGTTTCAAAAATCTTGTTATTTTGTTTTGACTTTCTTGATGAAATGAGTCGAATTAGATTGCTGAAATGAGTATATTTATGCTGCTGAAATGAGTCAAAATAGACTGCTGTAACAAAGTGAATTAAGATGGTAGTTGGGTCGAAGTATGTTATTAATTTGGTCCAGAATTCTATTACTAGTCTTGTTGTTTATTGCATTGATTTATAAACATGAGTGTGTGCATAAGTGTAAGGCTGTGGGCATATAAATTTTGATATGGAATTGAAATTGAGTTGTGGAATTCGTGTAGAACCTTCTCGAGCCTCGGGACAAAGAGAAGGGTAGAATTGTTGTCGATAAGGTACCTAGTGACGCACGAGTTAGATAAGTTTAGTGTATGATATGTTTAATGAACAATGTATTGTACTTTATTGGGTCGTCGTTGAGACTTGAGATTGGGATAATTGGGTCGCCGTGGGAATGAGCGATATATTGTTATGATATATGGGTGGCTGTTAAAGCGTGCAACGTGGTAATAAGATATATGGGTCACCGCTGAAGCGTGCAACGTGGTAATATGATATATGGGTTGCCGCTGAAGCGTCCGACGTGGTAATATGATATATGGGTCACCGCTGGAGCGTGTGATGTGGTAATAATATATGAGTCGCCGCTGAAGAGTGCGATGTGTTAATAAGATATATGGGCCGCCGCTGCAGCGTGCGATGTGTTAATAAGATATATGGGTTGCGCTGAAGCGTGAGATGTGATAATGTGATGTGGATCATACATTGATTTAAATATTGTGATTTTATGGAATTGATAAGTGTGAATTGTGATAACAGGAATAGTTCGCGAGATCTTATACTGTATTGACATACTCATGGAGTATCTCCTTATGGTACAGTATTATATTCTTATGAATTATTAAATGTGGATCGTAGATGGCAGTGAACAATGTATTGTGAATAAAATAAATTACGGTGGCAATGGAACAATATGATAAAAGTTAATGTGGATTTTATACTTGTGTATTTTGGAAACAAGAACATTGTAGAGATCTCTTATCATTTGAGAAGTATAAAGGAAATATCTTTTATGATATAATAGTATTTATTATGTTAATTTCGAATTGTGTATTTGATACATACATGAGTTTATCATGTTGATGAGCCCACCCTATGTGTGGGCTGTTTCTGTGGAAACAGGTGCAAGGTCTAGCATTTGGAGAGCATTGGGAGACAGAGTCGATGCGTCTAACAGTTTTAACTTAAACATTTCAGGATAGGTGATCGTAGCTAGTATGATTTTGATTTATTAAAATTATTTGGGGTTGTATAATATATCCAGGTGCGTAAGTTGTCTATTTTTGTGTGGCCCGTGCATTAGTTAGTCGCTTTATTTTTTTTGGGAATACGATTATGGACTCTTGGTGCTTTTGCTTTGAGGAATTATTTTGTGCATGATATTTTTTTTGGATAGTCCAATTTACGGTGAGACTCTGTCGAAATTTTTATTGAATCCACATCACCATTTTAGATTCATATAGACATTATATTGTTAAATTCTATTTTACCGTAAGCGGGTCTCACATCTATTTGTACACATATCAAGTTATATATATCATTATTATATACCAAATGTATGGTAAATGTAATAAATAAATTAAGATGTGAACTATCTATTTCACGTGTTATAGACAAATCTATTTATAAAAATGTCAAGTTATATACATCATTACTGCATATTAAATATATGATAAAGTGATACTAAATAAGCTAAGATGTTGACTATCTATTTCATGTATCTTTGACAAGCTATGCTGCACGGACACGGATGGGGACATGGGCACGACATGGATACGGGGACACGGATTTTCAAAAATTACAGGACACAACATTTCTAAGATACGGTAATAAATTTTTATTTTTTTTATATATATTCAATATATCCATTATGTTCTAATATACTAAAATTCGAAAAAAAAACTATAATTATCAAATATTCGAAAAATAAAATTGAAAATGATGTTAAGTTGTAGACACTTCATTCACTAATTAAAACATACAAAAAACAGTTACAAGTTTTTTAACTTTTTTGTAAAAAAAAATTATAAATCTTTTTTAAAAATTTTTTTTAAAAAAAATATTAAAAAAATCATTTTCTCGTGTCCTGTCGTGTCTGCGGCTTGTCCATGCCGTGTCCGAAACGTGTGGGAATTTTTTTTAAAAAAAAAGATCCAGACACGCCACGTGGCGTGTCCGACACCATGTCACACCTTTGTCCTGCCGTGTCCGTGTCCGCAGAGTGTCTGACACTGCATGTAATGATTTTTTGGAGTGTCGGTGTACCATAGTTGACAAATTATATTCAAATCTATTTGTCAACATGTCAAGTTATATAAATTATTATTATATACTAAATGTATGATGCATAATTTGTGGTATTATATAAGTTAATTTGTAGTATTATATATATACGACTTTGTGGTACTATATAAGATAAATTGTTATGTTATATAACATAATTTGTGGTTCTATATAAGCTAATTTATGGTACAATATATGCTAATTTGTGGTACTACATAAGCTAAGTTGTGGTACTATATACTAATTTGTGGAATGATGTGCCTAGAAATAGAGACATTTAGTACGTTTAATCCACGATTATGTATGATTTGATGGCTAATTTGTTGGGAAAACATTTATAAGTTTTGGTGTTAGTAAAAAGTCTACTGCTTGAAGTATCTACTGCATCGAAGAAGCTTACTGATGAAAAGTTCGTTGTTTGACTCTACAAAGGTCTAACGGGTCCAAGACTAGAAGATACTATCTACCCGGTTCAAAGACTGAGAGATATCATCTACCAGATACAAAGACTAAAAGGAATCGCCTATCGGGAACATGGGGCAGAAGTTATCATCTACCGGATGCAGAAAATAAACGTCTACTAGAACAAGAGTATCTCAGTCCACTGTGCAAATCTTTGAGAGATACCGCAGACGATGAAGAAGACATTAATTGACCTTAGTCCAGCAGACTACGTAACTAATGAGTAACCAGCAGATGATGAAAAAGACATCAGTTGTCTTTTATCCAGCAGACAATCATTCAAGGAGAAGTCAGCAGACGTACAAGGCAAAAGGACAAACCACAAACAGATTCATTCTGACAAATAGTACAATAGAGCGCCGCATTGCCATATCAACGCCACCAAATCCGGTCATAATGAAATAGCCGGTGACTAACAAGAATGGAAAAAAGACAAATAGAATTCGGATGAAAACCAGGAAATTGATTTTCTGCAGTTCTTTCCATTTGAAGAATAGTTGTCGTTAGACTCTCAAGTTTATAAATGTCGAAGAGAAGAATGAAGAAGCTACAAGCTCTCAACATTCTGAATTCCTAAATCGACTTCATTCAAGCAAAACACTAAAAACACTTATTGAAATCTCAGATGTTTTGCAGAGCAGTATTCAAGAGTCATTGAGATCTTGAAGATCAAAGTCTATTAAAGTCTAATGCTCAAAGGCTCTCTACGGAAGAACATAATCTTATTTTTGTGAGAGTGTTGTGAAGAAAATCAAATTGTAATCTCTGTCATTATTGTGTTGCTAGGAGTTTAGGCAAATCTGTGTTGGTGCCTAAGAAGGTTGTATGGTGTAAAGTGTAAACCAAAGTCTTCTAGTGTAACCTCCCTGCAAAGGAAGAAGGGGAGACATAAAAGTGTTGTACTTCGAACTTCCAGAAACATATTATGTGTCATTTACTTTCAGTACCTTATCATTCAGTTTCTTAAACATCTACTGATCAGTTCTAAACTCACAAGTCTAGTAGACACCTTCCGCACTGCTTTTAGTTGTCTACTGACTTGCTAACAATTGAGATCTTACTGCAGTACTTAACAGTATGCTGTATGTCAAAGAATCAAGAAATCGAGTTTAGTGTTTATTTAACCCCCCCCTTTTAAACACTACTCCGATCCTAACATAATTGGATACATATGTACCTAATCTTATAATTGCTTGACTTTAGGTAAAGGTGAAGAAATCGAGCTAACAACGATGAAATGAGGTCAAGAAATAACCAAGGTGAAGAAATTTGGAGACAATATCAAATAGAGGAGTTATTGGACAGCCAAGGAGGCGCTCAAGCGCCAGAAGACGAAAATTTAATCATAGAGGCAGCAGCACCGACGCCCAAGCACCTGTCGGGATGACCAAAATTATGCCTGGCAGAAATATGGTGCTTCGTAGTGTTTATCGCGTACCCCCATATTGTTAATAACAGTAAAGTATGTAGTAGCGTGAGTAGGGATCGATCCCACGAGAAATGATGGATTTTGTGTTAAAAAGTGCAAGTTAAAGTAAAAAAGGGAATTTTGAAATCAGTTAAATTACTATATGAATCTTAAAACTAACACTATGAATTATACTAAGAATGCAAGAGTAAAATAAGATTAATTAAATTATGAGAAAATCAATTCTTGGTTTTCGGTCAACTCTACCTTTGAATATTGGTCACTTGATCATCGATTATCAAAAAGATTCAATTTTTATGTTCAACCAATCATTATTGAATAATTTAAATCCTACCTCACCATATTCGTAGTCAAACAGAAAACAACATTCAAATTCAACAGTTATCAAATTATTAATCAAAACAACGTCAGTTAATGATTAATTCGATGATAGGCTCCTAAATTAGTAAGGATGATGAATCTAAACGATATAAACACCAGCGGTTTATGTCAATTGTTCTTCCTAAGAATTTAACAATGTCAACAGCAGACATTTATCAATCTTAATTAGCCTTAAATTGTATATATGATTACTAGATGATCAATCCAACAATCAAACATAACAATCATATTAACAAAATCTGAAAAACAAATTGGAATTGAATAAAAATCAACAATCAAAACATGAATCTCACAAGCAATCAAAATCCAAATGTATTGTTTCCCTCAACCAAGAATTAAAAGAGTTTAGCCACACATAACTAAATCAAAAGCAATAAAAAGTTGTGTAATAAACATAAAATAAAAAAAGATGAAGAATTACTAAAGAACAACACGATTCCGGCGTGTCACGTCCGTCTTTGTTCAAGTTGTTCTTCAATAATTGAGAGAAAATATGTAAAAGTAGGTCCAAGGTCGGATGATTTTCTCATATGAGGTCCAATTTTCATGTATATAGGATAGGAGACTAAAGAATTAGGGTAGGAATCAAATTGTGCAAGGAAATCTTGAGTTTCCTTTTTCAGGACTCTGCAGGTGCCTAGGGCGTGTAAAATCATGCGCCTATGTTTCTTTCTGGAAGTCTAAAATTGGCTGACAGGCACCTAGGACGCCTGTCTTCTGCCTGCTGCACCATAGTTTAATGTTTTGTCATAACTTTCTCATACGATCTCCAAATTCAACAAATTAGCTGTCCACGCGAAGATAACTGAAATTCTACAACTTTTGTGTTGACATTTCCAAAATATGAACATGAAGAAATGCAAGGAGAAAGAAGTGATACGTGTCTTGGATCCGATTTTTTTTCTCTTTTCTTCAACTTTCTTCATTCTTTCATCGTTTTAGCTTGATTTCTTCACATTTTCCTACATATGACCAAATATATGATTATGAACCATAAATATCAAGTTAACCATTAAATCATGCACAATCATTGACAATTAAACATATAAAATGTGTCTATTTCTAGACACATCAGTACTATATAAGCTAATTTTTGGTACTTTATATACTGATTTTTTATACCAAATATATTTTTTGTGGTTCTATATAAGCTAATATGTTGTACCAAATATACTGATTTGTGGTACTAAATAACATATTTTTGGTACTAAATATATTAATTTGTGGTACGATATATGTTATTACTCCATGGTACTACATATACGGATTTGTGGTTCCAATTATATTGTTTTGTGGTACTAAATATAATGATTTGCGCTACCAAATATATTGATTTGTGGTACTAAATATACTGATTAGTGATACTAAATAATATATTTTGGGTACTAAATAACATAATTTATGGTATTATATAAGCTACTATATGATACTAAATATACTGATTTGTGTACCAAATAGACTGATTTGTGGTACTATATAAGCTAATACATGGTACTAAATATACTGATTTGTGGTACTAGATAACATATTTTTGGTACTGACATAATTGTGGTACTATATAAGCTACTCTGTGGTACTAAATATACTGATTTGTGGTACCACATATATTAATTTGTGGTACTAAATATACTGTTTGTAAAAAGTACACAATAATATATTTTTGGTACTAAATAATATAATATGTGGTACTACATATACTAATATGTTGTACTAAACATACGAATTTGTGGTACTGTATAAGCTAATATGTGGTCTTAAATATACTGATTTGTGGTACTAAATGACATAATTTGTTATAATATATAAGCTACTATGTACTACAAAAACACATAATTGTACACAATTTATTACCAAAAGATACAACATGTGATGCCTAGATATGAATCATGCATGTTATACGTGATTATTGTGTAGTTATTAGATAATTAAGGTATGATGTGGACTCGGGTTCGGATTGAATTGAGTATGATCTCAACATAATTGAGAACAATCAATTGGTGTTGTTACGTTATATGATTATTATGACATTACATGAACATGGTTTAGTAGTACATCTACATGGAAGGCGTAGATTTGATGCATAGTAGACTGAAATAAACTTGACATGGAATGAATTTGACATGAGTTTGTTGGAAAATATATATATACAAGATCAGATTGAAAACACATACAAACACCCACAAAATCCTTCGCACTTCTTTCGACACTCTTGCTTTGCTTTCCACTTGTGGCTTGGGAACCAAAGAGGAACTTGCTCCTAGTTGAAGTTCTTGTAGATTTGGTAGGAAGTTATGAGGTGTAGGCTAGGATATTAACATCTATGTGTATATATGTTTAAGCATGTGGTTTTACTTGTTTGAGTTAGTAGGAGATGTAATTCAATGAAACAAGTTGTAATATTATGCATACATGTTCATATGATGAATTAGTGTTGTTTGCATGATGTTTTGGGGGCATAAGTGTAGGAAAATGGTATGAAGTGGAAGAGATGCATGAAAATCGCCATGTTATGATTTTTATAGAGCATAGTGATCGATTGCTAGTCGTGTAGCGATCGATCGCTCGAACTTAAGCACAAGTGAGGCAGTGCGTTTAGCGATCGATCGCTGGCTTGTATACGATCGATCGCTCGAACTTAAGCACAAGTGAGGCGGTGCGTTTAGCGATCGATCGCTGGCTTGTGTCATCGATCGCTAAGTGGTGATCGATCGCATGAAGGTAGAGATCGATCGTGATTGAGGCAGAAAGTTTGGTGTTAAATTTGGACATTACGTTGAAGCGATCGATCGCTACAGATGACTGATCGATCGCTAGTTCCATGTCTTGAAATGGTATATTTTCTTGATAATTGTGTAATGGTGTTGATTATAACCTTGAATTCTTGAATTTTATGTAGCACCATCACAGGGGACGGGCCAGAGAGGGGGTTAAGCATTGACCTTTGATTTTATATCTTTTGAACAGGACGACAGGTACATGTTGACGTATGTGTATTGATGCTACAGTTATGATGTATGTATTGTTATGTGGTGATGCATATATACATGTTATTGAAATATGAGATTGTTGCAAATGATGTTGTTGAGGCATAATACTGAGAGGCGTGATGCCGTTAGGCATGAGATATGACTGATATAACGTGTGAGGACAGCAATATGATACTTGCTGCTAATATGAAATTTGAAAGCTGAGCCACTGACATTTTGAGCGGGAAGGCAATATCATATATGTCCCGCTATAATAGGATGACGGATGAGACATGTCATGACATATTTTGTGTTAGTAATGCTTGTACAGGAACAATCAAAGATGAGTTTGTTAATGCATACAATACTTTTTGCCTTCTTATTGGCGTTGTATTGTGGTGCTCATATATATCAATACTCATGGTATGTGGTTGTTTCTGTAGGGACTCATAGATGAGGGAGGCCGGGATTGTGAGTCTACCTTCTGTTATTAGGCAAAATACTGATTGAGAGTTGAACTTATTAGGACTTTATGACATGTAATTGATGTAAATTATGTCATGTTTGAGACTAATGTAATAGCTGACATAGTAATGATCTTAATCAATATGGGTTTTATCTTAATCCTAAATGTCATTTATTTAATTATACGATGCACTTGAGGATTAAGGTAGCAAGGCCCCACATTAGTGGTATCAGAGCAATGGTTAGATGACTAGGGTAAACAATGGGTAGATGAATTGAACTAGTGAGATAAGTGTTCACTTAGAAGCATGTTTATGCAATTGATGTAGTATATTCTGTTATACTAATATGCTTTATGCGTTTGAGTATCGTTGTTAACCCTTGACTTGCAGCATGGCAGCTAGAATACCTGTGAATCCCCAAGAATAAATATGTGATGCTATGAGTGTGAATGCTAGTGTTGGTTTAGTTCCTATACCACCACCACTAGTAGGCCAAAGGCCAGTGGAACAAGTATTGTTACATGGGGAGTTGACATTGACTCAGTGTCTCAGTTATCAGCCGCCTCGACTTGAGGGTACTGAATCTGGTGAACAAGCTGAAGAATGATTGGAGCACATTGAATAGATATTTGTATCAGCTCCATGTGCAAAGTCAGCTTGGTTACGACTATCTGAATTTCAATTGGCGAAGAAAGCGATGATGTGGTAGAAGGTGACCATGATTGAAATGAGAGCTCAAGGACAAATTGTGGATTGAGATGTATTTAGAAGTCAATTTCTGGGCCATTATTTCCCTGTTGCAGCTAGACAGCTAAAAGAATATGAGTTTGCAAGTTTGAAACAAGGTAATATGAAGGTAGTTGATAATGCCTTGCAGTACTCATCCTTATTGAGATATGTTCCTCATATAGCTGCTAACACCAAGGCCAAGATTAGACATTTTGTGAAGGGATTAAGACCTGAGTTGTTTGATAGGGTTATTTCTAATAACCATACGTCATTTGAGGATGCACTGACCTAGGCAAAAATGGCAGAGATTGAAATTGGGGCTTATAAACAATATGTTTCATAAATGCATGTGTTAATGCATATATTAATGAAAGTATTTTAAAACGTAATATTTGATGTCCATTTACCTTCCGCCTTCCGCCTCATGTAACTCATAATCTTAAGCCTATAAATAGTGGCTTAAAGTGAAATGAAATATATATGAAAAGCTCTTTAAATTTCTCTCTCTAAATTGTCCTCTTTATAATAGAATACTATTATTTTATAACACGTTATCAACACAAATCTCTAGCTAACTTTGTGTAAGTGTGTAAGTTTTATTTATTTTCTTGATTTTAATTACAATATGACTAATCTTGCAAAACTCGAGTTTGTTGCTCTTGATATCACTGAAAAAAATTATCTATCATGGTTACTAGATGCTGAAATTCATCTAGAGGCAAATGGTCTCGGAGAAACCATCAAAGAAGAAAGTATAGCCACAAATCAAGAAAAAGGCAAAATCAATGATCTTTCTCCGTCACTACCTTGATGAAGGGTTAAAAACAGAATATTTGACGGTAAAGGATCCCTTTGCCTTGTGGACTAGTTTGAAGGAAATACATGAACACCAAAAAACGGTTATTCTTCCAAAAGCTCGTTATGAGTGGATGCACTTACTCTTGCAAGATTTTAAAACTGTAAGTGATTATAATTCAGCAATTTTTCGAATCAATTCAAAGTTGAAATTATGTGGGGAAATGTAATTGATGAGGATTTATTGGAGAAAATATTCTCCACTTTTCATGCTCCTGCAGCAGCAATATCGTGAAAAGGGTTTCAAAAAAATATCCTGAATTGATTTCTTGTCTTCTTGTTGCTGAACAAAATAATGAGCTTTTGTTGAAAAACCACGAGGCTCGTCCAACTGGTGCTGCTCCATTTTCTGAAGCAAATGCGACAACTATTCGATATAATAATGAACATAACCAAGGCTGAGGTCGTGGTCGTGGTCGAAATCGTTACAATAATAATCGTGGTGGCCATATCAAAAGTATTAAGCACCAATAATAATCGTGGTGGTCATATCAAAAAGATTACACACACCAGAAGTGGGAGCATAATGATGAGAAAGATGTAAACAAAAATAAAAGGGAGGATAATAAGTGTTATCGTTGTGGCATGAAAGGCCACTGGACTCGTACTTGTCGTACGCCAAATCATCTTGTTGATCTCTATCAAGAATCATTGAAGAAAAAAGAGAAAATGATAGAGACAAATTTCAATAGCAAATATGTTAATCTTGACCGTAATTTTGTTGACAATGGTTTTAATGATTTTACTTCTTTTGATATTGCTGATTTCTTTGTCAATCACCCTGAAGGTGATACTAGTCATGAAAATGCCTAAGAATTTTCATTTTTGTTTGCAAATAAATATTTCATTTTATGTTTGCAAATAAATATTTATAATAAATGTTTATTGTCAATATTTCTTTTATTATACAAATATTTTATTTATCATAAACAGAAGAAGAAAAAAAATATCATTTTGAATTATTTTTTTTGAAGAAAATGGGTGTTCCAATGATCATTAACAAAGAATTATGTTTGGTAGACAGTGCAACAACACACTCTATATTTAATGATAAGAATTATTTTTCATATCTAATAATGAAAGAAGCTCATGTTAGTACCATATCTGGTAATGCAAAATTAATTGAAGGCTCCAGAAGAGCAACTATAATTTTGCCTGGAGGAACAAAATTTTGCATTGATAATGCTTAATTTTGCTCAAAGTCTCAAAGAAACTTATTGAGCTTTAAAGATATTCGTAAAAATGGATATCATATTGAGACTAAAAGTGAAGATAATAATGAATACTTGTATATTACAAATATTAACTTTGGAAAGAAAGTTGTTTTGGAAAAATTACATTCTTATTCCTCTGGATTATACTACACATATATAACTACAATTGAAATATATGCAACGGTAAACTAGAAGTTTACTGATCATAATGATTTTATCATTTGGCATGACCGGTTGGGTCATCCCGGTTCTATAATGATGAGAAGAATTTTAGAGAATTCATGTGGTCATTCTTTGAAGAGCCATAAGATTCTTCAATCCAATGAATTCTCATGTGCAGCTTGTTCTCAAGGCAAGTTAATCATAAGGCCGTCACCGATGAAATTAAAAATGAATCTCCTGCGTTTTTAGAACGCATACATGGAGATATTTGTGGGCCTATTCACCCACCTTGTGGACCATTTCGATATTATGATTTTAATTGATGCATCAACGAGATGCACATGTATGCCTATTGTCAACTCGCAACTTGGCATTTGCAAAATTACTTGCGGAGTTAATTCGGTTACGAGCACATTTTTCAGATTATACTACCAAGAAAAATCGTCTTGATAACGCTGGTGAATTTACATCACAATCTTTTAATGATTATTGTATGTCTGTTGGAATAATTGTTGAACATCATGTCGCTTATGTTCATACACAAAACGGTCTTGCGGAATCATTTATTAAGCGTCTTACTGATTGCACGACCATTGCTCATGAGAGCTAAACTCCAAATATCTGCGTTGGGACATGCAATTTTGCATGTAGCTGCATTAATTCGCATAAGACCAACGAATTATCATGAATATTATCCCCAACAATTGGTTTTTGGTCAGGAACCAAACATTTCCCATCTTAGAATTTTTGGATGTACAGTTTATGTTCCAATTGCTCCACCACATCTCACAAAGATGGGACCTCAAAGGAGATTGGACATATATGTTGGGTATGAATCAACTTCTATAATAAAATATCTTGAGCCAAAAACTGGAGATTTATTTACGGCTCGTTTTGCTGATTGTCATTTGATGAATCATTTGTCCCAACATTAGGGGGAGAAAATAAACAGTCGGTTGATAAAATTATGTGGAATGGATTGTCATTATGTCATCCTCGCACAAGACAATGTGAACTCGGAGTTCAAAAGATAATTCATTTGCAACAATTAGCGAATCAATTGCCAGATGCTTTTTCTGGCCTAAAGCGCGTGACCAAGTCACATGTACCGGTTGTTAATGCTCCGATTCGAATTACTGTCCCTGAAGGACCTTCTACCATTATTAGTAAATTAAAGGCGCCTATGAAACGTGGTAGACCAGTCGGTTCTAAGGATAAAAATCCTCGAAAAAAGTTAATAATGAAGATAGTAAAATCGAGGAAATTGAAAATCCAAAAGCATTCTCAAAATCAATAACTCTTGAAGAGTTTCCAGACATGATAAATAAAAAACTTCCAGAAGAAGATCAGGTACCTGCAAATTTTAATAATAATTAGATCTCAATAAATTATGTCATGACTGGGAAAAGATGGAACCGATATACAACTAATGTTGATGATAAATTTGCATATACTACATCAATTACTATTATGAATGAGAACGAGGATCATGAACCAAAATATGTGGATAAATGCAGACTTAGAAATGATTGGTAAAGATGGAAAGATGCAATTCAAACAGAGTTGGATTCGATGACACAACGTAAATTTTTCGGACCAGTAATACGCACACCTGAAGATGTGCAACCAGTTGATTATAAATGGGTCTGTGCAAAAACGAAATGAGAAAAATGAAATTGTGTGGTATAAGGCAAGACTTGTTGCACAAGGTTTTTCCCAAAGACCTAGTATTGATTATGATGAGACATATTCTCCTGTGGTGGATGCAACAACTTTTCGTTATTTGTTTAATCTGGCAGCAAATGAACAACTTGAAATGCGTCTTATAGATGTTATTACTGCCTATTTGTATGGCTCACTCGATAATGACGTTTATATGAAAATCCCTGAAGGTTTAAAAGTACCTAAGGGACATGACCACGGTTCTAGAGAACTTTACTCGATCAAATTGTATAAATCGATATATGGCCTGAAACAAGCTGGACGCATGTGGTATAATCGCCTTGGTGAATACTTGATGAAACAAGGCTATATGAATGATCCTATTTGTCAATGCGTTTTTATTAAGAGGTCTGGAACTGAGTTTACAATCATTGCAATATATGTTGATGATTAAATATTATTGGAACTCCTGAGGAGCTCAAGAAAGCTACGGATTTTTTGAAGCAAGAATTTGAAATGAAGGATCTTGAAAAACATCATTTTGCCTAGGCTTGCAAATTGAGAAAGTGGCATCTTGTTACATCAGTATGCTTATACATCAAAAATGCTTAAACGATTCTATATGGATAAAGCACATCCACTAAACACGCCTATGGTTGTAAGATCACTTGATGTGCACAAAGATCCTTTTCGACCTCATGAAAATAATGAAGAACTACTAGACCCAGAAGTACCATATCTTAGTGCTATTGGAGCATTAATGTATCTTGCTAGTCATACACGCCCTGATATATCATTTGCTGTGAATCTGCTAGCAAGATATAGTTCTTCACCTACACGAAGACATTGGAATGGTGTTAAACATATATTTCGCTATCTTGAAGGAACGATGGATATGTGCCTTTATTATCTTAAGGCACCCAAATTTGATCTCATAGGTTATGCAGATGCTGAATATTTATCTGATCCTCATAATGCTCGGTCACAATCGGGTTATGTGTTCACATGTGGTGGTACAACTATTTCTTGGCGTTCTATGAAACAAACTATAACTGCCACTTCTTCTAATCATGCTGAATTATTGGTGATCCATGAAGCAAGTCGAGAATGTTTTTGGTTAAGATCTGTAATCCATCATATTTGAGAAACATGTGGTTTGCATTTGGACAAAAAATGTTTCTACAACTTTGTTCGAAGATAATGCTGCATGCATCACTCAATTGAAGGAAGGATACATCAAATGCGATAGAACGAAACACATTTCACCAAAATTCTTTTTCACTCATGATCTTCAAAAGAACGGTGAGATCAATGTTCAACAAATCCGTTCAAATGACAAGCTGACAGATTTATTCACAAAGTTTCTACCAACTTCAACATTTGAAAAGTTGGTTCACAAGATTGGAATGCGACGACTAAATATATCGAATGATGAGCTCAAGAAGTGAAATTATTTCACACTGTACTTTTTTTTCCTTAACCATGTTTTTTTTCCCAATGGGTTTTTCCTGGTAAGGTTTTTAATGAGACAGTGTATGGACATCCAAAGGGAAGTGTTATAAATATGTTTCATAAATGCATGTGTTAATGCATTTATTAATGACAGTATTTTAAAACGTAATATTTGTTATGAAACGTATATCGGATGTCCATTTACCATCCGTCTTCTGCCTTTCGCCCCATGTAACTCATAATCTTAAGCCTATAAATAGTGTCTTAAAGTGAAATGAAATATATATGAAAAGCTCTCTAAATTTCTCTCTCTAAATTGTACTATTTATAATACAATACTATTATTTTATAATATACTTTAATTTGTTTTTCAAATTTACAATTTTACGTAAACAAAATTGTAGTTTGCCGACATATAAGTATTTGTGTGTACTCCCAGACAGCGGGGAAGACAACGGAAAAGTTAGGTATAAGCGAACCAGGAATGACAGCGAGATCTCTGTGGCGCGTCACAGCGAAGATGCTTCTGACGGCTACGGTGGCCGGCGGGGCAGCTGTAGGGGCTGCGGCGATTGCCAAATCCGAAGACCCCGCCTCTGCTCTCAAGCTCTCCACCACCATCCCTCTACGCCTCCTCCGCGACGCCTTCACCGCAACAAACATCGCGTTCGGTGTGTTTCAACTTCAAATTTTGTTCGCGAATCGCTAATTCCTTCAATGAAAGCAGAGTTTAATGTTTTGCGTTGCGTGTCGCTTGCTGTTTTCTTCGATTTAGTTAAAGTAAAAAATTGAATAGATAAGTAATTATAAGAACTCAAAATTTTTTCAGTACAACGTAGCAGCTATGTTTGTATGTATAGTTAATGATTTTGCTGGACGAACTTGTTTTTTTTCTGCTTTTTCGTCTCTGTTTCTGGTTATGTATGCGACTGTATCAAGATGTTGTGGAGATTGCTTTGTTAATATAGTGCCTAAATGCCTGGATTAAATTTTTTATACAAAATTCACCAAGAAAGCATGCATTGACCTACTCCAAGTCCATCCACCATGTTATGGACTCCACTGTTATATGTTGAAGCTAGACCCAAGAATCTCAAACCCATGGTAGAGTCTAGATGTGATGGGGAGGATGGAAATAAAATGTGGGGGGTGGGGGTAATTTGTGGGATTCATTCTGTATTTTCATTTGAGTGGGTTGGTCTAGCTGAAGCTAGGGATTGTACAGAGGATTTCCTCTGGGAGTTTTACTGTTTTGATTTCATTCCATTAATATTTATATATTTCAGCATTTTGATTCATCATTCGTGTTGTTTAAATTGTTCTAAGCTCAAGTGATTCTATCACACCATTTCAAGGAAATACAGGCACAGGTCTTCATCCATGGCCTCCACCCTAATATCAACATCCTGCACAATCTCATCCCTTTTTCCTCTGCCACAAACATAGCTTACTCTGAAAAGTATTTTTGATCAAATAGAAATTCCGAATTTATTTATCTATAATGTGATGATCAAGGCATGTGCGAAAGCGGGTAGTTGTAGAAAAGCCCTTTACTTATTTGATGAATTGCGTGCACATGGATTGCTCCCGTAATTACACATACCCCTTTGTATAAAGCTCTTGGAGGGTTGAGGGTGGTTCTTGTTCATGGGTTTCTGATAAAAAATGGGATGCTTATGACTCTTATGTCTGTAATTCGGTTTTGGATATGTATTGGGAGTTGTGGTGTGTTGAGATTTGAGTATAATGTTTGATGAAATGCCTCATAGAGACTTGATTTCGTGGAATATTTTGATTGCTGGTTTTGTGAACAGTAACAAATTAGAAGTTTATTGGAGGATGAGACAAGATAGAAGTTTGAAACCTGATGTGGCTACAATTGTTAGTACATTGACGGCTTGTACTTCCTTGAAGAGATTGGATCTTGGTTGTGAAAATCGTGACACTATGTTCGAAGTCGACTTGGACTTATGGTGATAATAGGAAATGCATTGTTGGATATGTATGCTAAGTGTGGGTGCTTGGGTATGGCCAGGGGAATATTCGGTACAATGCATGAAAAGAATGTGCTTTGTTGGACTAGTATGGTGTCAGCATATGTGCACTGTGGTCAATTGGACGAGGCTACGTCATTGTTTGAAAGCGCTTCAGTGAGAGATCTTTTTTTATGGACGACCATGATTAATGGATATGTACAGTTTAACAAGGTTGATGAGGCGATGGTGCTGCTCAGGGACATGCAAATGGATAGAGTTAGCCAGATAAGTATACTTTGGTTGCTTTACTAACAGGATGTGCTCAGTCAGGAGCCTTAACAGGGTGAATAGATCCATTCTTACATAGAAGAAAACGGAAAAAAATAGATGGTGGTGGTACAGCTCTTATAGAGATGTATGCAAAATGTGGGATCTTAGATATGTCCTGAATATTTTTTATCACATGAATCAGAAATATACAACATCATGGACTGCAATAATTTGGGCATTTGCGATGAATGGACATAGAGATAGAGCATTGCAATTTTTTTAGGAAATAGGAATGATTCAAGTTTGGATTAAACCTGATGATATCACCTTTATTGGTGTTTTAAAAATTCTTGCAGTCATGGAGGGCTAGTTGAGGATGGCCGAAGGTATTTAGACTCTATGACCGAGATATATCGGATTGAACCGAAGTTGGAACACTACGGTTTCTTGATAGACCTTCTTGGTCGTGCTGGACTCTTAGAAGAAGCTGAGGATATGATAAACAAAATATCGACTAAAGAAAATAAGCTTATTGTCCCAATTTATGGAGCTTTGCTTAGTGCTTGCAGGAAGCCAGGAACTATGGAAATGTTGATATGGGTGAACGCATTGCCCAGCGGATTTTGGAGATCGAGTCCCGTGATTCTAGCAGCCATATATGCTTCTGGCTCGTATATATGCATCTTCCAGTTGTGACTAAAGTTAGAAGAAAAATGACAACCATTGGTCACAAGAAGGTGCGTGGTTGCAGTGCACTTGAAGTTTTTGGAAATGTCCCCTAAACAGTGGTTGGAAATGAATATCTGCGCAAATGTTACGGACTTGGGATCTCTCAAGTGGTTGGGTACAAGAGAGCGTGTCTTTAACCATAGGAAATATGATTGGAATCTGATTTCAAAAGTAAGATTGTCAGATGCTAAGTTGAGCGATACACCCATTGGACAAAATCAGTCTTATATTCGTAGAATATAATCATAAGCATATCTCTCATTGGTCCATCCACTTATAAAAAAAGGTGGAGACATATTTACTTAGGGCCCATTTGGGAGGAGGGATTTGGGCTGATTTGGATTTCAAATCCACGGCTCTAATCCACTCCACTTGTTTGGTTTCAATTAAAATGGGCTGATTTGGATTTCAAATCCAAACCCAATATTTTAATTGGATTTCAAATCCACTCCTACTATCCATCATTTCAAATCTCCTCATCCTCAATTCACACCTCTTCTTCAATTCCTCACGCCTCTTCGTCACATCCCCACGCCTCTTCGTCGAACGCACTCAAGCCTCTCGCTCCTTTTCGTTGTATCAATCTTGCACATGTTTATTTTCGTATCTCTTTGTGTGTGAGCTCAGTTATATGCTTGTTTGAGGATGGTTCTGAAATTTTAGTGATTAGTCGTTACAGTTTGCAAGTTCTTACGTCTGAAGAAGAGGAATCCGTTATAATTTTGCAAGTGCATCCTATATTTCTGTGTAGCAATACATTGTGATGTTTATTACATTTACGGGATTGTTCTTGTAAAACAAGATATAGTTGTACTTTGTAGTGAAAATCATTGTGATATTCATTTTGTTTACGGGATTTGCACTTAAGAACCACACTTTTGAATGTTTGAATTATTTCGGATTTATGTTGTTTAGTTAACTAGATATCCGTGCCTGTGAAGCAAATCTTATTTGAATTTCAACTCTGCTCACTTGTCTTGCTAATTGTATGAATCAGAATTTTTAAAATCCATCTCCAACCAAACAATTGATTACAAAATTAGAATTTCAAAACTATGGATTTCAAATACTTTGATTTGAAATCTCCAAATAAATCCAAATCCCTCCATCCGAACACACTCTTAAGAATCAGTAGACTGGTTATTTGTTTTGATGTGCAGATTTTTTTAGTCAGTTTATGGGGATTAGTATGCTCGGGCATCGCTTGTATTACCTTAAAGGCAATATTAAGGAAGAAGAAGAATATAGAGAGTCCAAAGTAATTTCTCAGATTTTATTATATTTCTTAACCTTGAAAAAATACAATGTTAATGTCTTCAATATATAGAAGACTCCTAACCCTAGAATAAAGGAAAAAATCTAATCTTATAATTTGAGTCAAAGATAAAGAGATAAGAATATAACAAACTCAAATCCTAACAATCTTATCAACACTCCCCCTCAAGCTGGAGTGTACAAATTTTGCATTCCAAGCTTGTCTACAAGTCTTTCAAACATGGGCCTGAACAGAGCTTTTGTCAGTGTGTCAGCAGTCTGTTCTGATGTTGGAATATAATCAATACTGATTGTTCCTTTATCAATTTTTTCTTTAATGAAATGTCTGTCTACTTTCCACATGCTTTGTTCGGTCATGATGTACAGGGTTGTGTGAAATATCGATAGCAGCCTTGTTGTCACACAGTAGCTTTAGGGGATTTTTTGTACTCAATTTCAGTTCTTCAAGCATCATTTTTAACCATAAGGCTTCACATACACCATGAGCAACTGATCTTAATTCTGCTTCGGCACTGCTTCTTGCTACAACTGGCTGCTTCTTACTTCTCCAAGTCACTAGGTTTTCCCCATACAAAGGAACAATACCCAGATGTAGATCTTCCATCACTTATCGAGCCTGCCCAGTCAGCATCAGTAAAAATTTCAACACATCTTGAATCTGTTTTTTTGAAAAACAGGCCTTTCCCTGGTGTCCCCTTTAAGTACTTCAGTATCCGATAGACTGCCAACATGTGTTCTTCTAGAGGGGCATGCATGAACTGACTTACACAACTTACCGGAAACGCTATGTCTGGTCTAGTGTGAGAGAGGTAAATAAGTTTTCCAACTAGACGTTGATATCTACCTTTATCCACAGGATTGCTGCTCATAGTTTCACCTAATTTCAGATTAGGATCCATTGGAGTATCAACCGGTTTACACCCAAGCATTCATGTTTCTTTCAAAAGATCTATCACATATTTTCGTTGAGAAACCGAAATTCCAGATTTGTTCATTGCTACTTCCATACCAAGAAAAAATCTCAAAACTTTCCCAGATCCTTCATTTCAAATTCCATCTCTTCTGGATCATCACCTGTGAGTATAATATCATCTACATAAACAATCAGTAGGGTTTTTCTTTCATTTTTATGCCTATAGAACAGTGTATGATCAGCATTGGCCTGACTATAATCAAGTTTTAACATTGCATTTGTGAATCTGTCGAACCAGGCTCGTGGAGACTGTTTTAGTCCATACAGTGACTTTTAATCTGCATACCTTTCCTTGCTTGCTTTCCTCATCAAATCCCGGTGGCAATGTCATGTACACTTCCTCTTCAAGATCTCCATTTAGAAATGCATTCTTCACATCCAACTGATAGAGTGGCCAATCCAAATTTGCTGCTATTGACAATAAGACTCTTACTGTATTAATCTTGGCAACTGGGGCAAAGGTTTCCTGGTAATCAATGCCATAGGTTTGTGTATAGCCCTTTGCGACTAATCTGGCTTTGTATCTTTCAATTGTGCCATCAGTCTTGTATTTCACAGTAAAGACCCATTTGCACCCTACTGGTAACTTCTCCCTTGGTTTTTTAACAACTTCCCATGTGCCGTTAGATTCCAATGCTCGCATTTCTTCTAAAATAGCCTTTTTCCAGTTAGGATAACTCCAGGCTTCTTGTATTGTGGTGGGAACTTTAGTATTTGAGAGATTGGAAATCAGGGCTTTAATAGAAGTGGATAGGTGCCCATAAGACACAAATTTGGCCAAGGGATGTTCCGTGCAGGATCTTGTCCATTTTCTCAATGCTATTGGTATATCAAGATTAGGTATATCGAAGTCAAGGTTAACTGTTACCTCATTTGACTCAGATTTCGATTTGGAAGTTTGACTGTCCAGGCTAATAGTGTTCTCAGGTTCCTCTGGTATCATTTCCTTGGTCGAAGGATTCTTTCATGAGTAATGCAAGAGAAACGGTTGTAGGAGATCTCCCCCTGTCGTTGACTGATCGAGAGAGGAAGACGGAGATAGAGGAAGACCAGAAGTAGGCAGAGGCGAAAGGATTGCTGAAGGAGGTTGCGGATCCCACATGTATTCCCACAGTCGAGGAAGGACTGTGGTTGGGCAATCTGAGTATAAATCCTCCCCTTACCACAAGAGACATAATTTGGTGTTGGAAAGAAAGGGACATTTTCAAAGAAGGTGACATCCCTAGAAATGAAATATTTTTTCAAATCCAAAGAATAACACTGGTATCCTTTTTGTGTGGAAGAGTAGCCCAAAAAAATGCATTTATGTGACCGAGGATCGAGCTTATGACGATCGGAATCGAGATTATGTACGAAGGCCGAGCAACCGAACACCTTGAGGTCAAGAGCGCAAAAAGAACGAGTGTCAGGGAAACAATTCTGTAAGCAAGTAAGAGGTGATTGAAAACTTAGGATTCGAGAAGGCATCCTATTGATTAAATAGCATGCAGTTAACAGTGCCTCGCCCCAAAAATATTTCGGGACATTGGAAGTGAATAAGAGGGAACGAGCAACTTCTAATAGGTGGCGATTTTTACGTTCTGAGTTACCATTTTGTTGGGGCATGTGTACACACGAACTTTGATGAATTACACCATTTTCATTCAAAAAATCACACAGGAAAGAGTTAAAAAACTCAGTGCCATTATCCGTTCGAAGGATTTTAATGGGTGTATTAAATTGTGTCTTGATCATTGAGTAAAAATTACGAAAAACTTGGCCAGCCTCCGATTTTTGTTTTAAAAGATAAACCCAACAAACACGAGAATGATCATCAGTAAACGTAATAAACCACCGGAAATTAGAATTAGTGCTAACACGGGAAGGACCCCAAATATCACTATGAATTAAATTAAAAGGTTTAGAAGGTTTGTAAGAAACAGAGGGAAAAGAAACACGAGTATGTTTAGATAATTGACAAATCTCGCATTGAAAACAATCATGAACCTTAAACAAAGAAGGAAACCACCGTTTTAAATAAGCAAAATTTGGATGCCCTAGTCTAGAGTGAAGCGGCATGATCCATTGTGTGCGGGAAAGGGATGAAGGAGTTGCTGAATTGTGGACGAGATGACTCACAAAAGAATCCTCTTGAAGGTAATAAAGTCCAGAGATAGTCTTAGCACTGCCAATCTTCCTCCTCAAAATCTGGTCCTGAAAAACACAAATGGATGGTGTGAAATAAACAACACAATTCAAATCCGAGGTCAATTTGCTAACAGAGATCAAGTTGCAAGATAATGTAGGTACAAACAAAACATCCTTGAGAGTTAGACAAAGAGTGATAGTAACATTGCCAATGCCCACAATCTTTGCATAAGAACCATCCGCTATTTTAACCCTTGAAGGCCAGACATAGGCAAAAAAGTTGTAAAAGCCGTTTTACTGGACGTCATGTGATCCGAGGCCCCGGAGTCAATAATCCAAGACTTACCATTCGTATTGAGGGCTGTGTGCAAGGTACCTGTGGCTGCAACAGGGGAGGATGAGAGCCCTGTGTCTGAAATGAGTTTCATAATCTGTTCCAATTGGGTCTTGGAAAAACCAGAATCTGCTTGTGACGCATGAGCCTCCGAGGCAGTGGTAGATTGCGATCCCTTCTTGTCCCGAGGCTTGAATTTATTTGGTACCCAATTGGCTGGTTTCCCATGAATTTTCCAGCAAGTGTCTATGGTATGGTAATGCTTTTTACAGACTTCACACCATGGTTTTCCATCCTTGAGGTGAGGCGCGTGACTGTCAGCATGGTGGGGAGCAACAAGAGCCGATGACTCAGTGTGTGGAAGAATAGTGGGAAGCATCACACGCTTCCTACTCTCCTCCGGCGGATAATAGCAAAAACTTCATCAGTAGTGGGCATAGGGGACATACCCAAAATACGGCCACGAACTTCGTCCAAATCTCTATTCAAGCCAGCCAAAAAATCATATACCCGATCCTTAGCAACCATCGAACAATAAAGGGACGCATCAGCAGGATCCTTCCAATCACAGATTCGGAACAAATCTAATTCTTGCCAAAGGCGTTTGAGCCCACTAAAATATTGCGTAACAAGGGCATTCCTTTGTGTCAAATTTCGGGCCGTGTTACGTAATTCAAACACTTGTGATGAATCAGAAAAATCGGAGTAGGCCAGCGCAACGGCGTCCCATATGTCTTTGGCCGTGGGATGGAAGAGATAGGTATTACTAATCCCTTCATCCATGGTTTTAAGAAGCCAAGCCATGACTAAAGAATTTTGTACATCCCAATTTTGGAACGCTGGATCAGTGTGGGATGGTGGGGAGGAAGAACCATCGATAAAGCCAAATATTCCCTTCCTTCTTATTACTAATTGAACGGACTTTGACCATTGAATATAGTTTCGCCCATTCAATTTATGGTTGGTGATTTGGAAAGAGGGTGGATCGTATGTGGCAGGGGGATTCGTGGGGAACGGTGATGTGTGTTTAGACGAAGAGTCTGATTGTTCACCATCAAACTCACCCGCATAAGCCATCTGAACCATCGAGAATTGCGAATGGCAGGAAACGAAAAAAAAAAGAAAAAAATTTGCCTCTAATGCTCTGATACCATAAAGGCAATATTAAGGAAGGAGAAGAATATAGAGAGTCCAAAGTAATCTCTCAGATTTTATTATATTTCTTAACCTTGAAAAAATACAATGTTGATGTCTTTAATATATAGAAGACTCCTAACCCTAGAATAAATGAAAAAATCTAATCTTATAATTTGAATCAAAGATAAAGAGATAAGTATATAACAAACTCAAATCCTAACAATCTTATCAACATACCTTCTTTCTCAGCCTCTTGTACCAACTTCAAGCCATAATTTAGTGTCTTATCCTTTTGTTAGATTCTAATCATAACCATTTTTGTCTAGTTCTTTGATGAATTGATACTTTACATTCTTGTGATCATAATATTATTGGTATTTGGTATAGATGTTTTTGGCCATATGTTTGTTTCTGTACTACAAATTTTGGCCATTATTACATCATCCAAGATGCATGATCACTGCAACTGTTCAGCATTTAAACAAACTCAGGCTCCTTTTCGAGCTTCTAGTCACTCTTCAACTCCTTTTAGTGTATCCAGTCACTCTACAAGTCCTTTCTTTATGCAACACACTTTGCTATTCCTAGCTTCTTGGAACTATGGACAAGCGGGACACTGTCATTAATCCATTCTAGTTTTATCCAATTTACCGCGTCAATGACAGATCATCTAGATTGTTAATTCTTTTACTTGAAATTAGTTTCGAATGCTCTTGGTTCAGTTAAATACTGTCCATAACAGTTATCTTATTATTTGAATCTCGTGTTTTCTTCTTCGATCATTGCACATGACCTCAAACTTGAAAGATATTCTAGAGTCTAACAAACTGAGCGTTGGCTTTGAATTTGTTGGATGAGCTTGATTCTGTGAATTTCTGACAATGATTGATCATTCTTGTCTTTTTCAAACCACATAATTTTTATTTGTGACATTACAGCCATAAATCAAAAGATTTTTCTTGGTACGTCTTTGTAGTATTATTTTGGAGATTCTTATGTCTTGTAATTTCCTGTCAGATTATGAGTATTCTCTCTGGGGATTGGCAGAGGATAGCGTTGAAAGGGAAAAAATTAAACATGAAGTTCATGCCAGGAGCGCACTGAAACTTCAAGAACTTTTTTTTAAAAATGGAGGAATATATATCAAGTTAGGTCAACACATCAGTCAGCTGGTATGCTCTTCTCATGCTGTTATTTCAATGCTGTGCTGCTGCTACAGGACATCATCACAAATGTCTTCTTCAGGAATACTTGGTACCACATGAGTATGTCCAGATAATGAGACAATCAATGTTGAATAGATGTCCAGTTTCATCTTATGGCCAGGTGTGTGATGTTGTCAAGAAAGAGCTTGGAGGGTCGCCTGATGAAGTAAGTTGTCATTCATTCAAATAGAGCTTGAAATTTTTATGGTTTTTCTAGCTCAATCAGAGCATCAATTGATCATGGTTTATCAAAGTATTTGTCCATTGCTAGTTTACTAAGTTGCTTAAAAGTCCAGGCTGGTTTACCATGTTTTGTTTCCTGCAGATTTTTGATGAGTTTGATCCAGTCCCCATAGCAAGTGCTTCTTTGGCACAAGTTCATGTTGCCCGAACTCATGATGGTCATAAAGTTGCTGTGAAGGTAACGAAATCTCAACCATCATACTTGTTTTGCCTTGATATAAATTATGTGATTCTTTTTATCTTATTCTCTTCAGGTTCAGCACGCTTACATGCTAGACACAGCTGCTGCAGATTATGCAACCGTGGAGTTAATTGTGAACACATTGCATTGGCTCTTTCCTTCTTTTGATTACAGGTTTCAAATAATTTTAATCAACACAATTTCTTGAGTTTCCATGAATGGAGAATTTAATCTGTACTGATTGTCATACAAACATAATATGCATGATCCAAAGCTAAGCCCTCCCTATTTACATTTTCTCACCAAAAAAATCTACTTTTCCCTCATTGCAGATGGTTGACTCATGAAATGCGAGAAAGTGTACCGAAGGTTTGTTGCTAGTTCATCGAGCTTATTCATTTTTTCTCGTTCTACAACAACAACAACAAAGACTAAGCCTTTAATCTCAATGAATTGTGGTAGACTAATGAACAATAGATAGAATCAAGTCGGGTCGGACACGTGCGTCAGTCTTCTCCAAGCGTTTCTATCGGTAAGAATATCCACTTTAATCCCTGAACTCCAAGTCTTTGCGTATAACTTCGAGCCATGTCTTATTCGGTCTTCCTTTGGCTCTCGTGAAATGGTCGAAATCTATGGACTTCACTCGACGTACAGGTGCATTGCTGGGCTTACATCGTATGTGATCAAACCAACATAAACGACTTTCTTGCATCTTCTCTTCTATACAAGCTCAAATGTTTTTGCGTTCCTTATTTTATCTCTTCTGGTCTTACCGCACATCCAACGGAGCATACAAATCTCTGTCGTACTCATCTTTTGGATGTGATTCATCTTGGGTGCCCAACATTCCTTCCCATACAACATTGCAGGTCTGATGACGGTTCTATAAAACTTTCCCTTCAGTTTCAGCTGGGTATTACGATCATATAGAACTCCGGTGGCGTTTCTCTATTTCAACCAGCCCGCCTGGATCCTGTGATTAACGTCATTGTCAAGCTCTCCATCTTTTTGAATAACAGAACATAGGTATCGAAACTTGGTGCTCATCGATACCTCTTGAACATCGAGTGCTACAACACCGGATTCCTGAAAGGTACTATCACTAAATTTGTATTCAATATATTCCGTTTTAGACCTACTTAATCTAAAACTCTTTGATTCCAAGGTCTTTCTCCATACTCAAAATTGGCATTTACCCATGCACTAGTTTCGTCGATTAACACAACATCGTTAGCAAAAAGCATGGTCCTAGGTAATTCAGTCTGTATGTCTTTTGTTATCTTATCCATCACTAGGACGAACATGAAAAGACTCAACACAGAACCTTGGTGCAATCTGATAGTGATCGAGAACTCACTTGTCACCCACTGCACGTTCTCACATTGGACGCTACTTTGTTGTACATGTCCTTGAGTATATTGATATACTTGATGAAAACTTTTTCTTCATCAAAGCCCAGCCCACCATGATATCTCCATTGGGACTTTATCGTAGGCCTTCTCCAAGTCTGTAAAGACCATATGCAAATATTTACTCCTCTCACGATATCGCTCGACAAGTTGATGAAGTAAATAGATAGCTTCCGTAGTTGACCGTCCTGGCATGAACCCGAATTGGTTCTCCGAGATCTTAATCTCTCTCCTTAACCGACATTCAATTGTCCTCTCCCAAAGCTTCCTTGTGTGACACATGAGTGTATACCACGATAGTTGGTGCAAGTGCAACTCTGATGTCACATTTGTTCTTATAGATAGCGATGATAGTACTCCTCCATTTATTTGGAATTTTGTTACTCCTCTAAATCTTGTTAAATATATCTGTTAGCCACTTTATCCCCGTCGGTCTTAAACATCTACATACTTCAATAGGGATTTCATCAGGACCAAATGCTCTTCGTGCTTTCATTTTGTTCAAAGCTTCTTTAACCTCAGATTCTCTAATTCTGCGAGTAAACTCACGGTTTACATCATGTTGATGTATGTTAAGATCATCTAAATCTTGGCTAAAGCCACCGTTAAACAAGCTGTTAAAATATTTCTTCCATCTGTTTTAATGTCATCATCTCTAACCAAGACTTTATGATTCTCATCTCTCTTGTCTTCCTCTCCCTCGCTCGAGCAATCCTCTAGATATCTTGTGCTGCCTCATTAGTGTCCAATTTATCGTACAATTCTTTGTAGACTTTAGCTCTAACATCTCAAACAACTGTCTTCGCTTCTTTTATGGCAAGCTTTTACCTTTTGAAGGTTACCCCATTGTTGTTCTTCTTCAGCTCTCTGTAAGCATCTCAATTGATTATAATAGCATTCTTCACGTCTTCATTCCACCATGATACGAGCATATCCTCTTGACTCACCAAGCAAATCTTTAGCTGCCATCCTAATGGCACGACCCATTTTGTTCCATGTGGTATCAGGATAATTTCTTGGTGTCCAATTAACTTCCTCGATTTTCCTCTCTACAAAAGCTCCAGGGTTACCTTCTTTTAACCGTCACCACTTAATTCTAGATTATAACTTATGTTTATTTCTAGGAGGCATATTCTTAATCCAAAAATCTAAAACTAAAAGTTGGTGCTGGGTAACTACTCTCTCTTTTGGAATTACCTTGCAGTCCAAGCATTTAACTATATATATTTATCTTGTCTAGTCCCACTTTTGGAGGTAAATCTAGGTATTCACTAGGATTAAGTCATATGACATGACAAAATCCAAAAGTGAATTACCTGCGGCGTTCCTCTCCCCAGCCCATAACCTCCATGGACACGCTCATACCCATAATGATCAGAATCTATGTGCCCATTGAAATCCACCTCGATGAAAATTCTTATTAAGGGGTATTTCTTGCACCACGTCGTTTAGATCTTCCCAAAATTTTAGTTTAATAGCCTCATCTAAACCAATTTGTGGTGCGTATGCACTAACAATATTAAAGATATCATTGCCTAAAACTAGCTTAACTAATATTATTCCATCTCCCTTCCTCATAACTTCAACTACATACTCGAGTAATTTATTTTTTATGATTACACCTAGCTCATTACAGTTCTTATCCTTACCTATGTACCAAAGTTTATTGCCCCAAGGAGCTATAGTTCTGGTTTTCTCACCTACCCATTTGGTTTCCTGCACACACAGAATACTAATTTTTCTTCTACTCATAGTATTTACTAACTCTACTATTCTACCGGTAAGGAACCTATATTTCAAGAGGCTAAACGAATCATATGGTCTTGGTTTCAAGCTAACTTCTTAACCCCCACGCGCTCGAGATGAGGGAACCCCCATCCTCCTAATTTTTCGCTGTGTAGGGAACGTCCCAACGAAATTCATCTTATAGTTCATGTCATGAGATGTGACTAATTTATCTGGCTGACTGTCAAAGGCCTATGCCACCCTTCTGCTTTTCTCGTTCTCTGTTATGATTTATTGTTCTCTCAGCGCAATGATCATATTACCATGCACTTTTTCCCACAATCATGTTCTCAATACTGTCAGTGATTCACAACTTTTTAGTTCAATGTACCTTGTAGTTGTGCAATTGTTTTTCTTTTTCTTTTTTGGCCTTACTTATACCTACCTCTCCTTTTTGCCGCATCAAATTTTTTTTGTCTTACCTTCTACCCCTTTTTTCATTATCTGAAAGTCCCCTTCTTTCAAGTCTTTCATCATTGAGTTTAACAAGTTACCATGGGTTCTTTAGGTTTTCCCTGAAGTTGCATATCTTGAATGACTATTCATCTTTTTGCAGTAATTAGCTTTTATTAGAATGCTTGTTAAATGAATTTTGATTATTTTTTCAGGAGTTAGATTTCTTGATCGAGGCCAAGAACAATGAAAAGTGTATGGATAACTTTAGGAGGTTTTCTCCACATATATCTGAATATGTTTACGCTCCCAAAGTATTTTGGAACTTGAGTACCTCCAAGGTGTTGGTAATGGAATTCATTGATGGAGCACAAGTGAATGATCTTAGAATCATTCAGAAGCTAGGAATTGGTCCAAGTGATGTATCAAAATTAGTAAGTTATTATTCTTCTCAGCAGGATGTGACTAAAACATTGGTATGATCTGAAAGTTGCTTAAACAATTCTCCTTTAATTCGCACATTCCTACACCATTCATGGCGTGACTTTTGGTTCACTTTCTAAGCTCATCTAGGGTAATATCATCATTGCTTTGTCACCAGTTTAATTTATATCCATTTTTCATAATAATTAGTGCATGATTGGACCATTCAATGTCTCATCTAGTAGAGTGCTCGGAAAGATTTTTAATAATATAGCCTTGAATATGCTTGAGTTTAAATTTGATGAAGTCTTTGTTTTCTTCAATGCAGTTAAGTCATGCTTTTGCTGAAATGATGTTTAAACATGGTTTTGTGCACTGTGATCCACATGCTGCGAATGTGTTAGTTCGCCCCTTGCCTTCTGGAAATAGGAGCATTTTTGGTGAGGTGTCATGCAGATGAAATTTTAATCTGTCTGACTTATGCATACATTCTCGTTCCACTTAAAATTTTGGCACAATTGATTTCATTAATAGTTATCTGCACATAACCAATATATTAATTTGTTCTTGGTTCTTGTGTATTAGTTGTCTTAAATGTACTTTTTGATAAATTTATTTGGTAATATTGTATTCAATCACTCTCTTGCGCATCCCATTAGTCAGTCAACCTAATCGAGTCTATTAGAAATGATGCTGCATATGAGTAATACCTTCTCGTTAGTTACTCTACTCAATTTCCGTTTTCTGAGAAGCTATTATGCTGTTGGCCACTTGAAAATACAAATGAAAGGTCATTCTCGCATGATTTAGCTCTTTAGTAATCATTACCTTGTTCCATTTCATTAACATTGATAAATGGAAGGGCCAAATTCATCAAGTTTTTTGTGAAGTTCCATTGAATTTTGCATGTGCATTTATCTGCTTGCAGCTTTTTTAAGCTTTTCCGTTCCTTGCAAGTATGACTTTCAAGCTTGCTTTCTTTGCTCAGGAAAGAAAAAACCACAGTTGGTATTGCTGGACCACGGCTTATACAAGGATCTTGACTTCTTGACAAGAATTAACTATGCTTCCCTTTGGAAGGTTCATGGTTCGGAAAAGTTGTGTTTATACTGAGCTTGTTTCTTGCTATAAACCGTTATTCATGATACAAGTCTTTGTCATATATTCCAGGGTTTAGTATTTTCTGATGCTAATGCAATCAAAGAAAATAGTGCGAAGTTAGGTGCAGGGGAGGACCTTTATGCATTATTTGCTGGAATTCTTACGCTGAAACCATGGAATAAAGTTGTTGATCCAGCTGTGGATCATCTAGTTGTTCAAGGAACTGAAAGTGATCATTCAGAACTTCAGGTAACTGCTGCTATGATGATTATTCATGATAGATTTTTTTAAAAAGTTTTTAGCATCTGTTTTTCGTTTTCATGGATTTTGTTGTCGGTGTGTGAACTGCTTATATTTCTCCGTAACAGAAAATCTGGTTCTGAGCTAGACGGTTCTATTTGTGATTTTCTTTCAAATAGAAATCCTCAAATAGGCATACATCCAAGTTTTTTTCTTTTTTATCATTTTGTTATTTAAACACATTTTTGCTGTACGTTTTGGTTGTGCAATGCGATTTATTTTCAGGCCTTCTAATTTTTTTTGCTGCTTTTAATCTCTGACTCCTGCTGTTTTTAATTTATAATGGCTGTTTTGCTCTTATCCCCTGGCATCCAGATTTATGCTTCACAATACTTTCCTCAAATAACCGAGCTTCTGAGGAGACTCCCTCCAGTGATTCTTCTAATGCTAAAAACAAATGATTGCTTGCGTGCAGTAAATAGATCTCTGGTAAGATCTCTTAAGGGAGTTTTCACTGTGCTTGCATTCATGTCTATTCGATGTATGATGGATATATTTAATCATATTTTAATTTATTTGAGGAATCAGTCATATCCATGAAATAGGAGATGAAACACCATTTAGAACAGTATATTTGAACTGTCACGCACGTCTAATCCGTGAAGTTGTTACCTTTTAATGAGGACAAAGTTCGAACTGACTTGGTTAGGAATCTATCACTATGTTTTCCTAGCGTTTCACTTAGAGTATTTAATGTGACTTAAACTTTATGAAGAGCTCTAGTTTATCAATTTTGAAATACAAATTTCATCAGTTTCAGTTCTGAAAGATGTTCAAAAGCATCAATATATTCAATCTAAAGTGAGAGAATACCCTAATTGATCAATGCAATTAGAAAGAGATTAACTACAAATTATTGGATTCAGAAGTTTAATACCTATATATAGAAGTTTTCCCAACTCTAATTCATGATGGAATCATCAAAAGATTTGAATTATAAATCGCTCAGAACACGGATGACAAAGGCTCTTTACAATCTAGTATTTTAGTGAGAAGTAGCTTCAAGTGTTCCTTTCTTGCATTATTTCGTAGATTTGTGCAACAATGCCAAGCTAATAGCTCAAGTACCATTTCTTCTCGCACTATCCTTGCAAATTAGTGACCAGTATGTTCCTTAAACAGATGCAAGGCTCGTCACTTGAAACATTCTTGATTGTTGGAAGAATCTCTTCCAAGGCAGTTCTTGAAGCAAAATTGCTGCAGAACAGGTCGTTTCTTACTCGGGTTCGTGTGTGGTTTGAGGAGTGCCTGTTAGACGCTCGGCTGTTTGCAATGAAGATTGCTTTGTGGGTATTGAAACTTCAAAAAGCCCTGACATTTTGAGGCCAGATCAGAGTATCATACATATGAATTTATTTTTAAGAAACCACAACAATGTTTGTAGAAAAATAGACTGTTGCTTCATAATCCGGCATTCCCTATTCATATATAAAAGAGCCAATCATAGCTTCAGATATGATTATTATTATTATTTTTTCCGCAAAGGCAACATGTATTACACAATGAACTGGTGTTATAGATATTACGGGAAAGAAAACAAAGGAAGGAAAGAAATCATTCATTAGTGGAACATATATATATTAGATGATTTCCTTGTATATTTGCCTAGAATAGATTGATCAATGTATTTTATAAATATAGTTCTTCTTCTTCTACCAAATAATGAAATATACACAAAATATCCCAAATATTTGATTCATTTTTACAATAGATCCACTATACTAGGCAGCTTTTGAGATGAAATTTGTTAACTATGGACCAAAAAGCGTTTGTTTATAACAGCAAAAGGTACAATGTTTCTTACTTCCGTTCTTGTGTTTTTTGGAGCGTTTATTTTATAATTAGGGGGGTTAACGAGTCTCAAACTTGAGATATGTCCCACTTTTGAGATACATGGTGACACTCGAGCTAGAGTACCGTGTCGATTATTCATTCATTTTGAACGATTTTTTTTTGCATTTTGTTCTTTATAATTGTTTATATTACCTTTCTTGATTAACTTTTTTGAGTCTCACGATTGCATGATGTATGATTAGTTTTTTAAAACATTTCTTTAAATTTAGATCGTTTCTAGAACGTATGAATTTTACCTAAAAATTATCGAAACTGCGACTCATGATTTACTTAGATTGCTGCGGATTGGACTTGTTTTATGGGTTTATTTTTGTTATAATTTATCATTTTTTTGCTTGATATTTTCGTAGTTATGGTCAATTTTCATGTTTAATATAGCTAAACTACAAAAATAATTTATGTTATAGTAAACAATGGTGTTCTTGATCGGCCGTTTATCACTCTCTTGTGGCCTTTTTGATGGTGACATATTTTGATCCACAGTAAGAGTTTATCATTGTTTAGCTCGTCAAGAATTGCTCTGAATTTTTAAAATAGATTTTGTTAAACTATAGAATAAAAAATGAATTTCTTATCACTAAATGTATTTTATTCTTACAAATATAATATTAATTAAAATATTTAAAAGTTAATATATTATCAATTGTATGGCTAATAAATCAACGAACCTGCTATCAATAGACAAGTTGATATGTTAAAAAAAAAAATACGCGGGTTCTTTTTCTTTTTTGGAGCAAACATTACAACTACTGGGTGAACGATGAGACTCGAACACGAGATCTATGGATCGTAATTACGATCTGTGCAAGATGGGCTACAAGCCAGCGACATCCTTAGTTTCACAAGGTAGAATGAGTTGCTGAATCCAATGTATGACCATGGGATGATTTTAAGAATTTTTTGAATTTGAGTATCTTTATATAATTTTTATGTAATTATATATTATAATATCTTTTAATTTCTATTTTCTTCTTAATTTAATTGATTCCCTTAAAATAGATATATTAGGATTATGAATGTAAACAAATTATATAATATATTGTTAGAATTTATATTGAAATAATATATTGTATTTTAATTTTTCATCCAATCACCAATATAAGTCATGAAATTATAAAATATTGCACAACTTTTGTTGAGTTTTTACCTTAGATACATTAATTACAATAATTATTTACTTATACAACAAAATATATTATTTTTTATTTGACAATAGTGACGGTTCAACCATCGATTAGCTAGTTCAATTACTCAGTAAGTTACTATTTTAACCGAGTCAATATATAGATCAAATTTAAAAACTATAGTATTTCTGAATGCATGCATATTAGAAAGCATTTTAGGTATTTTATTTATTTAAATATTAGAATTAGTTATATGATTAGTTATTATTAATTAATGTTAACTTTTGAATATGAAAATTTTCATATAATTAATTTTCTATAATTAATTTTAGCCATTTATGTATCTGGATAATTCAAATCGATCCCTTAAAATTATTACTCTTTTCGGAAGAAAATATTAATTTAACCTTAATTCAATAAAAAAATAATTATATCGTTGAATTTGTTGTTTAGCGGATCGAGATACTTGAATCTATTTGGTATATACTATATAGTAGTGTTTTTTTAATTGAATTAAAGGTAAATATTTTTTTTATTAAGTAAACTGATTATAGCAAAATATTTATAAGAACAATAAATATTAGTCGAATTTTAAAGTTTGCCGGCTCATAAAATATTCGATTTATTTTCGAAATTAATGAAATTGAATCAAACTCGAGAATATTTGAGTTTTTTACGTGCCAAATTCTAGCCAAGATAATTTTATTTGAAAAGTTAAAAATATCATGAATTTTAATATTTTATTAATGTAATATAATTATAAATTAAATAAAATATTTTGAGTTTTTCGAGGTCATACTTAAACTTTAATTCGAAACGAATTTTGGAAAAAAAAAAACAATGTCGAGGTTCGATTCCATCCGTTCGTAGAATTTGGTAAGACTTTAAGTGCCTCATTCAATTCATGCTGCCATGTTTGCTGCCACATTTACTTCGCACCCCATTTCTCAAGATCCCAGAAACAGTTGGGTCCGTATACCCAATCTTCAGCGGATTCTTAAATGCCCCATCAATCGATTCTAGCCATCAAATTGGCATTTAGCTGAGCGTTGAACAATTAATCGGAAGAAAGAATAACTTTACGAGGAAATTCACTGGGAAGAAGGGGGAGAGATGGTGGGTCCGACGAGGCCGTTGTTCGTGTTGTTTGGATCATCAATAGTTCAGCTTAGCTTCAGCATTGGCGGTTGGGGTGCGATTCTCTCCGATGTTTACTCCCGTAGAGTATGTTTTTGGTTTAACTTGAAAGACTACTTTGTTCTGTTTATTTATTTTTGTATGAAATTGTGCTGTACAATTTTTGAAATTGTACTTTTGGTGATGAAATTTTTACGGCACTCTGTTTTTAATTGATTTTCAGAAGGTTGTGTTAATCGAGACGTAGGGTGTTTGAATTGAATCGATTTCCATGTTTTCATTTTGGGAACTGGATTCGTCACTTCATTCTGGTGTTGCCGAGTTTGGTAATATTTAAGGCTGCATTTGGAGTTTGAGATTCAAAATGGATTGGGCCCGTCGGCCCAACCCGACCCACCAAACAGATGGTCGGGGAGTCGATTTGGGTTGATGGGTTGGTCCGCCGGTTGGATCAATTAATTAATTTATATAAATTGGATTAATTAATTAAATATGATTTATTAATAATTTTATTTAATAATTTAAATTTATTAAAAAAAAGAAGATAATTTTTATTTTATTTTTTGACTGGTTGCCCCACCTAATCCAGGACCAACCTTGGGTTGGATTGGGTTAAGATTTTTTCAACCCACCTACAGACGGGCCCAAATGGGCACAACCCAACCCGTTTGTGCCCCGGGTTAACATCTTCCTATTCAAATTATGTATGGCCAAGATAAGTTGATTTGGCATTACACTAGCAATAGAATCTATAAGGATAGATCGGGGTATCAGTTGGCTAATCGTGAATATGCGGAAAGCAGTGTTGGGGATTTCAATGCTGTTGCTAGGCTATACACTAAACTATGAGCTCTCAAAATTCCTAACAAGATTAAAATAATAAATGGAGGGCTTTACATATAGCACTACCTACTACTTTCCTTTGGTTAAGCATGGTATTAAAGTAGCTATACTCTGCCCCCGCTGTCATTTGGTTCCAGAGAATGGTGATCATGTTTTTTGGCAATGTAAATGGGCGCGTAAATTTTGGAAGATATCGAATATTTGGCCATTGTTATCGACTTTTCCAGGATTTTCCTTTTTGGAATTGTGGGTTTGGGTGCTCTAAAATGGTACTTCATCTGATTTGGGTGTTTCTGCCATGATTTCTTGTAGTCTATGGACAGCTAGAAACAACTTTGTGTTTAATGGTAAATTGGAGAAGTCTTTAATAGTCCTTAATCGAGCAGACAGAGTTTGGCAGCAGTTTCTCCTCTGCCAAATATAATCTACAGTCCATGGTGATGACTTATTATCTTCTAGTACACATTGGCAATCACCACCAGTTGGTTTTCTCAAGATTAATGTTGATGCAGCTATTCCGAATGCAGCTGATTTCATTGGTGTTGGAGTTGTTGTTAGGGACTCTCATGGTGCCATTTTGTTAACTCTTTCCAAGCGTTATTCTGGAATTTTCTCCCCTCCAACAGCTGAGGTAGTTGCTGTGCGTTGCAATGCGTGAAGGCATCTGCTGTGCTTTGCATTATGGTTGGAGCCATTGTATTTTAGAAACTGATGCTGTGAATGTTATATCCTCACTCAAAGATGATTCTCCATGGCATGCTGATGCATCTATACTTACTTTTATTAGCCACTTTTGTCACAACAATCCCGACTTCTCGATTAATCACTATAGGAGGAAGGCTAATTCAGTGGCGTACGAACTAGGCACACAAGCGGTTTCTCATGGCACAACCTCTCTGCCTTTGGATTTTTGTCCCTCTTATTTGTCCTCTTTTGTAGCTACTGATTTGTTGAACATTCATCGAATATATACACACACACACACGTGTTTATGTACTATAATTAGTAGTCCTGTGAACAGGATGTATGGTATGGAATTTGTTTCTTGTGCACAAGTTTTCTGCTGTTAAATATTTTTTGTGTTAAAAATTTAATGATTGTATTAAAATTAAGAATTTTAAAGATGGTTTTATAGTTTTTTTTTATAATTAATTAGAATAAATATCTAAGTAGGATAATTTTTTATTTTAAACTTTTTTGGTGTTTTACAATCATTTTTTGATTTTTTTTGATGTGGTCATGTTTGACCATATCATGTCACATATTAAAAATAGAGATTTGATCATGCAAACAACTAAACTAGATTTGAAATATGATCTAATGATTCAGTCAAAAAGAACACATAATATATTGGCAAATAGTTTGTTCCATTTGGTTAATATTCTTGTAACTTTGGTCTGTATCAGCATACTCATCTTAGTTTCTACAGTAGCACTCAATCTTGAATCTTTATTCCCTTGTAGCACGTTTAGTCTTTGGTTGTGATTACTGTAAATGAAGAAATATGGGTCTTGATAACCAAATAAAGTCTTTCGCTGAGCATATCTCCATTCTAGGGAGCCATAGACTTCCCATATATTTCTGTATAAGAAATTTTTTTTAGTGAAAAAGTAATTCACTGTCATCTAAATTTGTTAGATTTCACTCCAAATTCTTGCTTGTGTATTCTTGCATCTTTAATTTCTCGACTCATCTCCTGTAGGCTGACATAATTTCCAGAGGATATTATGGCTGGAATTCAAGACGGGCTGTCCAAGTACTTGATGTAGTTTTTCCTAAGGTACTAGCAGTTCATTATATGTAGGCTAAGCTACTATAAACTATTCATGAAGATCAGAAATTATAGAATCCTGCATTTTAACGGGTAACACAAAAATTAATTTAAGTTGGTTATTCAGATCACGAGGAAAACTTAAAACATTTAATTTGCACCGTGCATATGCAACATCTTGTTTGGATCGTGAGGATCTCGACTACAGCTGATCATATGTAACTTAATATGAAGCTATTAAGTAATTACAACTGTAATAATATGCTAAAAACCTTTTTTTTAACGACAACTGAAGGAAAAGAAATGCACTTGCTGAAGTTCTATTAAGGTGCATGATCACACCAATGATATTTTAATATTTTGCCATCCTTGGATCTTCCCATGTTAGTTTTGCTGTTGCAGGATGCCGCTACTCAGCCTTCGTTGGTGGTTGTATATTTTGGTGGAAACGATTCCATGGGTCCTCATGAATCTGGACTAGGTCCTCATGTACCACTTCAAGAATATGTTGAAAACATGAGAGAAATAGCCATTCATCTCAAGGTAACTTCTCAGATTCGTAAAAATGCCCATTAACCATCGGTATATATGATATCCTTTGAAGCATATATGAGATTTCGCATTGATGCTGAAAAATCCTTAATGATATTGAAGGAATGTTTGTGTATTTATACAACTACAGCAAATCATAAAAGATCCTAATAGGCTATATTAAAGGGATTGCACTTAATTAACAGATTTATACAATCATTCAAAATTCAAATGAGAAGATTTGAAGATCATTATCCAATATCTTTGATACGCCCCCGCAAAATTGGCGTGCCATCAGCAATGGCAATTTTGGACCGAAGTAGTTGAAAGCGTGAACGAGCAATAGGTTTGGTGAGTAAATCTGCTAGTTGATCACAAGTGCTAATATGGGACACACGAAGGATGCCTTTTGCCACAAGATCACGAACAAAGTGGATGTCAATGGAGATGTGCTTCATGCGAGAATGCATGACCGGATGAAGGGAAAGATGGGTTGCACCGATGTTGTCACATTAAATTATAGGAGGTTGTCCGAGCGGTAATAGTAATTCGCTGAAGAGATTCTGGAGCCACCTAATCTCACAAGAGGCAGTTGCTAAAGCACGATATTCAGCTTCTGTGGATGACCTGGAGACGGACTTTTGTTTACGAGAGCTCCAAGCAATGGGGTTTGAGCCTAGGAACACAATGTAGGCTGAAGTCGATGTCATATCAAGCCTATTGCCAGCCCAATCAGCGTCAGAATAACCAGTTAGAGTGGCTGCAGGACAACGACGAAGAAGAAGGCCATGGGATACAGTGCCCTTGAGATATCGAAAAATACGCTTGACCGCACACCAGTGATCAACTGTGGGATTAACTGAATATTGAGCAAGACGATTTACAGCAAAGGCAATGTCAGGGCGTGTTAAGGCAAGATATTGAAGTCCACCAATTGCCTTACGAAATTGTGTTAGATCACATGAAGCAGCCGAAGAATTGAAAATTTGAGAGGTTGCCATGGGGGTGGTAAGAGGACGTGCACCGTCCATCTTATGGCGTTGTAAAATGTCTAAAATATATTTGCGTTGCGAGAGGAGAAGGCCCTCACGACAAGGAATGACCTCAACACCAAGAAAGTATGATAATGAGCCAAGATCCTTGATTGCAAAAATGTTACTGAGATATTTGATCACGGCATCAATAAGTTTGGTGTCACTGCCCGTAAGTACAAGATCATCAACATAGACAAGCATGTACAAATGTGTAGTCCCACGATGATATAGAAACAGAGACGTATCAGACAGAGATTGTTTAAACCCAAATGAGAGTAGTGAAGAGCTAAGAGCACGATACCAATCGCGAGGAGCTTGCTTTAAACCATAGAGAGATTTGCGCAGTCGACAAACATGGTAAGGATGAGTGGTGTCAATAAAGCCTGGTGGTTACTTCATATAGACAACCTCAGACAAGGTTCCATGAAGGAAGGCATTACTACATCCAACTGACGGATGGGCCAGTTATGCATTAGAGCAATGGAGAGCACCGTGCGAATAGTGATAGGCTTGACCACAAGACTGAACGTTTCAGAATAATCCACGCCAGGGCGTTGGTGGAACCCTTTTGCAACAAGGCGTGCTTTGTATTTTTCAATAGAGCCATCAGACTTGCGTTTAATGCGGAAGACCCATTTGCACCCAATGATACTGGAAGCAAGATTTGCCGGAACCAGGTCCCAAGTACCATGTCGAAGTAGAGCATTAATTTCATCAGACATAGCATTCCGCCAGTGAGGATCCTTCATAGCCAAAGTGACACAAGTAGGCTCAATATCTGGTGGCATTGGATGTTTTGTGGCAAGATGGGCAAGTTTAGGCTTAAAAATATTATTCATTGACCTGGTCCGCATGGAATGAGTTCGAGGAGGTGATTGAGGCTGTTGTGAATCGCGGACTATAGGAGGATCCAGCGGCTGAAATGCGACAGAATCGGGTGAGGCAGACGCATTTGCTGGTGCTATGATGGCCAGCTTGCGTGAAGCAGTAGGCAACAATGGCTGATCAAGTGAAGAAGACGAGCAGCATGTAGTGCGTGAAGAACAACCAGAGGCAGCAGTAGAGGTGGAGCTTAATATAGCAGACTGCTGACGAGGAAATTGATCCTCACAAAAGCGAACATGCCTTGATAGAAATAGGCGCCTGGAGGATAAATCATAGCATTTATAAGCACTTTGGGAGAGAGAGTACCCAAGAAATATGCATGGCCTTGAGGGAGAAACAAGCTTGTGGTTAGAGTATGGCTTGAGCCACGGAAAACATAGGCATCCAAATATCCGTAATTTGACATAATTCGGTGATTTGTGGAATAGGGCCTCAAAGGGGCTGCGACCATTAAGCACTGGTGTAGGTAGCCGGTTAATAAGATATGCCGATGTTTCAAGTGCATAAGACCAAAATTCAAGTGGTAACGACGCATGATGAAGTAGCGATCGACCAGTGGTGACAAGATGACGATGACGACGTTCAACTGTACCATTTTGTTGCGGTGTATGAGGCGCAGTGGTATACCAAGTAATGCCATGAGAAGCAAAATATCGACGAAGACCCTGAAACTCTTCACCATTGTCAGAATAATTTTTTTTTACTTTGACAGCAAATTGACGTTCCACCATAATATGAAAAAGTGGAAAAATTTCAGCCACTTGAGATTTTGTTTGAAGTGGATAGAGCCATAAATACTTTGTAAAGTGGTCAACAAGAAGTAAGTAGTAACGGTGACCACCAATAGAGGCAAATTTTGTTGGACCCCATACATCAGCATATATAAATTGTAAACAACACGAACTCGTGAGAGAGGTGTCATGGAAAGGTAATTGCGTACTTTTATTAACTTCGCAAGAAATACAAGAATTGAAATTACGAGTACCAATCTTATTGAGTGGCAAAAAAATTTTATTGACTACGGTAGAACATAACTTCAATGGTGGGTGACCCAGACGATGATGCCAGTGACTGAGAGATGTCCGAATACCAAAGTGCACAAAAGGTGTCAGCAGCCGAGAAGTATTTGAAGGAAGGTTGATGTGATAAATCCTGTTTTCACATTTTCCGCGAAGTAGGCTCACTCCCGTGATTGGATCCTTCACAATAAAATAAGAGGGATGAAATTCTACGCTAACATTGTTAGCCTTAGTAAATTGATGAACTGACAAAAGATTTCGACGAGCCGTAGGAACACACAGAATATTAGATAACGCAAAATTTCTTGACGGATGCCGAATAGACGAGCTACCAATATGCGTAATAGGCAAACCTGTACCATCAGCGATTGTGACCTCATCAGGGCCATCATACTCAGAATGAAGAGATAAATTTGAGATGTCGGAGGTAAGACTATGAGAAGCCTCGGAATCCATGAGCCATTGATTTCCATTAGGAGTGGCTGGCGGTGTAAACGCAGCATGGGCAGTGGGTTGTATTTGACGACATTGTCGTGCCGTATGTCCAGGAATGCCACAATACTGACAAATGATTGGAGGGCGATGTTGAGGTGGAGGAGCAGAAGGAGAGTACTGGCCTTGGTACTGTCTTGGTGGCTGCCTGCCACGCCCACGACTATTATGGGTATGTCGATTGCCCCTGTAATGCTGCTGGGAATTGGAGCGGCTATGATTATTGTTGCGGGGCTGATTCACTGCATGATTAGCAGTTGCAATGAGATTTGCATTTGCTTGTTCAAGGCGTTTGAGATACGCTTCATGAGAGACAAGGAGATCATGCAATTCTTCAAATGCAAGGGATGTCTCACGAGCACGGATAGGAGCTGCAATCTCCCTATACGTAGCACCAAGTCCATTCAAGACATATAGTGTAATGTCATCGTCTGTCAAGGGCTTGTCAATGACAGCCAACTCATCTGTTTTAACCTTTATGGACTGAAGAATGGCAGAGACAGATTGAGAGCCAATAGTGGCGAGAGAAAGATCCTCCTTTAGTTGCATGACTCGGGTTCGTGAGCGATTGGCAAAGAGGCGGGAGAGAATGGACCAAGCCTCAGCCGACGAGGTGGCAGAAGCAACCAACGGCATAATGTCTGCCGATAAAGATCCAAGAATAGCAAAGAGGATTAACTGATCTTGACGAAACCATTGTATGAAATCAGCGGAAGGTGTTGCATCAGTGCCAGGGGATGGGCAAGACATTGCACTAGTAAGATAACCCAGAAGATCATAGCCATTAAACAGCGAGACCACAAGATTGCGCCAGGAAGGATAATTTGTGGATGTGAGGGAGAGAGGTATCTGTTTGTGGGCATTAATGGCAACAAGAGGTTCACCAGTAGGGCCAAGAAGGCGGTTTGGAGGAGGTGGGGTTGCTGTAGTTTTATCAGAAGCCATGAGAGAAACGAGAAAAAAAAACGAAGGATATAGGATTGAAATGAATTAATCTCGTTAGAGTTCTTGCTCTGATACCATATGAGATTTCGAATTGATGCTGAAAAATCCTTAATGATATTGAAGGAATGTTTGTGTATTTATACAACTACAGCAGATCATAAAAGATCCTAATAGGCTATATTAAAGGGATTACACTTAATTAACAGATTTATACAATCATTCAAAATTCAAATGAGAAGATTTGAAGATCATTATCCAATATCTTTGATAGCATAATTAAATCTTGATTATCAATCATGGTTTGATTAAAACACTTGAAATTTGTACCGATATAACTTGGTCGCTATGAGATTACTAGATGGCTTCATAGTTCATATCAATGCTGTATTTTGTACAACTGTAGCTAAGATTGCACAGTTGAGTTTCTCCAATGGTGTGTACGTGCAGAGGGTATATATTCTTAACAAGGCTGGTTCTCCCCTTTTCATTTGTTTTCTGCCTTTTTAACCATGAACTCTTTTAGTTTCTAACGGTGGGTTTCTTTTCTAGAGCCTCCCACATCAAACTCGCATAATCTTTCTCAGTTGCCCTCCAGTTAATGAGGTTAAACTTCGCGAAAACTTAAGGTACGCCATATAATAATGAGTACTGTACACCCTTCAAAGTTCAAAATAGTGAGGGCTTATCCTTGTTCCGTTTTCTTTTTTCTTTTCGTGCCTCAAAACAGTCCACATGTCAGTGAGATTGTGCGAACAAATGAGTTGTGTCGATTATATTCAGAAGCTTGTATAGAGTTATGTAGGGAATTGGATGTGAAGGTAGTTGATCTTTGGACTGCGATCCAGAAAAGAGAAGATTGGTTGAACACCTGCTTCACGTGAGTACATTCTACCATAACTTCTGTTACAGCTTCGAGACCTAATGAACATTGTACTAGCATCGAGAAACCGCTTTAAAATCACCATGGTATCAGTCAAGGAGCGGGTTTTGGATCTGGGACGAATAGGTTCATGAAATAAATATAATCCTCGCCTTTTTACCCATATTCTTTTTTCCCCAGGGATGGAATCCACTTGTCTGCCGAGGGCAGTAAGGTAGTAGCAGAAGAAATACTCAAGGTGCTGGAGGAAGTTGAGTGGGAGCCCAGTTTGCGTAGGGATTCCTTGCCCATAGAATTTTCGGAGGATTCACCCTATGATCTTGTTGCTTCAGATGGAAAAACGACTATAAATCTCTCAAAGTATATTTAAAATTTGATGCGCAAGAGGTGAGTGATTGTTATCTCAGCAACTAATCAATCCTAATTCACTCGAACTATATTCAAATTTTGAGGTATTTTCTGTCGCAGCAAAACTTGTATTCATTGAAGTTATTGTTTGAGATTAGATTATGTTCTTCCATCAAGGAACACCATAGATACGATGATTTTGTAACAAAGTGGCTTCAAATATTTTTTGGTTGATTTGATATGGTTCTTGGTTTTGACAAGGGGCGAACCCACCCTATGGGAAGGGGAGTGGCAACTGTTCCCCTCAATATATATATATATATATATATATATATATATATATATATATATATAGTTTTTTGTCAAATAGATTTAAAAAGCCTATATTTTTGCCCCCTCAATAAAAATCCTACAATTTTGCCCCCTTCAATCACATGGCTAGATTCGTTCTTGGTTTTTTTTTTTTTTTTGTGAAAAAGAATTACGAATAAAGTAAAAATATTATTTCAGCTGTATATTATAAAGTAACTATTGCTTATGTGTAATGTAATAAATTTGATAATATGTGTTTAGATTGGATGCACAAGCATGAAATGCACTTTAAATTGTTTGTTTATGCTTGGATTTGCTTTTAATAGTTTTTTCATGGAAATGAAAATCATTCGAAATTACAAGTAAATAGAGAATGAAAAAATTATTTTTATTGATATTTTTGCTTCAATATATATATATATATATATATATATATATATATATATATATATATTAATTTATGCTCAAATCGCTTTAACCCCATGCACAACCCCTTTCCAACATTCTTAGTGGACAACAATTTACTGTAACTATTCTCGGAAATATGTATATAATGCCCTTAATTCCTGCATCTTGCGCCATATGAAGGTTTTTTTTTTTGGCTACATGGCGTAAGATGCTGATATTAAGATTAACATCAAATAAACCGTAATTTCTTGCTAACTGTTGGCTTTCACCCTATTCTCTTCTACCATATAAACCACCAAACACATTGGAAATCGTACAGTTTATATTCGGCTTTTGTGCATATTCATTCCTACCATTTTGTCTGGCAAAGAAACCATTTTGTGTAACTCTGATTATACAACACTAATTAAACCCATAATCTATATTAATCAATTATTTAGGTTAATTTAACAATGTGAAATCCTAAGTTCATTGTTACCCTGAGTAAGTGTAAGTTTAGAGTCTTGTGATCAATCAACAACAATTAAGCTTTCAATGAATTTGAGTCGCGTATATACATCAATCGTCTCATTAGCTTCTTTCAGTCAGAATAATATATTCACCATTTGGACTTATAGCATAACTAAAATATATGTTTTACGAGCATCAGTTATTTTCTTATTTGGCAAGCTCAAGCTCAACTCAGAAATAGTTTAATTTTATCATCAAATATAAGGTCCATATGTTCAAGTGTGGACAAATATATACCTCAACTTTTTAACAAAAGTTTTAACAATTGTTTATATTGTTAAATTGCTTAAATTATTGACTTACCTAAAAAATTTCACATGATTCCAAAATTATCTTCTCTATTAAAGCAATGTTATTCATAATATAATTTAAATTTAACATCATCATTTCATCTGCTTATTTTAAACTAATTATATTTGAAATTAGTTAAATTGGAATAATTATATAATTCCTATATACAAAATATGCACATATATATATATATATATATATATATTACTATTCTATTTCTATATATATATATATTATTATTATATTATATTATTATTATTATATTATAAAGATGAAGCATGCTAGAGAAACTACTTGGCATCTTCGTATGACCGTACAATTACCAAAATGCCCATAAATCTTTTATTAATCATAAATAGTATGCCAACATGAAAAATAACTGAAATATCCTTGAGATTTTTAATAATGTCAATTTATCCTAATATACTATATTCTTAAAATATATGTAATGCCTTGGATAATATTATCAATTACAATATTATCATATTACATAATATTTGTAATTAAATTCAGAAAAAGAAGTTGAAAAACAAATTGAAAAAAAAACTGTGCAAACACGCAACGCGTGCTGAGGAACACTAATAAAGAGAGAGAGAGATGAGTTGGTGAAGTGGGATAAATGAGGAGGCGGTGCAGAATTGAAAGTTCACCGACAACCAACTATCATGTCCGTCAGCAAAGAACACACCTGGACGATAAAAGTTCCGGTCCTATTTCTATATTTTTTTATCTTACAAATACATAAAATAAATATATATATATATATATACCCGATCCATATAGTATTTTCCTTAAAACTCCCAAGATTTCTTGCATTATTAAGTACAATCCACGTCCAATCCGAGAGAGCTGGCCAAATTAAATTTAAAAATATTCTTTGGATACCAATATCAGAACCGAACAATTCTTAGATGAACCAGGTCCTGCCATACACCAAAATATATACAAATATACACAAATTTATATGTGTTGATGTATGGTAGAACTCAAGCCATACAAGAACTTCCCTAATGGACCCAAAGTCTGAGTTTTTTAAACATAATTCAAAAAAATTAAAATTTTAAAACTATCCAAAAATGCCAAGATAGTTGACGGTCCCCTACACGTTCGTGACAGTAGATGCTTTCATAATGTTTAATTTTTTTAAGGTTAGGTTTAAACGCCCCAACTTATTTATTAGAAAAACCAGAGCCCTAGCACTTCACTTACTGCCTATACAAGGCACCCAGCAAAGGCAATTAGGAATGGCAACGGGGCGGGTATGAGATGTGTTTGGTCAATCGTAGGACCCGTCCCGCTACACATAAAACCCGGACCCACCCCGTCCAGTTTAGACCCGCGAACTCGGCGACCCACCCCACCCCGCCCCGGTTCCAGTTTTCTTTTTTTCTTTTTTAAAAATATTTAGCTAGAAATCAATTTTGAAACACAAAAGTTAGGAATGGCCAATCTCAGGACCTGCCCCGCTACACTTCCCCGCTTAGCCCCCCGAACCCGGCGGGTTTACCCTCCCCGCTTCGGTTCCATTTTTTTTATTTTTTATTTTTAAAAAAAAAATTAAGCTAGAAATCAATTTTGAAACACCAAAGTTAGGAATGACAACGGGCGGGTATGAGACGGATTTGACCAATCCCAGGACCCGCCCCACTACACATAAAACCAGGCCCCGCCCCGCCCCGCTTAGACCAGCGAGCCCGACGGGTTTACCCTCCCCGCCCCGGTTCCAGTATTTTTTTTTTTTTAAAAAAAAATTAGCTAGAAATCAATTTTGAAACTCAAAAGTTGAGTTTTGTGATTAAATTTCATGTTTTCTCTAGTAAATATGTATAATAAGCATTGTAAAACTATCTTTAAGCTACTAAATATTTATTAATTTGCTCTTATTTCCTCAAAATATACAACTTCTTTAATATGAACACATAAACTTTTTATATAAAATTAAATAATGACACTTTATTGTTCAATCAAAGAAGTAAAATGTATAATCAATATCAATTTTTTTTTAAAAAAAAATTAAAAATGTATACTGGGGCGGGTCGGGGGCGGGGTTCGGCCAATCTCAGGACCAGCCCCGCCTCGCTTCCAAACCTGGTTGAAGCGGGTCCAGACCTACCCGATGGGGTGGGTTCAATGCGTGTCCGAGTCTGGACCCGTCCCATCACCATCCTAAAGGCAACTCCTTAGCCTGGAAACAATTGGTGCCCCAAAAGAAAAGATGCCGACAAAGTGTGTTTAGTGAGTCAAAGTTAGTGGCTTTTAATGGGTAAACCTGTTTCCTTGTGTTTAGTAATTAGTGCTGTTGACTAATATGCACTAATGTTTGCTGAGTTGTCTTTAAGATCTTTTCCTACTATTTATGTTGTAATGAATTTCCTGTATTTGCATCGATTTTATAATGCTTCCAGTTTCAAGATACCTTGTTGCTTTATTAGTTATTATTGGTTCTTTATATTTCTTGCATGGTACCAGAGCTTGGTTGCCTATCAAGTGTTTGATTTTATCACTCAACAAAATGAAAGGTGGAAGTAGTGTCTCTATAGATAAGCTTGTTGGTAACAACTATAGATATTGGAAGCTATGCATGGAAGCTTATCCACAAGGGCAGGATTTGTGGGATCTTATCTCTGGTGCGTGGGAAGAAACTGTCCTCGATCGATCGCTAGTTTGTGCGATCGATCGGCGAAGTCCAAAATCAAGTGCAGAATGTAAATAGACAAAATATGTTTCTGGAAGTTCGAAGGTAATTCCTTCAACGTCTCCCCTTATTCCACTTAAGGAAGGATCCACTACAACCCCAATTCAGGTGGATTTACTCATTACTAGAGCGAAACTCATAGCAATCAATCTGACAGTTACAACAAATTCACTCTTCTATGTTAGAACAATTACAAATGATAGAGTGAATGATACTTAGCACAACATGATCCTAGATTGATCAGATACAACAATGAAACATGAGGCTTTGCACAGATCGACACAATTGGATTTTCGTTGATAGAGTACTGCTCGAATAAATGCTTAATGATGAATGTTGGTATCATAAATTCTGAGCATTTAAGTTGCATCCTTATATAGGCGTCTCTTCTTAATATTTTCTTTTATGTGTAACTCTAAACTCTGTAAATATCAACTTCTGAAAAGTGTATGCGGCTACAAATTACAGTCTTGGTTACTGTGAAAACTTTCCTTTTTCGTCTGTTCTATCAGCATTTGTCAGACATGATCTCCTTTGTCTAGTTACTTTTTTAAGGTAGCTTTTGTCAACGATTGTAGTAAGTCTTTTTCAGCATTAAATACATCATTTAATGCTTCAATAAATAGCCGTTGATCTCCAAGACTGATTTACACAATGATGTTGAGTCTCTCTGTGTGATGCCCCGATGTTCGATTAACGTTAATTACATTTAATTTTGTTAAATTAATTTAGTACGTATAAAATTTGTATTAAAATGATATATTTCATTTTGTGATTGAAGTATGGACACGAAGTCAAGTGTGAACTGTATATGCAGTGTACATGCACCAGTACACCGGTAACATCCCGATGTTCATAATTGGTCGGGAATTAATATATATTGGTGTAGGTGGTAGCGTTTATCACGTACGCCCAAATTAACCCTTCTCAAGTTAATAGCAAAAGTATGTAGTATCGAGAGTAGGGATCGATCTCACAGGGAAGGTAGTATTTTTTTCGTGTCAATTTAAAAACGAATAGTAAAAAGGGGGTTTTTGGGTTGAGTGATTACTACTAAGCAAATTTTAAGAATTAAACTAATTAACGAGATTAACTAAAACAGTTTAAACTTATGAGAGCGAAGCGATTCTTGGTTGTCGGTCAACTTTACTTTTGGAAAATTCTCTCTTGATCATCAAATCACTAAAATTTGAATTCTTTCAATTATTCATCGATTGGAAATTGAATTCCTACCCACCTTAATCGTAGTCAAAGAGAAACAGCATTCAATCCGACCATTATCAAATCTCTAATCAAAACTACAGCCGTTAATGATTAAATCAGTGATAGATTTCAAAACTAGTGAGTTCGATAAATCTAATCAATAGAAACTACAGCCGTTAATTATTGATTACCCAATTGTTTCTCCTAAGAATTCAATAACATCTACAGCCGGTAATTATTAATCTTAGTTGCTTCTTAATTAGCTATCGATCATGCATATGAATACTAGGTGATCAATCTAATAAACAAACACAATAATCATTGAAATTGATACCAAGAAACGGAATTGAAATCGAAATTAAATTCAACAAACAAACCAAAATTCTCACAAGAGATTCAAATCCAAAAGCAAGTATCCCTTAAACCAAGAATCTAAGAGTTTAGCCTAGCATAATTGAATCTAAAAATAATAACATATGATTCGAAAACATTAGATAAACAAAGGGAAAGAAATTACTAAGACGAATCACGATTCCGGTTCCGTTCTTCGCGTTGTTCTTGATAAAACTTGAAAGAAAAATCTTCTAAAACCTAACTTATTCTAAAAATCTCGAAAATCTGTCTAAGATCAGGTGAAAAATCGAGTTATGGGGTCTTGGAGGCTAATAATTAGGTTACAATCTTTTAAACATGGTAAAAGACTTAATTTCCAAATTCTCGGACTCTTCGGCGATCGATCGCCCCTTTTATGGTGATCGATCGCTTGGTTATTTTTTTTCAGCAAAAAACTTGAGGTGATCGATCCCTATAAAGTGGCGATCGATCACTTCCCTCCAGTAGCCTCAGGCGATCGATCGCTATAAAGTGGCGATCGATCGCTGCTTCGTTGATTTTGTTGCTCAAGTTTCTGTCCATAGGCGATCGATTGCCTCTTCCATGCGGTCGATTGCCTCCTCCAAAATTACGTTTTTGCCCTTTTCTTGATCAACTTTGAGTCCTTGTCATGTCTATGTCTTTTCTTGGTCTTTACACATCATTTTTAGCTCGTTTTCTTCAATTGTACCTACAATTACACAATTATATGATTAGGTAGCATACGTATCAAATTATCCATCAAAACCTACCAAATCGTAGACAATTAAGCGCTAAAGATGTGTCTATTTCTAGTCACATCAAACTCCCCCATACTTACTCTTTACTCGACCTCGAGAAAACAAATAAAACTACAATATTTTTGGTTAGCTCATAGATTCATAACAAAGCAACTTGTCGTCATTTTAATGCCTCAACAATTTTATCATGCACAGTAATGAAAGGCGGTGAAAAATTAAGCATGGAACAAGTTCAATCCCTATACATTTCATACTTAACAAAGTAGTGAACGTGTGTGTGTGGTCATAAACAAGTGTTGTGTACAAATTATAGATCCAAAATATGCAAAGCCATAATAGTTCAAGTCATACACTAACACAAGTATAAGCTCACTTGCACACTCTTCTCCACTATCTTAGCTACTTTGCAAACATAAATCAAGTAGGTCTTTATTAGCTTGTAGCTTGGCCTAGGTATTGGCTTATGAAAGAAAGGATAAAGATATATCAAACAAGAGAGTATGATGAAATGCACACTAAAATTTCTCTTCTTGCATGAATTTTTCAAACCTTGTTCATTTTTCAAGGTTTATTTCAACATTTTTCTTCTTTTGTGTCTTGGTTCCCTTTGGAGTCATATTTTTATCTATTTTCTCAAGGCATTCCTTTTTCTTTCATGCATTCCATTCTTTTGACAATCAAGCTCACAAAACATTTGAATCGTTGATAACATAAGTGCATGCGAATGAAACACATCATACTCCCTTCAAAGGTATGGATAGAATTCATATTTAGGCTCATTAGGGAAGGATGGTAAGCTAGTCAAAGGATGTCGAATGAGGTTCGTTTGTATGCTTAGCATACAACCATTCTTTTGCATTAAGGCTCAAAAAGGGTACTAGAGATTGATTTTGTTTACATGGTAGGCTTGAAAGGCTCAAACGCATCAAAGATTGCCTATATCACTTTCATGTTTGCAAGTAGTCTAGACATACGGCTCAAAGAGCATGTAGTTAAGTCCTAGCATGTATTAGAGACTTCTTAAGACTATCACAAAATTTACACAATCTTCACTAAGCTATGCACACTTCACAAGCCATGACAATAATGTGCTCAAAATATTCACTACTAAGTTAAAGTAAACTTTGCATTAGAGTTCAAAGTGTTCCAAAGTTAACAATTCACCTATGTTCAAAAGCATGCATGATATCAATTAGGTTTCATCATGGGCTAGTGACTCTAAGCATGTGTTCATTACTAACTATGAGCTCAAAAGTTTTCAAATTTTTCAATTTTTTGTATTTTTTAAAATAAGAAAAACGATAACACACCACTAATCCCTCCCCCGTACTTAAATCTTACATTGTCCCCAATGTAAGACAAAAATACAAGAAAAGAGAAAAGTCTAACTACTAAAGCAATTAAAATTAAATAAAAGGGAGAAAGGAAACTAATTCCCCTTGGGTTGCCTCCCAAGCAGCGCCTCTGTTTAACGTCGGTGGCCCGACGCCAGTCCTCTATCCAGGTGGTTGATGCAGTGTTGCTCTTTGAGAGGTCGTCCCCAGTCTTTGCTCATTCGTCACTTGATTGACATGGTCGATCCGGAGGGTGCTTCTTTCCAACGGTACGATCCTGCAAGTGAGAAATAAGAGGGTCAGCAGTATCATGAGTAGATAACGCAGCAATAGTATGAACAATATGCACTAAGTTAGAATCCATACCTCTGTTGTCATTGTAAGTAATCCAACAAGCAAACAACGCAGCGGAATTTAAAATTTTGGATTACTAAAACCGCGGATCTATACAAAGTGGTCATATCGGAATAGAGATAATAAGAGTCTCACCCTTGTAGCGTGTTTGAAGCAGATACGATGCCAAATCCGTGAGTCACGAGCAACACCTCCAAAGGTCTTGCCTCTACGGTATCCACACGATCAAATCGAAGAAGGGATGTTCAAGAACAAGTTGCTAGACTTATTCTTGAACCAAAACCAAACTCTCGGTTCAAAACCAATTAACGACTACCAAACTCTTCTTTCAAGAATCGGCGGCGGCCGTGTGACTTGTAGAGAGAGGCGGCCGAGAGTGATTAGAGTGGAGGCTAGGTTATGTTATGAATTGTATATCTCATAATTAATCATAACCTTGTATTTATTTATATGATTTAATTAAGGTTCAAGACTTTCTTAAAGTCTCATGGGCCCAAACCCATGATTTAATTAAATCCTTATAATCATTTAATTAAGACTCTTCTTAATTATTTAATTCATCCCATGAATTTAATTCCCTTTATCGATTTAATCTTTTGTGCGACCCGATAGGATCTTGTAATGTTGGCAGTGACATAAAATCTCATTTTACGTCACAAGCAATGAGCGGTATCTAGCAACACATCAAGGCTACCCAAATTACAAGAATGTCTTTGACTCGACATAACCTTAGAACTTGTGATAATATTAACCATGTAACTTAATCCATTTGTCCATGTGTTTAGATTGAACACGAGTCATGGAATAGTCACACTCGTATATTCAATCTCTATTTCTTGATCCCCAAGTAGAACTAGAATAAACGAATAAGCTCGACACATATCGACTCATTCGAGCATGGCCATGCATTTTAGCCTTACTTGATCAAGGGCCCAAACACTTCTCATGTTATATAGGAGGGACAAATCCTATCTTGATCAATCAACATCCCTCTACATAAATTGTAGTGTATCCAATAGTTGCCTTTATAGTTTACCCTGTTACAGGTAACATTTGACAATATCAAGATACATAACTCCTTATGTTGGGATCTCTGATGATCTCAAGTCGTAAGGATTACATATATTATTATCACTATGAGAATTGCTTATGACACTCATATAACTATCCATGTAGCATTCTCATGGTGGGCCTGTCCAGTACATTGTTCTCTAACATGTACCCATGTGTTGATTTGATATCTCATATCCATGAACAATTCATCAATCAAAACATACTAGTCTCAATGTATTATCATTATCCTTATTTATGATAATACTTGACTAGGGACAATCTTTAAGAATAATACAATATTATTCTAAGGACATTAACTTATATATCAATTCATATTGCACAGATATTCGAATAATATATAATAATGATTTGCCATTTATAAAATCATAATACTTTGTATGTCATAAACAATCATCTAATGACACGTCTTAGGGCATATCCCAACAAATCTCCCACTTGCACTAAGACCAATCAGGCATATACTTAATGCCTAGAGATCTAGTATGACGATCATGCTTCTGCTGTGACAGTGGCTTCGTCAATGGGTCAGATACATTATCATCTGTTGGTACTTTGCATATTTTAACATCTCCATTTTGGCAATACACATATCCTGATTGCGATCGAAAATCATCTTTGTCGGTTTGGAAACTTGCATCAGTGTAACCTATTACATTGAGCTCTTCCTCACCTCCATAAATCAAGAATGTATCATTAGTTCTTCTCAAGTACTTCAGGATGTTCTTGACTGCAATCCAGTGACTTTCACCTGGATCAACTTGATATCTGCTCGTCATGCTCAAAGCATACGAAACATCGGGACGAGTACATATCATGGCATACATGATAGATCCAATAGCTGACGCATATTGAATCTTACTCATGCATTGTCTCTCATCTGGTGTTGAAGGACACTGATCCTTCGAGAGATGTATCCCATGTGTCATAGGCACGAATCCTTCTTTGATTCTTGCATGCTAAACCGTTTTAGCACTTTGTCTATGTATGTACTTTGACTTAGGCCAAGTAATCTTCTCGACCTATCTCTATAGATCTTGATTCCTAATACATAGGTGGCTTCACCCAAGTCTTTCATAGAAAAGCAATTCCCTAGCCAAATCTTTACAGATTGTAAGGCAGGGATATCATTCCCAATTAGAAGTATGTCATCTACATACAATATTAGGAAGATAATTATGCTCTCACTGACCTTCTTGTAGACACAAGGTTCATCTACGTTTTTGATGAAACCAAACTCTTTGACTGCATCATCAAAACGGAGATTCCAACTCCGAGAAGCTTGCTTCAATCCATAAATGGATCGTTGTAGCTTGCATATCTTTCCAGCATCCTTTGGATCGACAAAACCCTCGGGCTGTGTCATGTACACATCCTCAAGCAGATTTCCATTAAGGAAAGCTGTTTTGACATCCATCTGCCAGATTTCATAATCATGACATGCAGCTATTGCAAGTAAGATCCTTATGGATTTAACCATGGCAACTGGTGAAAAAGTTTCATCATAGTCAATACCATGAATTTGTTTGAAACCTTTTGCAACCAGTCGACCTTTAAAGGTTTGTACATTACCATCCATGTCGGTCTTCTTCTTGAAAATCCATTTGCACCCTATGGGTCTCACCCCTTCAGGTGGGTTAACCAAAGTCCATACTTGGTTTGCATACATGGATTCCATTTCAGATTTCATGGCTTCTTGCCATTTCTCAGAATCAGTGCCCATTATAGCTTGTTGATAAGATGACGGCTCATCCTCATCAATAAGTAGTAAGTCACCTTGTTGAGTCACAAGAAATCCATATCTCTGTGGCTCCCGGTGTTCTCTTACAGACCTACGCTGGGCTTGTCTCTCTTGAGCAGGCACTTTATCCACAACATCTTGTGGTGTCTGCTCTGTTTCCATCTCAATATCATGTTCAATGTTTTCTTGTGGTTAAACTTCACTAAGTTCTATTTGTCTCCCACTGGTTTTTCTAGAAATAAATTCTCTTTCAAGAAAGACACCAGTCCGAGCAACAACTACTTTGTTCTCGGTGGGATAATAGAAATAGTATCCTTTTGTTTCCTTAGGATACCCCACAAATAAACACTTATCAGATTTGGGTCCAAGTTTGTTAGTGGCGTGACGTCTAACGAAATCCTCACAACCCCAAATCTTCATAAAAGACATACTAGGACGCTTCCCAGTCCATATCTCATATGGTGTCTTTTCCACTGATTTAGATGGAACACGGTTCAGTATGAATATTGCTGTTTCTAAAGCATGTCCCCAATAGGATATCGGAAGATCTGCATGACTCATCATTGATCTAACTATGTCCAACAAGGTTCGATTTCTCATCTCGGATACACAATTCCATTGTGGAGTATGCGGAGGAGTGAGTTGTGGGACTATCCCACACTCCTTTAAATAGTCATGAAACTATTGGCTTAAGTATTCACCTCCTCGATCTGATCGAAGGATTTTGATACTTTTGTCAAGTTGGTTTTGTACTTCATTTTTGAAATCTTTGAACTTTTCAAAGGTTTCATGCTTATGTTTCATTAGGTACACATACCCATATCTACTGAAGTCATCAGTAAATATAACGAAGTATTGAAAACCACCTCTAGCATGTGTACTTTTTGGTCCACATACATCACTATGTATTAGTCCCAATAAGACATTTGCCCTTTCAACATGTCCCTTGAATGGGGCTTTAGTCATCTTGCCCATTAAACAAGACTCGAATGTTTCATATGATTCAAAATCAAATGAATCTAATGCTCCATCCTTATGAAGTTTTGATATGCGATTCTCGTTTATATGGCCCAAGCGACATTGCCAGAGATAAGTTGGATTAGAATCATATTTCTTAATCCTTTTAGTATTAATGTTATAGACAGGCATATCTAGATTTAATATATAATGACCATTAATCATTTGTGCACTTGCATAAAACATATCATTTGAATAAATAGAACAACAGTTGTCCTTTATCATAAATGAAAATCCACACTTGTCCAAACAAGAAATAGAAATAATGTTTTTGGTAATAGACGGCACAAAATAACAGTCTTTCAAAATCAATGATAAACAGAAGGCAAAGATAAATGGTAATCTCCTATAGCTAATGCAGCAACTCTTGCTCCATTTCCAACTCGGAGATCTACTTCGCCTTTTGCCAATATTCTACTCCTTTTAAGATCCTGCACATTAACACAAATGTGAGATCCACATCCAGTATCTAATACCCATGATGAAGAAGTAGATAAATTGACTTCTATAACAAAAATACCTGAAGTGGAAGTCACACTTCCCTTCGTCTTCTTAAGATCTTCCAGATATACTTTGCAGTTCCTTTTCCAATGACCGGTCTCACAGCAATGGAAACAGTTCCCTTCCTTTGCCACTCCTCCCTTTGGCTTTAGTGCAGAAGCATGTGGCTTAGACTTACAAGGACCTTCTTGTTCTTCTTGAATCTCTTAGCTTTAGTCTTTCCTTTGCTCTTATTCACAATAAGAACATTTGTAGGCTTAGACTTCTTGCTATTTGCTTCAAAGGTTCTAAGCATGCCAAGTAACTGTGGTAGAGTCTTTTCAATTTCAATCATATTGTAATTTAAGACAAATTGACTGAAGCTTTCAGGCAACGATTGCAAGATCACGTCAGTGGCCAACTCTTGGTCCAAAGGAAAACCCAGCTTCTCCAGATTCTCAATATACCCAATCATCTTGAGTACATGAGTTCCAACTAGACTTCCTTCTACCATTCTACACTGGAACAACGCTTTAGAGACGTCATACCTCTCTTGTCTTGCTTGTTGTTGGTACAGTTGCTTTAGATGCTCGATCATATCGAACGCCTCCATTTCCTCATGTTGCTTCTGAAGCTCAGAGTTCATGGTGGCAAGCATAAGGCACCCAACATCAAGTGCGTCATTTTGATGCTTCTTGTAAGCATCTTTATCGGCTTTAGCAGTCGTCAAGGGAGGTTCCTCAGCAGGTAAGGGTTCCTCAAGGACATATTGCTTCTTTTCTTGTTTGAGGACAATCCTCAAATTCCTATACTAGTCTAGGAAATTTGTCCCATTAAGTTTGTCCTTCTCAAGGACCGATCGCAATGATAATGTGCTTGTGACGTTGTTAGTTGCCATGGATATCTACAATATAAATATGCAAAATAAGTTTATGATTTTAATCATTTAATATGGTCTTATACTAAATGACACTCCTACTATTTTGTTTAAAATTGTCAACCCTCGAAAACTTTAGTGGGCCAAGATCCATATTTCACTTAATCTTGAGTTAGCTTTGGCTAATCGCCCAAGACTCGGTTATTTAGGTAGACAACATTTTGTCAATTACATCACATGTAATTCTTGGATGGTTGGATGAACAACACTTTGTTCAAATTCATCTAATGAATTATTTTCCAACCCCATGCCTCTAGGTTCCCAATCCTATTGAGATAGTCGAACCCAATTTTAAAATAATACGGATATCACTTTTATCCTTTCGCGTCTTACTAAGATTGTCATGGTGCTTTGCTTTGGCAAACCCACACATGTTCAATCAAAGTCTTGGCGAGTATTTTTAATTGGAAGGCATCTTAAACTTAATATTATAAGAGGGATTTATTGATCTCATGATTTTATTAATATTGAAAATATGTCCGGTACATATATGAATATATACATATCTACATATATATAAGCATCAATATTAAATAAAACATTAAACATGCATCTCAACATAAAGTAAACGTGACATGGTTATAGCCCCATCTAATGATTTTCCCAAGCCAATGAGAAAATCCTAAAGGTCAACCTAAGGTAACTTCTCCAAGCACCTCTTTGGCTCCCTTTTGTGAATGGCCTCCTCATCCCGGCACCTTTGTCCATCTTAATAACATTTAGAATAAAATAGAGAAGGCACGACACGCAGGCCGTATTTAAATACAAACATTCACAAATCGTATCTAATAGGTTAAAGGGCTATAACCATGCACCATGCTCAAACAACACATATAACATGCAATAACAATTAATGAATTAAATTCTAAACATTTAAAAATTTAATCCCAATAAAACTGTAAAATAAATTTTATGAAATTATCGTACGCTTGGGACATCACATGCCACGAAACTTAATGCGACTCAAAACATGAACCAAATGGGTCCGACCCATCTAACCACACGGTTGGACCATGCATGGGCCTAGGGTTCGAAACCCTAGCCCAAGCCACGGTCCGAGCACATGCGGCGCCGCTAGGGTTCCAAACCCTAGCCGTCGTCGCGTCTTTTCATGTTCATCGAGCCACATGGTTCGAAATTCTTAGCCACGAGCCACGGTCCAACCATGCACGAATTATGACGATGGCGGCTCGACCATCTCGAGCCAAGGGGTTCAAAAAACCCTAGCTCTCATGTGGAGGAAGCCGCCAACCATCTAATCGAGCCAAAAAATCTAAAACCTTAGCATCGTTTCGACACTTCCATGCACAATTATTAGCCACAACGGCTAAACCATCTCGAGCCAAGGGTTCGAAAACGCTAGCCCTCATGTGGCAGCCGTGTGTCATTTGTGATGGTGGTGGCCGAACCATCTCATGCTTTGGGCTCGGTTTTGCACCTTCGTGTATCGTATACAATAAACTTTAATTATATCAAATATAATTTTACGATAATTACACAAACTCGATTTACTCATATCATATATGATTATATACAGTTTTATTAGCATGCAATACAAATCTAAATATGATTAAACAATTAACCACATAATTCCGATATGAGCTTTGAACCTGGCTCTGATACCACTGTAAGTAATCCAACAAGCAAACAACGCAGCGAAATTTAAAATTTTGGATTACTAAAACCGCGGATCTATACAAAGTTGTCATATCGGAATAGAGATAATAAGAGTCTCACCATTGTAGCGTGTTTGAAGCAGATACGATGCCAAATCCGTGAGTCACGAGCAACACCTCCAAAGGTCTTGCCTCTACGGTATCCACACGATCAAATCGAAGAAGGGATGTTCAAGAACAAGTTGCTAGACTTATTCTTGAACCAAAACCATACCCTCGGTTCAAAACCGATTAACGACTACCAAACTCTTCTTTCAAGAATCGGCGGCAGCCATGTGACTTGTAGAGAGAGGCGGCCGAGAGTGATTAGGGTGGAGGCTAGGTTATGTTATGAATTGTATATCTCATAATTAATCATAACCTTGTATTTATGTTATAAGATTTAATTAAGGTTCAAGACTTTCTTAAAGTCTCTTGGGCCCAAACCCATGATTTAATTAAATCCTTATAATCATTTAATTAAGACTCTTCTTAATTATTTAATTCATCCCATGAATTTAATTCCCTTTATCGATTTAATCTTTTGTGAGACCCGATAGGATCTTGTAATGTTGGCAGTGACATAAAATCTCATTTTACGTCACAAGCAATGAGCGGTATCTAGCAACACATCAAGGCTACCCAAATTACAAGAATGTCTTTGACTCGACATAACCTCAGAACTTGTGATAATATTAACCATGTAACTTAATCCATTTGTCCATGTGTTTAGATTGAACACGAGTCATGGAATAGTCACACTCGTATATTCAATCTCTATTTCTTGATCCCCAAGTAGAACTAGAATAAACGAATAAGCTCGATATCACATATAGACTCATTCGAGCACGGCCATGCATTTTAGTCTTACTTGATCAAGGGCCCAAACACTTCTCATGTTATATAGGAGGGAAAATCCTATCTTGATCAATCAGCATCCCTCTACATAATTCGTAGTGTATCCAATAGTTGCCTTTATAGTTTACCCTGTTACAGGTAACGTTTGACAATATCAAGATACATAACTCCTTATGTTGGGATCTCTGATGATCTCAAGTTATAAGGATTACATACATTATTATCACTATGAGAATTGCTTATGACACTCATATAACTATCCATGTAGCATTCTTATGGTGGGTCTGTCCAGTACATTGTTCTCTAACATGTACCCATGTGTTGATTTGATATCTCATATCCATGAATAATTCATCAATCAAAACATACTAGTCTCAATGTATTATCATTATCCTTATTTATGATAATACTTGACTAGGGACAATCTTTAAGAATAATACAATATTATTCTAAGGACATTAACTTATATATCAATTCATATTGCACAGATATTCGAATAATATATAATAATGATTTGCCATTTATAAAATCATAATACTTTGTATGTCATAAACAATCATCTAATGACATGTCTTAGGGCATATCCCAACAGTCATCAAGGCCATCAGTAGCCTTTCCCATTTCCACAACTCTTCATTATCAAAATCCGAATCATAATCATCATGTATGCCAATAGCGTAACTCGAATGCTCAAGAGTCTTAATGGGTTCATAGATGTTGAATTTTGCAACTTTACCATTAGACTCCAATGTTATCATACCGCTATTCATCTCGATTACTGATTTTGATGTTTTCAAGAATGGCCTCCCTAAAAGGATTAGACTAGATGGATCACCATTTTCCATGTCTAAGTCATAGAAATTGGCTGGGAAAACCAAGTTCTCTACATGCACGATTACATCTTCTACTATCCCCTAGGTATGACCGTGGACTTATCAGCTAAATGAATTACATTGTCATTTCTTTTTAAAAGTCCCGGTTTTAGTTGAGAATAGATTGAGTAAGGCATGACATTTATAGAAGATCCTAAATCAAGCATAGCCTTCTCAATCCTATTAGCATTAATCATACATGGGATGGAAAACATACCAGGGTCCTTGCATTTAGTGGGGATGCTTCTTTGGATGTCCGCCGAAACATTCTCACCTAGCTCGACCTTGGGCTGCCCTTCGCGTTCCTTGCAGTTATCATCTTTCTTGGCTTCCTTGAGTAGATCTTTTTCATTACTGCGTGGGGACATCTCGTAGAGCCTCTTGAGACCCTTGTCCTTCAAATCATCTTCAATGCAAGGGGGAAAGCGGGGTTCACTTTTATATTCAGAAAAGTTGGGGAACTTACCTCGTGGTTTCTCCTCTTGCATGGGTTCTTCAACTTCTTTCTCCTTCTCCGTCTTCTCTTCGTTATTGGGTGGCATCAGTACCATCTCTTCTTCAGTTGTATCTCCACTCACATTCACAGTGATAGCGCTCACATTCTCCCTGGGGTTCACCTCCGGTTGTGAAGGTAGTCCATTTGAGATTCTTGCTTCAATCTTGTTGAGAGAAGTTGCCAGCTGTCCCATTTGCGTAGTCAAGCTCTGGATGCTCGCCCTCGTCTCCTGTTGAAATTGTAAGCTATTTTTGGCAATAACTTTGATGCTATGTTCTAACCTGTCAGAAGGAGGGTGCGCTGGAGGTGGTGGAGGTCTCTGGTATTGCTGTCTATAAGGTAGGGGTTGGTTCATCTATGGGTTTCCATAACCTTGGTTCGGATGATCTTGCCAACCTTGATTGTAATTGCTCGATGGATTACCATAGCTCCTTTGTGGGGGACTTGGGAATCCTCCCGCGGCATTCACGTTCTCAGCGGCTGTCTCTTGTAGTGAGGGGCATGCGTCCGTGGGATGGTTTGCAGCCAGACAGATTCCACACGGCTTTATCTTCCCTACATTTCCACCTGCAAGACCACGCACAAGAAAAGTTAGGTCTATCAGTTGTTGTTCCAGGTTTGATATGTTTACCTCTTTTCTTTGCGATAGTCCATGGCAAACATGTCCAAACTGTTGGGAATTGGCCGCCATGTTACCTATCAAGCTCCTCGCCTCCTCCGTTGTCTTGTCGATAAATGCTCCTCCGCTTGCCGCATCCACCAAGCTCCTGTCACCAGAAAGCAAACCTTCATAGAAATATTGAATCAGTAGATGTTCACTTATCTGATGTTGTGGACAACTTGCACACAACTTCTTGAATCGTTCCAGTACTCATGCAGTGACTCCTCGTGGAACTGCTTCACGCCGTAGATCTCTTTCCTTATGTTAGTCGCCCTTGAAGCAGGAAAATACTTCTCCAGGAATACTCTTTGTAAGTCCGTCCACGTGGTGATCGATCCGGATGGTAAGTAGAATAGCCAGTCCTTTGCAGCGTCCTTTAGAGAAAATGGAAAGGCTCTTAACTTTATTTGATCATCAGTGATTCCGGTCGGCTTCATAGTAGTGCACACCACGTGGAATTCCATTAAATGCTTGTGCGGGTTTTCTCCTGCAAGACCATGAAAAGCTGGCAATAAGTGAATTAAACCAGACTTGAGTTCGAAATTTACGTTATTAGTCAGGGCAGCGAAAGTGATGCAGAGAGGTTGTTGATCCAAGTTAGGGTTCGCCAACTGCCTCAAGCTTTGATTCACAGCCATCATGTTCCTCTCTTCTTCCTCAAGTAACCTTGCTTCTCTTATTCTCCGATGTAGTGTCCTCTCGATCTCAGGATCGTAGTAAAAATTCTCTTCGTGATCAGAGGGTTCACCTGTACTCATCAACAAACCACAGTAGTAGTGCGGGATAACAACTAAAATAAAATGAAAAAATTAACACGAAATTATACCAATGGCTTCCCCGGCAATGGCGCCAAATTTTGGTAGCGTTTATCGCGTACGCCCAAATTAACCCTTCTCAAGTTAATAGAAAAAGTATGTAGTATCGAGAGTAGGGATCGATCTCACAGGGAAGGTAGTATTTTTTTCGTGTCAATTTAAAAACGAATAGTAAAAAGGGGGTTTTTGGGTTGAGTGATTACTACTAAGCAAATTTTAAGAATTAAACTAATTAACGAGAATAACTAAAACGGTTTAAACTTATGAGAGCGAAGCGATTCTTGGTTGTCGGTCAACTTTACTTTTGAAAAATTCTCTCTTGATCATCAAATCACTAAAATTCAAATTCTTTCAATTATTCATCGATTGGAAATTGAATTCCTAACCACCTTAATCGTAGTCAAAGAGAAAACAGCATTCAATCCGACCCTTATCAAATCTCTAATCAAAACTACAGCCGTGATTAAATCAGTGATAGATTTCAAAACTAGTGAGTTCGATAAATCTAATCAATAGAAACTACAGCCGTTAATTATTGATTACCCAATTGTTTCTCCTAAGAATTCAATAACACCTACAGCCGGTAATTATTAATCTTAGTTGCTTCTTAATTAGCTATCGATTATGCATATGAATACTAGGTGATAAATCTAATAAACAAACACAATAATCATTGAAATCGATACCAAGAAACGGAATTGAAATCGAAATGAAATTCAACAAACAAACCAAAATTCTCACAAGAGATTCAAATCCAAAAGCAAGTATCCCTTAAACCAAGAATCTAAGAGTTTAGCCTAGCATAATTGAATCTAAAAATAATAACATATGATTCGAAAACATTAGATAAACAAAGGGAAAGAAATTACTAAGACGAATCACGATTCCGGTTCCGTTCTTCGCGTTGTTCTTGATAAAACTTGAAAGAAAAATCTTCGAAAACCTAACTTATTCTAAAAATCTCGAAAATCTGTCTAAGATCAGGTGAAAAATCGAGTTATGGGGTCTTGGAGGCTAATAATTAGGTTACAATCTTTTAAACATGGTAAAAGACTTAATTTCCAAATTCTCGGACTCTTCGGCGATCGATCGCCCCTTTTATGGCGATCGATCGCTTCGTTATTTTTTTTCAGCAAAAAACTTGAGGCGATCGATCGCTATAAAGTGGCGATCGATCGCTTCCCTCCAGTAGCCTCAGGCGATCGATCGCTATAAAGTGGCGATCGATCGCTGCTTCGTTGATTTTGTTGCTCAAGTTTCTGTCCATAGGCGATCGATTGCCTCTTCCATGCGGTCGATCGCCTCCTCCAAAATTACGTTTTTGCCCTTTTCTTGATCAACTTTGAGTCCTTGTCATGTCTATGTCTTTTCTTGGTCTTTACACATCATTTTTAGCTCGTTTTCTTCGATTGTACCTACAATTACACAATTATACGATTAGGTAGCATACGTATCAAATTATCCATCAAAACCTACCAAATCGTAGACAATTAAGCACTAAAGATGTGTCTATTTCTAGTCACATCAGTAGGATGTAAAACACACAGTAAAATGTGTAAAACACACTGAATCGCAGACACCTACTAAAAGGTGCGAAAACACGCACTTCTCTCGCAACCACCGACCACCGCATATAAATCAGCTCTGTTTGCCGCCGTCCGACCACCTCTCGACGAGACCAACCTACCACCATGTTCCTATCTCAGAGGTGCAACTTTCCATACCAGATAATTGGATTTTGGTGTTCGAAAAGTGCTTCGATTTTACCCTGGAACGGACGAGATCGTGCAGACTAGGGTTTCTGAGCTTTTGATTCGATTTCTTCGAGTTTACAACAAATTGGACGAAGCCATATGCCGAATCTCTTCTCCTCACCTGGTTGAAGGTTTCTACACCAGTCACCGCCAGAGGTCGCCGGAATTGGAGGAAAAGCGTGCGTGAAACTGTGCGCATTTGGATAAAATTTGATATCCGATTTTTCCGACTTTGCTTAGATAATTACCAGTTAATTTGGACTATAATTGTTGAAAATTAATTTGAATTGGTGAAAAATAATTTAGCAAATTAAATCATGATGTAATTGCATCAATTTAATTACCCTAAATTGGTTCAGCTAGGACTACAATTGATAACCAATGTTTAATGAGTAATTTAGTGATTTGTGAATTTCATTAATATACAGTGAATACATCGACTCTACTAGTTCAAGTCGACCCTCAGATATAGAGAAGTAAAGGTATGTTGCGATCGGGTAACATACAACAGATATCTGTATCAGTTGGTATATGATTTGATGACTTCTGTGAAATACTTGATTTTACGCGGCTACGTGATTTTATTTAAATTATGTGGCATTCGTAGCATTCATAATTGCATATCGATGTATGAAAATAAATGTTTTGTTAACACACATCAGCTTTTATACATACATCGATGTGTGACATACATGTTGAGCTACGATTCTTTGATACCCTATTATTTTGGATTCGATCAATCATAAGGGTTGTACACGGTGCTATGACTGGCATTAAGTGGCCTGAAAGGCATAGGGCTTCATGGCCCTTATCATTGCTATGATTTGTTGATATGGGGATTGGCGGCGTTTGCCGACGTCATCCTCTAGATTATCCCTATTTATTGAGACTGTTATAAGATGGCGCCTTGCTGACATCATCTGTATGATATGATCTGATGTCAAGAGCTGGGATGCGGTGATGCTGTGATGATGCACCATATAGACATTCCTTTGCTTGACATGCTCGAGCTTAGCTGTGTAGTATTTGGATTTTCATTTATTCGCTCCGAGATACCCAGCGGATGGGTGTATGATACCGACATGACATGACATGCATTGCATTTCATTTCATATATCATTTTATAGATACATGATGTATATTCCATGATCGTTCCATATTGAGCTTTTGCTCACCCCCAAGGGGGGCTATTGTTGTCTTTGTGTGTGGACAATGACAGGTAGTACAGGTGGCCAGGACCCCAGAGAGTGCACATCCGGTGGGAGCCAAACTTGAGAGGTTTATTTTCCTTCTTATCCCAGTCGTATATGTACCAGTGGTGTGTCCCTGGAGTGTAGGGAGTTTATGCATATTTAGTTTATTTTGCTCAGTATGGATATGTGTTTCATAGTTTGATTTGTGTTGATGCAAATGAAATTGATGGTATCTATATATATTTTGACTATTGGTATTGTTGGTATGTTTCTCGTGCGACGAGGTCATGCCGAAATTTTTAGGCCACATGTTACTAAATGTTAAACAAAGCTTCCACTGTTTACGCTATAATTATAATTTTGTGATAACTAATCACATTATTAGGATTGGTCCCTCACATTATGGTATCAGAGCATAACTGGGAATGCTCTTGAGCTTTGTGTACACTGACATAGGCACAAAGATATATGTGAGCATGTGTTTGAATTATCTGAAATTCTTTGCTCTTGTTTGATTGGACATGAGATAAATTGATATGTATCGTTTTTATATTTGTTTTGAATTAAGTTGTTGACACTTGAGTTTGTAGATGTTTAGAAGAACAAGAGGTCGGGGTAAGGGCAAGGCACCTGCCATTGAAGCTGAGGCTGCCAATAGCACCAGTGTTGAGCGTGTGATTGATCAGTTTGAAGAAATGTCTATGGATCTTATCATGGCTCGATTTCAGAATTTGCATCCACCCAAATTTCGTGGAACGGAGGGTTCTGCATTAGCTGAACCGTGGTTGAAAGAGATCGAACAACTATTCAGATTGATTGAGTATCCTGAATATCGTAAACTGCCTCTTGCCCTATATCACTTGAAGGATAGTGCACAATCTTGGTGGGAAGCCGCTGAGATTGGTTTGGTTGAAGCTGGTGTTCAAGTCACTTGGGATATCTTTAAGGCCCAATTTCTGGAGCAGTATTCACCACCATCCTACTATACTGCTCAGGAAAATGAATTTAATAATTTGCGGCATGGAACCATGACAGTTGAAGAATATGCCTCAAAATTCTCTATCTTGCTGAAATATGCACCACATGTAGCGGCAAATCCAAAGGCGAAATTTAATAGGTTTGTCAATGGTTTGCATCCTACCCTGTTTACTTTGGTGACTGCTGGCTCGCCTACTACTTATGCTGATTCAGGGGAACGGGCAAAGATGGTAGAATCAGGACTTAGACGGGGAGGTCCACAGTCTCTTCCTCCGCCATCAGTACCTACTCAACAACCTACTATGCGTCCTAAAGGCAAAATGTTTAAGAAGATAGGTTCTTCTGGTTCTTCTTCATCTGGATCTTCTAGTTCACGGGAGAGACATTTTCGTGGTCCTTCTTGTAGTGTTTGTGGTGGAAGGCATCCAGTAGAACAATGTCGTAAAGTCTTAGGTACATGTTTTCGTTGTGGACAAGCGGGTCATTTGATACGAGATTGCCCAAATCGAGACATGTTTCCTTCTCAATCTCAGCCACGATTTCCTGGTGGTCCCGGTACTTTTAGACCTACCACTCCTATTGTTCCTATTACTCCTATGCCATCATTTCAGCAGTCAAATGTTCCACAGTATCGAGGATCTCGAGGTCAGACTGTTGCGGGTCCTTCTCAGGCCATAGTGTACGGCATGACTGAGGATCAGGCGAAGGATGCTCCTGGTGGTCTTATTGCAGGTATTTGCATGTTATGTGATTATCCTGCACGTGTGTTATTTGATACATGAGCATCCCACTCATTCATATCGTATGCATTTGTGGCCTCGCATGATATTATCTGTACTTCATTAGATAATACCTTATCGATAGCTACGCCAGCAGGAAGAATTATCTTATCTGAGCAGGTTGTGCATAATTGTGTGTTAATTTACGAGGACAACGTTCTATTTTTAAATTTGATTGTCCTCTCTATGCACGACTTTGATTGCATTATTGGCATGGATGTTCTCTCTACCAATCGAGCTACTGTTGATTGTTGTCATGGGGTAGTTCGATTCCAACCAGTTGATGGACCTAAGTGGAATTTTTATGGCAAGGGTTCCCAAGGGAAAATTCCATTGATATCGTCTCTTGAAATGTTCCGACTTTTATGTAGCGAGAATGAAGGTTTTCTTATCTATGCTATTGATATATCGAAAAAAGAGCCATCTTTATCTGATATTCCTGTAGTAAAAGAATTTTCTGATGTCTTTCCCGATGAGTTTCCTGGTTTTCCTCCTCATCAAGAAGTTGAATTCAGTATTGATCTTGTTCCCGGTACTGCACCTATTTCCAAAGCTCCTTATCGTATGGCACCATTGGAATTGAAAGAATTAAAAGACCAATTACAGGATCTTCTCGATAAAGGATATATTCGACCGAGTGTATCGCCTTGGGGAGCTCCAGTTCTGTTTGTTAGAAAGAAACACGGTACTATGTGAATGTGCATCGATTATAGGAAACTGAATCGGGCAACTGTGAAAAATAAATATCAATTGCCTCGTATTGATGATTTATTCGATCAACTTCAAGGCACTTCTATCTACTCAAAAATTGATCTTCGTTCTGGATATCATCAAGTGCGTGTTCGAGAGGAAGATGTATCTAAAACTACTTTTCGTACTAGGTATGGTCATTATGAATTCTTGGTCATGCCATTTGGTCTCATTACTGCTCCTGCAGTCTTTATGGACTTAATGAATCGAGTTTTCCGGGATTTCTTGGATCTATTCGTTATCGTCTTTATTGATGATATTCTTGTCTATTCGAAATCCAAAGAGGAGCATACTGAACATTTGAAGTTGGTACTTCAAACTCTCCGTACTGAACATCTTTATGCCAAATTGTCCAAACGTGAATTCTGGATGGACAAGGTGGTATTCTTGGGCCACGTCATTTCTCGACATGGCATTTTTGTGGATCCAACTAAGGTTGAAGCAGTGTTAAACTGGCCAAGACCTACCAATGTTCCTGAGGTCCGAAGTTTCATGGGTTTAGCTGGTTATTATCGTCGTTTTATTAAAGGTTTTTCAAAAATTGCTAAACCTATTACTCAACTGACACAGAAAAATCAGAAATTTTTTTGGTCAGATGAGTGTGAAGCAAGTTTTCCTGAACTAAGGACGAGACTGACCACTGCACCTGTACTTACTATTCCTTCAGGTACCGGAGGATATGTGGTATGCACAGATGCGTCTTTAAAAGGTTTGGGTTGTGTCTTGATGCAACATGGCCGAGTGGTTGCTTATGCGGCTCACCAACTGAAATCTCATGAAAATAAATATCCCGTACATGATTTAGAATTGGCAGCAATTGTTTTTGCTTTAATTTGACGCCATTACTTATACGGGGAAAAAATTGTTATTTATTCGGACCACAAGAGCTTGAAATATCTATTCTCTCAATCTGATCTTAATATGAGGCAACGTAGGTGGATGGATCTTTTGAAGGACTTCGATTGTGAGATTCAATATCACCCTGGACAAGTGAACGTTATTGCGGATGTTCTCAGCCGTAAAGTTCATGATTCTGTTCTAGCTTCTGTTCGTATCGCTAAAGTACATGATGATATCTGTATTTCTGGTTGGACTTTTCACTCACAGGGGAATTCTGTCACTGTTTCTGCATTACAGATTGGGCCGAAATTGATTTCTAAAATCAAGAAAGCCCAACAAAATGATTCTCAAACTCAGAAATCTAAAGAACTTGTAATCCTTCTGGCTTTCAGATATCTTCTGATGGTTCCTTATGACTTAATGGTCGATTGGTTGTTCCTGATAATTCTGATTTGAAATCTGCTCTTCTTCGTGAAGCACATTGTAGCAAATACAGTATCCACCCTGGAGGCCGAAAGATGTATATGACTCTAAGACCTCAATTCTGGTGGAGACGTATGAAGAAGGATATAGCTGAATTTATTTCCAAATGTTTGGTTTGCCAATAGGTAAAAGCTGAACAAATGAAACCTGGAGGGTTACTTCATAATCTTGAAATTCCTCAATGGAATTGGGAACATATTGCTATGGATTTTATAACCCATCTTCCTCGATCACCCCGAGGTTGTGATACTATTTGGGTTATTATTGATCGACTTTCTAAATCTTCACATTTTATTCCGTATGAGCGGACTTATCCGTATAAGAAAATGGCTCGATTGTATATCGAGAATATTGTGAGACTGCACGGTGTACCTGTCTCAATTGTTTCTGATCGTGATGCGAGATTTACTTCTAAATTTTGGAGTAGTTTTCAAGATGCTATGGGTATGCGTTTGGCAATGAGTACTGCTTATCTCCTCAGACTGATGGCCAAACTGAACGTACTATTCAAACTCTTGAAGATATGCTACGCGCTGTGGTGATGGATTTTAATGTTGGTTGGCAAGAAGCTTTACCGTTGGTGGAATTTTCTTATAATAATAGCTACCAGACGAGCATTGGTATGGCACCGTTTGAAGCATTATATGGAAGACGATGTAGATCACCTTTATTTTGGGAAGAAATTGGTGAAAAACAATTGACTGGACCTGATATGATACAAGAAATGAATGAAAAAGTTCAGTTAATTAGACAGCGTATGAAGGCCGCACAGGATCGTCAAGTAAGTTATGCTAACAAGCGAAGACGACCCTTAGTTCAGAAAGGTGATCGTGTATTTCTGAAAATATCTCCATTTCAAAGCACTGTTCGTTTTGGCATACGAGGCAAACTATCACCTCGATATGTTGGCCCATATGAGATTCTTGATCGAGTTGGAGATCTTGCTTATCGGTTGGTATTACCTCCAGCCTTATCCGCCATTCACGATGTATTCCATGTTTCTATGTTACGGAAATATGAACCTGATCCAGCACACGTACTTCAGCCTGATGAGGTTGAACTTGATCCTTCGTTATGCTATGTTGAACATCCCGTTTGCATTTGGGATCGGGAGGAGAAAGTATTGCGTAACAAATCTATTCCGTTGGTACGAGTACAATGGACACGACATGGCGTGGAAGAATCAACGTGGGAATTGTAAAGCAAGATGCGAGAATCTTATCCACATTTGTTTCATTCTGTTCCATTGTATTCCATGCATACGAGTCTATATTCTGATCCGTATTCTGAATTTAGTTTTGATATGTATTATGACTGGTGATATGATATATGCTTGTAATGTAATATGTATGTAAGCTGGAGATTTCAGGACGAAATCTTTTCTAGTGGGGGAGAAATGTGATGCCCCGATGTTCGATTAACGTTAATTACATTTAATTTTGTTAAATTAATTTAGTACGTATAAAATTTGTATTAAAATGATATATTTCATTTTGTGATTGAAGTAGGGACACGAAGTCAGGTGTGAACTGTACATGCAATGTACATGAACCAGTACACCGATGACATCCCGATGTTCATAATTGGCCAGGAATTAATATATATCGGTGTAGGATATAAAACAAACAGTAAAACGTGTAAAACACACTAAATCGCAGACACCTACTAAAAGCTGTGAAAACACGCACTTCTCTCGCTACCACCAACCACCGCGTATAAATCAGCTCCATTCGTCGCTGTCCGACCACCTCTCGACGAAAAGTGCTTCGATTTTACCCTGGAACGGACGAGATCGTGCTGACTAGGGTTTCTGAGCTTTTGATTCGATTCTTCGAGTTTACAACAAATTGGAGGAATCCATACACCGAATCTCTTCTCCTCACCTGGACGAAGGTTTCTACACCGGTCACTGCCAGTACTGCCGCCGGAGGTCGCCGGAATTGGAGGAAAAGCGTGCGTGACACTGTGCGAATTTGGGTAAAATTTGATATCCGATTTTTCCGACTTTGCTTCGATAATTACCAGTTAATTTGGACTATAATTGTTGAAAATTAATTTGAATTGGTGAAAAATAATTTAGCAAATTAAATCATGATGTAATTGCGTCAATTTAATTATCCTAAATTGGTTCAGCTAGGACTACAATTGATAACCAATGTTTAATGAGTAATTTAGTGAATTGTGAATTTCATTAATATACAGTGAATACATCGACTCTAATAGTTCAAGTCGACCCTCAGATATCGAGAAGTAAAGGTATGTTGCGATCGGGTAACATACAACAGGTATCTGTATCAGTTGGTATATGATTTGATGACTTCTGTGAAATACTTGATTTTACGTGGCTACGTGATTTTATTTAAATTATGTGGCATTCATAGCATTCATAATTGCATATCGATGTATGAAAATAAATGTTTTGTTAACACACATCAGCTTTTATACATACATCGATGCGTGACATACATGTTGAGCTACGATTCTTTGATACCCTATTATTTTGGATTCGATCAATCATAAGGGTTGTACATGGTGCTATGACTAACAGTAAGTGGCCTGAAAGGCATAGGGATTCGTGGCCCTTATGATTGCTATGATTTGTTGATATGGGGATTGATGGCGTTTGCCGACGCCATCCTCTGGATTATCCCTATTTATTGAGACGGTTATAAGGTGGTGCCTTGTTGACGTCATCTGTATGATATGATCTGATGTCAAGAGCTGGGATGCGGTGACGTTTTGATGATGCACCATATAGACATTCCTTTGCTTGACATGCTCGAGCTTAGCTGTGTAGTATTTGGACTTTCATTTATTGGCTCCGAGATACCCAGTGGATGGGTGTATGATACCGACATGACATGACATGCATTGCATTTCATTTCATATATCATTTTATAGATACATGATGTATATTCCATGATCGTTCCATATTGGGCTTTTGCTCACCTCCAAGGGGGGTTGTTGACTGTTGTTGTCTTTGTGTGTGGATAATGGCAGGTAGTACAGGTGGCCAGGACCCCAGAGAGTGCACATCCGGTGGGAGCCACACTTAAGAGGTTTATTTTCCTTCTTATCCCAGTCGTATATGTACCAGTGGTGTGTCCCTGGAGTGTTGGGAGTTTATGTATATTTAGTTTATTTTGCTCAGTATGGATATGTGTTTCATATTTTGATTAGTGTTGATGGAAATGAAACTGATGGTATCTATATATATATTGACTATTGGTATTGGTGGTATGTTTCTCGTGCGACGAGGTCATGCCGAAATTTTTAGGCCACATGTTACTAAACGTTAAACAAAGCTTCCGATGTTTACGCTATAATTATAATTTTGTGATAACTAATCACATTATTAGGATTGGGCCCTCACATTTGGTATCAGAGCATAACTGGGAATGCTCTTGAGTTTTGTGTACACTGACATAGGCACAAAGATATATGTGCGCATGTGTTTGAATTATCTGAAATTCTTTGCTCTTGTTTGATTGGACATGAGATAAATTGATATGTACTGTTTTTATATTTGTTTTTAATTATGTTGTTGACACTTGAGTTTGTAGATCTTTAGAAGAACAAGAGGTCGGGGTAAGGGCAAGGCACTTGCCATTGAAGCTGAGGCTGCCAATAGCACCAGTGTTGAGCGTGTGATTGATCAGTTTGAAGAAATGTCTATGGATCTTATCATGGCTCGATTTCAGAATTTGCATCCGCCCAAATTTCGTGGAACGGAGGGTTCTGAACGAGCTGAATCGTGGTTGAAAGAGATCGAACAGCTATTCAGACTGATTGAGTATCTTGAATATCATAAACTGCTACTTGCCCTATATCAGTTGAAGGATAGTGCACAATCTTGGTGGGAAGCCACTGAGATTGGTTTGGTTGAAGCTGGTGTTCAAGTCACTTGGGATATCTTTAAGGCCCAATTTCTGGAGCAGTATTCACCACCATCCTACTGTACTGCTCAGGAAAATGAATTTAATAATTTGCGGCATGGAACCATGACAGTTGAAGAATATGCCTCAAAATTCTCTATCTTGCTGAAATATGCACCACATGTAGCGGCAATAGGCGAAATTTAATAGGTTTGTCAATGGGTTGCATCCTACCCCAGAGAGTGCACATCCGGTGGGAGCCACACTTGAGAGGTTTATTTTCCTTCTTATCCCAGTCGTATATGTACCAGTGGTGTGTCCCTGGAGTGTAGGGAGTTTATGTATATTTAGTTTATTTTGCTCAGTATGGATATGTGTTTCATAGTTTGATTTGTGTTGATGGAAATGAAATTGATGGTATCTATATATATTTTGACTATTGGTATTGGTGGTATCTTTCTCGTGCGATGAAGTCATGCCGAAATTTTTAGGGCCACATGTTACTAAATGTTAAACAAATCTTCCGCTGTTTACGCTATAATTATAATTGTGTGATAACTAATCACATTATTAGGATTAGGCCCTCACAGTCTGGGTCGTTCTGGTCTGTTATCAATATGTTTGGTTCGATCTGATTTGTTTAGTTCAGTCTCGGTCTGTTTGTTTTGATCTGATCTATTTTTGTCATCTTTATAATCTTGTACAAACACATTGAACAAAATATATTGAACAAAAAAACACATTGAAAAATATATAGATTATAAATTGAATAATTTATAAACAATACTTTGATAATTAATAAGCTATTGTAATAATTACTTGATAGATTAATAATTAATAATTTCTTGATTATTTAATATTCGTTAAATTAACATAATTTTGTCAATTCCAAGTCTATTAATTTATAGAGATTTAACTGTAATAACTTTGGTCTATAAAATAAAAAAAAAATTATTTTCCAAAATATCCACTGCCAAAATATAATTATTTTGTGAAAATGACCTAAAATATTTAGAAGTGTCAACACAAAATCTGATAGGAAAAAAATATTTTCAATATAATTATACATTACACAAAACATTATTATTAACACTATTCTTTATAATTAAATTTAATATACATACACATATTTATTGTTTTGTAATTATTTATAAATCCTACATTTCATATAATGTCGTTTTAATCTAGAGAGACTTCGCCATGATTTTTCATAGACCTTTTAAGGTGTTTCTTTCTCACACAAAATTATGTTTTTCTGATGCCGCTCTTAAGCGTGATATCCTTGTGGGTAACATCAAATGACATATATCCATTTTTTGAAAAAAAAATAAAAATTTAAGGACATGTGGTACTTGATGCCGCCCCAAGGGGATCGCCTTTAAGGACGGCATCAAACAAACCCGAATTTTTTAGCATATCATTTTGTTGATTACTTGTTTCGAACAATCATCATTCATTTAAATTGTATTTTTATTATCTATTTTGACTTAAATTCAAACATTGGGAAAATTTGATACCATCTTTAGGGTGAGTCATATAAAGGAAATAAGGTTCAAGAATATATATTAAGATTTTGTGTATGAATGTTACGTTCAAGCTCATAAATTTCTCAGATACCTTGCTTGTCCTTGTTCTATGACTAATTACTTTATTTGTCCCGTTTTCTCTTTACAAATATTACAATACCGTACATCACATTCATCGACACGTAATAGTCGGTTAACAAATTTATATATACTAGTTATTTTTGGCATGAGATGCGTGTATACATATTAAATTTAATGTAAAGTATACTTTTATGTAAAATATTTTTTTATTTTTATAAGAAGTATATTATATTGGTGTACTTTTTTCTTTATTTAAATTTTTATTTTGTTCACTAAAATGAACTAAAATGAGATGTCATTAAACATTCAACATATCAAGTTTGATAACTAAAAATTAGTATGGTATATTATTTATTAGTAGATGAAATAAGTCTTTTAGGAATTTGGAGAAAGCTCAAAATATTGAAGGTGGTTATTTATATAGCTGTATTTTAAAAAGAGCACATAAAACCATATCAAGAGACCAATGTGGTTATTACGTGATGTCCGTAATAACAAAAATAGATGAAAATAAATTTTGAAAAATTAAAATCATATGCACATGCATCACATATGCGTCTATCACTCGTATCAAATAGAAAAAATATTATATGTTTATTAAACGTTTATGATATAATACTTCAATGTATATCATTTATTATAAAATAATTCATGAAACATAATTTGCAACATTTTTAAGATCTATCTTACTTGAAAAATATTTATAGTTAGTGACTTTGTATTACAACATAAAGCTTATCTCATGTCTAATGAATAATATTTTAGATTAATAAATAGTATATAAGAAATTCAAGATTTTGAGAAACTCTAAGTGAAGAATCAAAAATAAATTTGAGGTGTTAGGTAACTCACCAATTATTTGCTTATTATTCTGAAAATTTATTTATTGATTATTATTATATTGAATATAATATGTGATGTGTAAATTAAGTATAATATGCATTCGAAGGTAGAAAGGTGAATTTGATTATGTTGTAAATTATCTTATGGTGACAGAAATGCTACTTCTATAACAAATTGTAGGATCGAGCGCTTGCCGCTTTACTAAAAGCTATAGCTGGTGGTAACGGTTTTAAACCGTACAACAGCACATGTACCACTTTTCGATCGATCTCACAACAAGGAAAATTATTGTAACCTAACAATCTCCCTCCCAATAATTGCACTCCTTTCAACTAATGAGAATTGAACACGTGATTTTGACTCTGATAAGAATTAAAGGATCAAACGCTTGCCGTCTTACCGAAAGATATAGCAGATGGTAACGCTGCAACTCAAATCTTTTAAATTGTACCACAACACAAGCACCATGTTTCGATCGATTACGTAACAAGGACAATTGTTGTACCCATCACAAATCATACGTGAAAAACTTCGTAAAATTAAGTTACTATTTATGCAAAAAACGTGCATCATATAATGCCTTTTTTATTCTTAATTGGACTTTGGTGTCAGAGGGGTTTCTTCTGCAAACTCCTTTCAATTTCGTAATGCGTTTTCTTTGTCGCATTGATAAGATCATGATTTTATTGGTTAATCGATTTGTACAATCCTCACTTAACGAAATTCTATGTTTGTATCATCTACATCGATGTAATTCCAATAGTGGGTCTTTATGGGTCAAATCATATAAAAGAAAAAAAAGGGTCTAGAATATACACTTTACTTAGATTACGACACGCAACTGCACAGCTTTTCAAGATACCTTGCTTGTTCTTTTCCAGGTCTAGTTGCTTTGATTTGTCCCATTTTTTCACTATAAATATTAAAATGTTGCATGTTGCATTCATTGATATCAAGATATTATTTTACCTTTCTTTTATTGTGTAACAATATTATTTTGTTGCATCTCTATAATACCACAAAAAAAGGTACGATATGATGTCCACACACATCGATATAGTGTCCAACAGAAAGAAGCTTCAACATTTTGGCCATGACCATCCGCTGATATACGATGAAGAGGAAAATCCAAAGGCATGTTGCAGTCCGTGTCGGGTGGCATTGATGTTGAGTCCTTATAGATGTAGCCAAGGTTGCAATTTTTTTTTCTCCACCAACCATGCACAAATTACCCCAATCATTGAACGGAGGGTTGGCCTGGTGGTAGAGGACTGGGACTTAGGAGTCTTGTTCCTCTCTAGGTCTCAGGTTCGAAACATTTATGGTGCTATCAATTCCTGTGGGCCAGTCCATATGGTGGCGTAAAGCCCCGGCTTCAATTGGGCCCCCCGCTAGTTGACGGTGAGATTGGTCCCCCGGATTAGTCGGTCTTTGGACCGGATACCGAGTCATCAAAAAACATTCAACGATTACTTTGGTGATCTTGGCTATAAGTATGGTTTACTAACAAAGCTACCTAGTGGCAATGCAGTTGTGATAAATGTGGACAATCATGCAAGGGTTTTACTTACAAATGCATAATCCCTAATGTATTTTATGGGTGCTATGATTTTTTTCTCCATTGTCGATGTGTTTAACCTTTGGAGATCAGCATAAAACACATTAGTCATCATGAACACACATTAGTCATCATAAACACATTCTTTTGTTGTCATAAGTGTGGCTTCTACATTAATCAGGATTGCTGCTTGTTGCCTTATGTTGTAAAGATCAATAATCATCCTCATCTTCTCTCTCTAAAATATTCTGTTTATGATGACCTCGATTTCAAGCACCCATTCGTTTTCCAACGATGCCGGGTACATTTCCAAGTTTGAAAATACCTACTTTACTCGAATATAGAGAGGATGGCAAAATCGAAGATGTGAAATGGAACATAGAGAAATACCATAGAGACCAATCTTCTTGGATCTTCCATCACCAAGAGATTGATATTCAATTAGTGTGCAATGGGTGTATTAAACCCATAATTTCACCTCATCATTCACATTATAGTTGCCCCCAAACTCAATGTGCTTTTGTCCTCCATCAGGTTTGTGCAAATTTACGCCCGTCTGTCGAGAACTATCTTTGGAATGAACCACTAAACTTTTTCTCCTGTGTTTAGATGTGATCATTGTAAAAAAAAAAATGTAATGGGGATATAGAAGTCGTCTTTGTTGCATTGATGTTGAGTGTGACGCTGCTCCAATCACCATCAAGCATGAATCACACAACCAACACCCTCTCACTTTATCAATGAACACATATTATTCAAAAAGTTCTTTTTGTTGTGGTGATGTTTATTCCTTTGCCTCCATTTACACTTGTTATCTTTGTGATTACATTCATGTTTCCTGTGCCTTTTGTACCGAAAACAGTTGAGCACAAATTCGATGAACACCCACTTGACCTCATTTACAACTCTGCTATTCAAATCCCACACGAAGAAGACAAAGAAAAGGAACACCACTACTTATGTGAGTTTTGCGAAGAAGACATCAATCCAAAGTTCTGGTTTTATCATTGTGGCAAATGTGATCAATCTTTTCATATTAATCCCATTCCTTCAACTGGGAAGTTGTCGAAGATCAAGTTCGGACGCAATCTCGATCTACTAAGACACGTTCATAATCATCCAGTGACACTAACTCAAATGCTTACTATGGGAAGCCAAAAGCGAATGTACTGCAAGGAAAAGATTCAAGGTTTTGAAGATGATATGGCTTTTCATTGCTCAATGTGTGACTTTCTCGAATACATGAGAATAAAATTTTGTTACTTAACAAGAAAACAATGATATTGATAAAACAAATATGTACATATAAAAAGTTTCACAATGGGCAAAACAACATTTCAAAATCTTTTATTTCTTAATTTCACGATCCCAATCCCGATCCAAGACAATTTAATGAAATTATACCAATCATCGACCAAGACAACAAAATTAGTAAAAAAAAATTAGTCAACATTAGGAATTTTTTGTATGAAAATTTGAAATGGGAAAACTCAGGAGTCCTAATCCAATCAAAATATTGGACTATGATAATAAGGGTATTGAGAAAAATACAGTTTCTAGTCAATAACATGGTAGACTATTAATCTTTAATTAGATAGATAAATATAAGGAAAATTTTGATAATTGATAAGTAATAATATGGAAAAATTGATATCTGATACTATATATATATATATATATATATATATATATATATATATAAAGTTTCATAGTAACGAAACAAAGTTATGAAAAAAAATTTAGTTCAATAAAAAAAAACACACATATATATATAGATGAAAAGTTTCGATATTATCAAATCATTAATTTCAGCTTCTCGAATTGATTTCGATTGATAATGGCGTTTCGCAGAAGCGCCAACAAAATTAATAATTTAACTTAGTTTTGAAAAGAAAAAATGTACCTTTTTAGAAACTGCAAATAAAACAGGTTGTAATCAATGAGCAAAACAATGAGCATAATAAGCATGTGAACAATCTTTCAAAAATAAAGCCTGCAGTCTTCCATTCACCCCGCATAGTGCTAGCACCATCATATCATTGTCCTCTTAATTTTTTTCGATATCGATTTAATACATTACATCTCTCTCTTTTCAAAGTCCATGCATTTGTATTTTCAATATTCACAACTTCAAAAAATCGTTCTCTTATGAACTCATCCCGATCAACATATCTTAAAATAATAGTCATTTGTTCTCTAGAGATTCACCAATTGCTTCATCAACAAGAATACAGAACTTGCTATCACCAATTTCTTCACAATGCAGTGATGTGCTTTTAGAGGTCATGATGAATCAGAGGACTCAAGCAATTAGTAGAATGATTATTATATTTAGGCTGACTAGGTCCTTTATAAATATATGTTCTTCTTACCTCATCATGTATCTCAATCCAATATTATAATATTGGAGTACGTTTTCCAGGATTTGGTTCATAATATGAGGTGTGTCTTTTGGTCTAACTTCAACTTCATTTTCAAATCTGGATCTTGAGTCTTTGATGGTGATTTTGAAGTCGAAATATGTAAGGACCCTAATCCTTAAGTGCGGATCAAAGGCATAAATAGAGCTAATATAAATGATCAGAGTGGATTAATCGTGTTGAGTCTATGAGCTTTAAGAATTACATGCCAAAATGAGGAATCAATGGATTAATTACATTCCCCATCAAAAGAATGTTATCAACTATAGTTTTACACTACTCCTAGAGTAGACACTATACAAAAATTTAATCCTGTCCTTCCTGTCTCAAAAGAATTCTCCACAAGCTCACCACCTCAACCCGCTTAGCCCTTCTATCATGCCAAAAGTGTACCTACAAGGACAACCCCCAAACATGAGCAATAATATCATTCATATTCAACACAATATGAATATAAAGCGTAAATGCATAAAACACAATTTAAAACACTTCCTGTTTTCCCATGCATTTCAAAACGCTTCCAGTTTGGTTGTCCCTGTACCATAACTCATGAGTATAATCAATAGATTATTTTTAATGGTCTAGACATGTCATGACACAATACCATCTCATCAATATCAAATACTGGTCACCATTCCCTAGTCTGTCCATCACAATGTATTTTAATGCCCCTCGCTTATTTACATATAGGCGGCATAGAATAACCTCGCTTCAATGGACAAGCGGTACTCCCACCCCTCGCCTCACATTGAGCGGCAAATATCCTTTCCTCGCCCTATATGATAACCACGCTCAAATGTGACATGCGGCGCTCCCACCCCTCGCTTCACATTTAGCGGAACCAAGACAAATAGCGGCAAGCATTAAATCATCAAGGGATGACCACGACTCATGGGATGTGCACCAATAATCATATGCATCTACAATCATCATGCATAATTCAACATGTATTTGCATCCACAATGCATAATCACATATATACTCGCATCCACAATGCATAAACAATGAGTATATTAGATACATGTACCGTTGGGTGCCCGTACGTCCTCTCGTACCTTTCCAAAATGTAGGATATGTGTTAGTTCCGGACCTTATCGATGAGATTTTAAAGATGACAAAACATTTCAGACCGGATCGATAGAAATCAGTTTGACCAGATCGATCGGACAAAACAGAGCAAGATGACAAAACATTTCAGACCGGATCGATGGAAATCAGGCATACCAGATCGATCGCGCAAAACAGAGCAAGCTGATAAAGAATATCACATATCAGACCGGATCGATGGATTCCAGACTGACTAGATCGATACTTCAGATCGATCTCAACATTTATCAGATCAAAGCAGTCAAAGATACATAAAGGATGGCTTCTCAGTCCGAACCATTAACGGTCATTTATTGTAGCATTTAATGCTGTAATTAATGCTACAAAGGATCAAAAGTCGAAGATTGTCATTAAAGGTAAGAAGACAAAGAAGAGCTTACCTGACAGTCGCCGAAAGCATACACCAGAACGGCAAGTGTCCTGAAGAAGAAGACTGTAGCTTTCTCAGAGTTTAAAAAGAGTCAAAGTCGCACATTAAGGGAAACAATGCCGTTGCTACCCTCAACTATAAAAGGATGCAACAAAAGGAAGACACGCACTCCGGATTCCAACTCACGCTGATCAATTGAAAAACACACAAGAAAGCAACTGCACACGCTTACAAAGTTCAGAAGCTTTCGAGCTGAAGTTATTTATTTAAGCGCGATTACTTTGTAACATTTGATCATTGTAGGATCACTGTGCGCATTGTGTATTGAAAAATAGAAGTGAGCAACTTATTGTAACTGTCAGACAGAGTGTGTCTGAGCAGGTTGAGTGACTAGGAGTTTCAGACTGGTAGTGAGGTAAATCCAGCCTGAATCGGGTTTGTACAACATGATTGTATAAATCAAAGTCTTCTAGTATAAACCTTCCTTAATTGGAAGAAGGGGAGACGTAGAAGGATTACACCACCTTCGAACTTCCAGAAACATATCCTGTGTTTTATCCTTCTGCACTTAGCCATCGAGCCGTTCTTACTTTTACAAGAGCAGACAGTTTCCGCACTTACCTTTTTAGTGGTCTGTTCTGTTCAAAGAGTTGATTAAGTAACAGATTTCTTTCACTAATCCGAAAGAATTCACAAGGGATAAATTTTATAAGGAGTGTTCATTCACCCCCCCTCTAAACACTCCGGACCGATCCTAACAAGTGGTATCAGAGCAGGTCATCTTAATCAGCACAAAGACTAAGCTGATGGCATCATTCAACAAAATCCCCATGTTCTCAAAAGAAGACTATGATGACTGGAGAATCAGAATGCAAGCTCATCTGGCAGCTCAGGATGACGATATGTGGTTCGTCATCACTGATGGACCAATGAAGATTTTAAAAATCAATACAGCAGTAGCCATCTCTGATGGAGAACCACAAATGGTAGAAAAAGACAGATCCCTCTGGACGAATGAGGAAAGAAAGAAAGCAAATCTCGATAATGTGGCCAAAGACATCTTGTTCAAGACTTTGGACAAGAACATGTTCAGCAAAATCAAAATGTGCTCTACTGCCAAAGAAATTTGGGAAAAGATAGCACAGCTATGTGAATGCAACGACCAGACCAAGGAAAACAAGTTAATTGTTGCTCTTCAAAGATTTGAGAGCATAAAGATGAAAAGTGGAGAAACTCTAAATGAGTTTGATGAAAGAGTCACCGGCATCATAAATGAACTGAATGGTCTGGGGAAGGAATATTCTAACAGAGAGATCGCTCTGAAAGTAATGAGAGCTCTGCCAAAGGAATGGGATGTAAAGACCATCGCCATGAGGGAATCAAAAGACCTTAACAAGGTTGAACTTCATGATCTGTTTGCAGATCTTAAGGCCTATGAGTTTGAACTGATAAGCAGAGGTGAAGCAGAGCCATCCATCTCTCAACCAAACAAGGCCCTGGCAGCCACTCCAGACCAGATCGCTTCAACATCAGACCGATCTGCTGAACAGATGAGTAACGATGCTATGTCATTATTTATCAAGAAATTCGGTAAATTTATGTCTAAAAATAAGAGGAACCTCAAACCCTCTCATCATTATAAATCAAGAAAAGATGATACTGTTAACGATCAGGCTTGCTACAATTGTGGTAAGACCGGACACTTCATTGCAGATTGCACCAGACCGAAGAAAGAAGAACGGAAAGAGAAGCATCGTGATGATAGAAAGAAGAAGCACTACAAAGACCGCAAGAATTATGGAAAATCCCAAAAAGTCCTAGTAGCTGAAGAAGGAAACAGCAAATGGGCTCAGACAGACTCAGACTCGGAAAGCTCTGAATATTCCTCCAGCGAAAGCGAAGAAGATATTCAATGTCTTATGGCAGACGAAGAAATGAGTCAGACAGACGAGGTATATGATCTTGACTCAAATGAATTTACACGAGAAGAGCTCATGTCCGCACTGCAAGACATGGCTAATGATTATAGGATCTTAGCTGAATCATTTGAGAAGAATAAAGCCAAAATCAGTACTCAAATGGATGAGCACAACAAACCAAGCTGCTCTGAGCAGGGTGAGTGCAAAAATCTCCAGATCGAGCTAAATAAGCTGAAAATCTCTTATGATCAGCTCCATGAAGAAAATAAGAGAATTAGCACACAAAATGCTAAGCTCTCACATATATTCAAAACGTGGACAAAATCCAGAACATCCTTGGAAGAATTACAAGAGGTTCAAAGAAAGGTCGGTGATTTCACCGGCATAGGCTTTGACACCAAAGAATGCACCAAAGATGAATCTGAGCTGTTGCTGGTAAAGAATCAAGTCAAACAAATGACATTTGTTAAATCCAGCACAGTATATGAAACTGAAGCACCTAAGATTCAAACAGGAGTCTCTTACGAGAATCAAAATCTGAGAAAAGGAATTGGTTATGTTGACCAAGCCAAAGAAAAGGCACCAGCAAGATTTGCGTCTATCAGACCAAATCCAAAGGTGCAAGATCGAAGGCAAGGAAGACAATACAATTACTATAACTCAAAACCGATTCAACGAAGATATAGACTACCTTATGAGAATCAAAGGTTTTCACAGCGCACACATTATCACACACAGCATCGAAACAGACCAGCACACAGCACACCCTACACACACAAGCCATTGAAGCTGATACAGGTGTGGGTTCCCAAAGGGCTAATCCGTTCTGGACCCAAATAGGATTGGGTACCAACAATAATTATATTTGATGACAGGTACCGAAGAAACTCGCATCAGACTGGTATTTGGACAGTGGGTGTTCCCGTCACATGACTGGAAACATCGAGCTGCTGTCTGAAGTAACAGAATGTACTGGACCCAAAATCATTTTCGGGGATAACTCAAAGGGTAAGACCGTGGGCAAGGGTAAGATTGTCCATAGTAACATTATTATCAATGATGTGCTGTTAGTTGAAAATCTGTGCTATAATCTGATTAGCATAAGTCAACTCTGTGATAATGGTTATGCTGTAGAATTTCATAAACACACTTGCACTGTTAAATCATCAGACGGTATAACCATGCTCGTAGGAATCAGGAATGGAAACACTTATAAGATTAACTGGAATCATGCTCAACCTGATAATCCTACTTGCTTCATCGCTAACAATGATAATAAACATTGGCTGTGGCATAAGCGCTTGAATCATATCAACTTTAAGACCATTGCTAGCCTGTGTAAACATGATTTAGTTATCGGTCTGCCCAAGATCGATTTTGCTAAGGATAAGATCTGCGAAGCTTGCCAAATGGGCAAACAGATCAAATCATCCTTCAAAAACAAGAATGCCAAATCCTCCTCCCGCTGTTTAGAATTACTGCATATGGACTTGTTTGGTTCTATACCAATAACAAGTTTAGGGGGAATGCGGTATACTCTTGTTGTTATTGATGATTACTCACGCTTTACATGGACTATATTCTTAAGCAGTAAAGATCAGACCGGTCCGAAGTTGATCAAGCTGCTGAAACGCACTCAGAACGAGAAATCATCCAGCATAGACAGGATTCGAAGTGACAAAGGGACTGAGTTTTCAAATCAGAATCTTGAATCCTTTCTAGAAGATCATGGAATCAAGCATGAGTTTTCAGCTGCTCGAACTCCTCAACAGAATGGAGTTGCAGAACGAAGAAACAGAACGCTCAAGGAAGCAGCAAGAACAATGCTTGCTGATTCTGGAATCTCTCAAAAGTTCTGGGCAGAAGCTGTAAATACTGCTTGCTACACTCAAAACCGATCTATGATTAACAAGAAGCTGAATCTCACTCCATATGAAATATGGACTGGTAACAGACCATATGTTTCTCACTTTCATGTATTTGGCTGTAAATGCTTCGTTCACAACAATGGTAAGAGTCATCTTACAGCATTTGAAACTAAGTCAGATAATGGTATATTCTTAGGATATTCATCAATTAGCAAAGCTTATCGAGTTTTTAATAATCGAACTTTAACTGTAGAAGAATCTGTTCATGTAGTCTTTGATGAAACTTTATGTGTTGAAGGCAACAAAGAATCAATTCAAAATCAGATGGAAAATATCCATCTCGAAGCTAACAGTGATGATGAGATTGTAGCTAACAGGTCAAGAGACAATCCACCAGAACCAGAATTACCAGACAGACCGGATCAAGGCTTTGAAGAAACTTCAGATCGAGCTGATCCGAATGCTCCTGACTCAAATATAAAGCAGATACTGATCATACTGTTACTGTTCATCCGACCGGACCAGACAATCCAGAGTCAAGCTATCGATGGACTAAGAAGCATCCACCTAATCTAGTGATTGGTAGTCCTTCTGCACCGATCAGAACCAGAGGACAGATGATGGATGAGTTCACTCATGCTGCCTTCATCTCTACTCTGGAACCCAAGAAGATCGATGAAACTCTGACTGACTTCAACTGGATTAAAGCAATGCAAGAAGAGCTTATTCAATTCGAACAAAATCAAGTTTGGAGTCTAACCCCCAGACCAAGCGATCTGCCTGTTATTGGAACCAGATGGGTCTTCAGAAATAAGCTAGACGCAGATGGAACTGTGGTTAGAAACAAAGCCAGACTGGTGGCACAGGGATTCAGACAAGAAGAAGGAATCGACTTCGATGAATCATTTGCACCAGTCGCCAGACTTGAAGCTATCCGAATCTTTCTTGCTTATGCTGCCTTTAAAGACTTCAAAGTATATCAGATGGACGTCAAGAGCGCCTTTCTTAATGGAAAGCTTCAGGAAGAAGTCTACATTGAGCAACCACCTGGATTTCAGAACCATTTGTATCCCAATCATGTATATCTACTGAATAAAGCAGTGTATGTCTGAAACAAGCTCCAAGAGCCTGGTATGACACTCTATCTCAATTTCTGCTGAACCATGATTTCCAGATCGGCTCAGTAGATAAAACTCTATTTAAATTCATTAAGGGGGAACATACTCTATTAGTTCAGATTTATGTTGATGACATAATCTTTGGGTCAACTAACCCCAAATTGTGCGAGAAATTTTCTAAGTTAATGCAGGGACAGTTCGAGATGAGCATGATGGGAGAATTGTCATTCTTTCTGGGTCTGCAAGTAAAACAGCTCAACAATGACATTTTCATCAATCAGACCAAGTATACCAAAGAGCTCCTCAAGAGATTTGGAATGGAAACATGCTCAACTGCATCAACTCCAATGAGTCCAACAATCAAGTTAGACAAAGATGAAGGGGGAACGGCAGTTGAAGTAACCATGTATAGAGGACTAATCGGATCGCTATTGTATCTTACAGCGAGCCGGCCCGATATTATGTTTTCAGTCTGTATGTGCGCCAGATTTCAGTCAGAACCAAAGCAATCACATTTTATTGCTGCCAAGCGTATTCTGAAATATTTAAAAGGATCTCAGAACGTTGGTCTTTGGTACTCCAAAGATTCAAACTTCAGCTTGATCGGGTATTCAGACGCAGACTACGCTGGGTGTAAGATCGATCGTAAAAGCACCAGTGGAACATGTCAATTCTTAGGTGAAAGATTGATCTCTTGGTTCAGTAAGAAGCAGACATCGATTGCCACATCCACAGCTGAAGCAGAATACCTAGCCGCTGGAAGCTGTTGTGCTCAAATGCTCTGGATTCAACACCAGCTCAAAGACTATGGCATCCAAGCTGTTGACTCTCCGATATTTTGCGACAACACAAGTGCAATTGCTATAACGTATAATCCAGTTCTGCACTCTCGAACAAAGCATATTGATATACGACATCATTTTATTCGAGATCATGTTGGCAAAAAGGAAATTCGGATCGAGCACATTTCAACAGAGCAGCAAGCAGCAGACATCTTCACTAAACCGCTTCCTGAGGCTAAGTTTAATTATTTCCGTCAAATTCTTGGTTTAATTGACTTATCTTAATTAGTTTAGATGTTTTTATTCTTTTCGCACTTGAAGATTTTTTTTCACCACAGATCGATAATACAATGTTCAGAAAGACACAGACCGGTCCGAACTTTCAGACCGATCCTTGTCAGTCTGATTTTATCCTTTGATCTGTCTGGACAATAACAACAGCTCGGACTGATTGACCATTTTAACTAGTTGTACTTTAACCGCCTTATCTTTCTTTATCCTGACCGTTTATTTTGAATTATTTAATTCTCAGTCTTGGAGATAAAGACACGTGTCTTCTCTCTCCTATTTAGCGGGCTGAACATTTCATACTTGTTCACTTTTTACAATTTACCGCTTTCTACCTTCTTACTCTCTCACTCTCTTACTCTTCGCACTTCCTTTAAACTCTTTTCAAATGACTACCATCACTCATAACTCACTCTCCGTTGAGTTTGATGACATTTACAGGGCAGAAGATGCTGCGATGGTGTCCATTTTTAGAGCCCTGGAATCATCTGGTTTAAGGAACTTCTTGGAATGCGGAACAGTTGTTTATGAATCAGAAATCCGCGAGCTGTTCGCCAACGCCGTCTCCCGGAAGACATCCATTTCTACTACTGTCCAAGGCAAATCTTTCGAGATCTCGCCAATGACGCTGGCCAAGACCTTTGGCCTCCCCAGTTCCGGACTGACAGAGTTCGGACAGACTCCTCAAGCGTCACTCTTAGATCTTCAGGGGAAGATTTCTATTTCTGGCCAACGATTGCAACCCTCCTTTAAGAAGAAGGAAATGCTCTTCCATTTCCAGGTGCTGTGCGAAGTGATAGGCAAGCCACTTTTGGGTAAAGCAGGAAGCTTCGATGCAGTAACCGCCGAAAAGTTCAGGGCTATGGCGGCTATTGTATCCGGCCAGAAGATAAACTGGTCCATGATTTTGTTTGGAGTACTGCTGGAAACGGTGATTGCATCCAAGCACGCCGTATGTTTTGCTGTTCCTCTCAGCAAGCTCTTGGAGTCCTTAGGCCTCGAGCTGAGCAAGCTGTCTGCTCTCCGTCCCTTTAAGATCCTTAACTCCAAAGGGCTTGCACTGCTGAAGTCCAAGAGTGCTCCGCCTACTCCTGCTACTCTGGCTGCAGTCAAGGTTGAGCAGGACGAGGAACCAGTTGCTGTGCGCAAACCTCGGGTCAAGCGGAAGCTGACCATTCAGACTGACTCGGAAGCAACCCAGTCTGCTCACTCATCACCAACCAAGCCACTTCCCAAAAAGCCCCGAACCCAGATCACCAAACCAACCAAATCTCTACCTCCACCCATACTGCCACCCTCTAAAGCCACCCCTGCCCCTCAACCTTCCACCCAGCTTTCACAAGCTTCAACCCCTGCACCCAAAGTCACCCTTAGAATTCCCTCTGCCAATCCCGTGGTCAAAGGGATAGTTATCACTGAGTTGGGAGACTATACCCAATCAGGGATTAAGTCCCCTTCCTCCACCGGCAAGGGAAAAGCCATTCTCACCGAACCCCTCTCTACTAAACCCAAATCTGCAGCGCAGACTGCCATCGACATCGCTATGGAGGATGTTGATGAGAAGCTAAAGGACCTCATTGTTGTGTTTGATGAATATGTCCAGTACCGGACTATCAACCACATTGAGCTGTTCTACGGTAAGTTGCACAGATTGAAGAGGATGGAAGAGGAAGCTCTGAAAGGAACTGAGACTGATGATGTTCGACTTGCCGTGCAGCGCAGAGATTTATTTACGGCAAAACACAGATTCAGACTGGCCAATCTGCTTCTAGTTGCCAAAAAGAAGAACTTCGATCCGCTTGCTCCAACTGCCAGAGATGATGGGGCTGTGATTGCTCAACTCGAGATGGATGTTCATGCTCTATCCTTAGCTGTTCGTTTTCAACGACAGAAGCTAGGTACCTCCACTCCAGCCACAAGCCCGGATCATCCTTCTGCAAGCAAGACTCTGGCAGAACCAATTATCGAGGCTATTCCCTCTGATGCAGCACAACAGACAGAGGATCAGCCTGCAGAGCACGTACCAGACCAGACAGCGGAGCAGCCACTGCCTAATGCTCCGTCTGCAACAGATGATGAACCAATGAATGTTCTGTTGGACTCTCCGACAACATCTATTCCATTGAAGTCATCAGCCTCCCGTGCACAACCCAGTCCAGCTGCAGCATGTGCAACAACTGAAGCACCAGACTTCATCGATCCGGATTTTGTGGTATCTACAGTGGTTGCAGCTCTCCAAGTTGAGGAACCTCCCAGTCCCCACTCTCCTCCGGGACCATCAGATGAAGATTTGGCCTTCATTCAAGGTTTTTCTTCGGATCTGGTCACTCTGATCCGATCCGAAAGTCATCAAGCTGCCATTTCTTCCATCGTGCCGATTGCTGAAGAAGATGACCATGCCATGTCATCATCAGATCACTCTCCCAGCAAGCTATCTGATGCACCTCCATCCCTGGCACGGACTATCCAGCACTTCTCTGATACCTGTCTGTCCTTGACTCAACGCATTCTAGAAGTTCATCAAGGTCAGAGGGTCACAGCCTTGGACTTTGCTTCTTTCAAAGAGAAGATGAATGCCAGTATCGGAAGCCTTCAGCGTGGAATAAACGATCTGTTTTCTCAACAGGCCTCTTACAAGAACAGTCTGAGAAAAGAGCAGATCGAGCTAGCTACTGAAGTCAGAGCATCTGTTGCCAATTCCCTCCGCGCTCAAGACGTTCGTCTTGACGCTATCAGCGCGCAGCTAGCACAAGTTGTCGACTTTCTTCAAGAGATTGCTGCTGACAAAAAGGGGGAAAAGAAGACAGACTTCAGGCCGCCTTCTAGAAAATAATATTTTCAGACTGTGTATTTTTTAGGATTTTCTTGGTGATCAATAAAATCCTCGTTTGATTAAGTCGGTGTTCATTTATTTTGAACCTCATCATAAGGCTTAATAATAAAGATTTAATCGATCCAACTTAATGAAGTTCATTTATTTTGAACAAAGAAGTAATCGATCCGAAAGCATTCGCTTCAGAGCTCTTATCAAGACTGGTTAAAAAGACTTAGAAGCAAGGTTTTGTCATCATCAAAAAGGGGGAATTTGTTAGTTCCGGACCTTATCGATGAGATTTTAAAGATGACAAAACATTTCAGACCGGATCGATAGAAATCAGTTTGACCAGATATCGGACAAAACAGAGCAAGATGACAAAACATTTCAGACCGGATCGATGGAAATCAGGCATACCAGATCGATCGCACAAAACAGAGCAAGCTGATAAAGAATATCACATATCAGACCGGATCGATGGATTCCAGACTGACTAGATCGATACTTCAGATCGATCTCAACCTTTATCAGATCAAAGCAGTTAAAGATACATAAAGGATGGCTTCTCAGTCCGAACCATTAACGGTCATTTATTGTAGCATTTAATGCTGTAATTAATGCTACAAAGGATCAAAAGTCGAAGATTGCCATTAAAGGTAAGAAGACAAAGAAGAGCTTACCTGACAGTCGCCGAAAGCATACACCAGAACCGCAAGTGTCCTGAAGAAGAAGACTGTAGCTTTCTCAGAGTTTAAAAAGAGTCAAAGTCGCACATTAAGGGAAACAATGCCGTTGCTACCCTCAACTATAAAAGGATGCAACAAAAGGAAGACACGCACTCCGGATTCCAACTCACGCTGATCAATTGAAAAACACACAAGAAAGCAACTGCACACGCTTACAAAGTTCAGAAGCTTTCGAGCTGAAGTTATTTATTTAAGCGCGATTACTTTGTAACATTTGATCATTGTAGGATCATTGTGCGCATTGTGTATTGAAAAATAGAAGTGAGCAACTTATTGTAACTGTCAGACAGAGTGTGTCTGAGCAGGTTGAGTGACTAGGAGTTTCAGACTGGTAGTGAGGTAAATCCAGCCTGAATCGGGTTTGTACAACAGGATTTTATAAATCAAAGTCTTCTAGGATAAACCTTCCTTAATTGGAAGAAGGGGAGACGTAGAAGGATTACACCACCTTCGAACTTCCAGAAACATATCCTGTGTTTTATCCTTCTGCACTTAGCCATCGAGCCGTTCTTACTTTTACAAGAGCAGACCGTTTCCGCACTTACCTTTTTAGTGGTCTGTTCTGTTCAAAGAGTTGATTAAGTAACAGATTTCTTTCACTAATCCGAAAGAATTCACAAGGGATAAATTTTATAAGGAGTGTTCATTCACCCACCCCTCTAAACACTCCGGACCGATCCTAACAATATGGTAGGACTTCAATGCCTTGGCTGTGTTGCCACCTGGGATGGTTCTACACATTCACACAAATCAATATTAGAACCCAATAATAGTCCAATACCAAAAATCCGACAAAAAAATCCAAAAACACCCAATTTGGTGTCTCGCGATCGATCGCCATACAGCCCCGATCGATCGCGAGACCACACTGCCTCGAGCAACAAAAATTTAGAATCCGCGATCGATCGCTGAGTTTGCGTCGATCGATCGCGACCTCGCCGATCGATCGCGCCAAACTCGCGATCGATAGCTGAAGGCCACTGCCTCGAGCCCTTGCAGCTCGCGATCGATCGCTGGAGGCGCCGATCGATCGCCGAGTCTTGCACATGCGATTTTCGGGCACTATTCACCCTTCTCCTTCCCAAACCCAAACAAACTCATATAATCAAACACCAACCATACCAAATCACTACAATCTTCCATAAATATCATCATACAACCATAAATCTAACACTCATCCAAAAATAACACCAACTCACACAAACCCATTTTAAAACCCTTCAAAATCATACCAAACTTAAACCAACCAACCAACAACATAAATATCAACATAAACCTTCCAAAATCAACAATGAGGTATCCATACCTCTTGGGGACCTCAAATCTCCCAATAAACTTCACAAACTCAAACTTTGGAAGGATTTCTCCCCACCTTTTTGCTTCAACTCGAAAATGAGGAGGGGGAAGGGTTTGGGTGGTGATTTGGTAAAGTAAAAGTGAGAGTGTATTGAGTGGGGTTGGGGTAAAAGGGGTTGGGTTTTAATTAAAAGTATTTCACAAACCCATGGTATATAAAACACCCCAACATGATATTTTCAAAAGCATTAATCCAAAATGCACCAAAATATCAATTAACTCATGCTTTCCAAATAATTGCTAACCATGGCAAATAAATCATGCTAATAGCAATTTTCCCCAACATGCACGACATGCACCCTGAAATGCACTCCCGGGTCATCCTTTCCATGTGACCATGCATTTCCACACATTAAATAAATCCAGCACATAATCAATTAATTACCATCATAATTAATCATATAAACACAATTAATGCCTAAATTGCAATTAATCATTTCGGGGATATCACAAATAAATGAATCTTTTGGATTATTTGCATTACTTGTCGATGAATCATCTTTCTTATTGTCAAAAATATTTCGATTTTTCATTATAATATGCATGTGAGCAAAAGGATTAAGTTTTAAGGAGAATGTGATGTATATTTTGTTACAATTTATGTAAAATATCATAATCATTCAAAATCTAAAAAAAAAAATTTAATAACAAAGTTTGATAAATATAAAAAATTAGAGAAACAATATATCCAAAAAAGATCTATACAATGTCATGTGAATACAATTAATCCAAAACCAATATTAATTAAAATTTAAATAGCACTGTAATAAAGCAAAACATTAACAACAAAAACAAAAATAAAAATTCATACTTAGGGTGGAGGAGTCAGGCGTGGGGACGTTAGGGTGGAGGCGTCAGGCGTGGATGGTAAATGGTGATTGATATCTCGGTGGAGGAGTGCGGACGTTAGGGTGGAGGCGTCAGGCGTGGAGCACACAATTTGGGTGTGATTATGTGTAGTGTAAAAAAGTTAATTAGGTAGGATTTTTTTTGAGCTACAAATATTTTTAATATTTTTAATGTGGGCTAAATATATAAAATATTGAGGAAATTACAAGCAGGTAACACTTTTTAAAACATCTTTCAACTAAATCACCCCAAAAAATCTTCTTTCAACTAAATACATCTTTTAGAAAATTTATTTCAAATAAGTCCATTTTATCAAACCCTAATATAATTAGTCCATTAATTATAATTAAAATACCCTTGCTCTACACCTTCATCCACAAGCCTTTGCCTACCTTCCACCGTCGCGTTGCCCTTTGAAGCTTCTGATTTTTGTTTTCCGCAATTCTGCAAAGGATTCTTCGAACAAATTGAGATAATTTCATTTGGAATCACTTTATTAGGTTGTGTTGTGTGATCGTATTTACAATTTGTGTTGTGGTTGTTGTTGATTCCTTGTTCCCTCTCAGTGAATTGTTTCTAATTCTCTGGGTGTTTGCTTGAATTCTGTTTTAGCGACTAACTTCTGATCGAATTTCAGTTGTTCTAGCATCGCGTTCTTCGATCGTGATTTTCTAAAATCATTAAAATCTTTTTCGTTGAATTTTGGATTAATTTTCTTAAGTTGAACGCTCAATTTTGGGCAGAAAACGTGAATCTAAAAAAATTGAGGAAATTATTCATTTATCCTCATTCTCGTTGTTTTGAATTTCTTTCCAATCGTGCATTCGATTTGCCTTCCCGTTGCTTATATTGTTGAATCGGTTATTTGATACAAGAACGATTTGGTGGTACAATTGCTTTATTTGATTTTGATTATTTAATTTTTACATGCACCGATTGAATCTGTCGATGCATGTAATTTCATGCACCGATCGAGTCTATCGGTGCATGTAAATTACATGCACCGATAGTCTCATATGCATGCATTTTGGTAGTTTTTTTCCTACGGTGGACTTGTTACTATCTGTGTCTATCGGTGCATGTGATTTACATGCACCGATAGAGATAACACTGGTAGAGTCTATCGATGCATCTAAATCACATGCACCGATATACTCAAATCATGCGTTGAGGTAGTTTTTTTCCTGCGGTGGACTTGTATCATCTGTGTCTATCGGTGCATGTGATTTACATGCACCAATAGAAACATATGAGAAAGTTTAATATGCATAATCTATCGGTGCATATTACTCATGCGATGCATGTAAAATTGAGTAATGAGATGCATGTAAAATTACTAATGAGGTGCATGTAAAATTACTCATGTGGTGCATGTAAAATTGAATGGTGCGTGTTAAAATCGACTAATGCGGTGCATGTTAAAATCGACGGTGCATGTAAAATTACTAGTACAGTTCATGTAAAATTGAGTGGTGCATGTAAAAATTATTCATGCGGTGCATGTAAAATTATTCTAATGGTGCATGTAAAATTGAGCAGTTCATGTAAAAATTGACTCATGCGGTGCATGTAAAATTACTCACTCGGTGCATGTGAAAATGAGTCATGCGGTGCATGTAAAATTACTAACTCGGTGCATGTGAAATGAGTCATTCGGTGCATGTAAAATTATTCTCGTGGTGCATGTAAAAATTATTTATGCGCTGTAGAGTATTTTCATAAGTGGGGTTAGTTTGGTCATTGTATTAAAAAATGGACTTAGTTGAAAGAACTTTTTATTGGATGACTGGGCGGAAAAACCTTTTACCTAATGATACCGGCCCGAAATTTTCCCTAAACTATTTTGGCTTAATTATAGGCCATAAATATTATATGTGGGCTATATATATAAGAAAATTTTGGACAAAAGTCTGCTGAGCTGTAGCTGTCCACAACCACCATTAGACTTGAACATGCCATGCATTAACCAAAGTCCATCCTTTGTTTGTTAGGAAAATCGTGGGTTTTTCAAAGTGTTATTGGGCTAACAAATATTATTCAATTATATTAGCTATTTAAATTAATGGGTTGAAATTAAGTGTTCTAATATTGTAACCTCGAGACTATTGAATTTGATATGTGCTTATTGAATAGATACTCATTTTGACTACTTAGGACTTTATGGGAACCTTAGTTTACCACTATATAAAAACTCATCTGGTTATGATCCCCAATATACCAAATCACAAACAGTTTCAATTCTCCCCATCACAAAGAGAGACGACGGTCCCATTGAGGAATAAGGAGATTTGGTTGAGGAAGATCACAAACCACACGATTCGTGTTCATTAGTTCGTAATTTATTGTCAGTTTCACAAACAGTTACCAATAGCATACAATGGATTCAGATATATTTATATTTTCATATCTATGAATTCTAATGATTTAACATGATGTAGATCTCGGACTTTTGAGTATTTGGTTCTATGCTTTGCCATGAAAATACACACCAAGTGGTGTGAGAGCGATCTTCGTGTTAAATCATCATGAACATTGCCAGATCTGTTTTGAGATTATAAGTTTTTATGGGTCTGACTTATAAAAAAAATTCGAGTTCTTTCGATTTTCGAATTTCCTTTAAAAAAATTTTAAAAAAAGAGAGGAAATTCGAATTAGGGTTTAGGCTGCTGGAATAGCGCACAATCGGTCGATCCATGGCCAATTTCCGATGGCATAAGGTTACCCATGTATACCCATGTCGGGGAGACCTCCATGACACCACTGAACACAGGAAACCGTCACATAATTTGCCGGTAAATCGCGATTTAGTTTTCGCATTTTTTTTGCCTATTTTGGTCTGATGGATTTCGATTGATTTCGTTCGTGTTTTTGCCATTTGGGGTATGGATCTCGATGTAAAACGTCAATTAAGGATGATCCAGTGGCGTGATACAGGCATTTGACAAACGAAACACCGAATTTGGCCCCAATTTGGCCTCGAATAGCCCTACACGAAACTGAAAATATCATGATCGTTTTCGCAATTCGTGCCGACGTCGATTTTGTTTCGGCGATGGCACAACTATAGTAGTTGGACTGTGGGCGATCGTCGGCCGCAAAGGATATGGTGGGGGCATGTATTGATTTTGGGATTAGGGTTAGGGTTTTAATAAATTTGGATATTTTTTATTTAAGACCATGTTTGGCTCTGATTAAGAATTTTAAAAATTTGAAGATCTCGAAATTTGGTATTTTGCCATATTTAGAAATATTTCATTTTCAAAATAAAATTTTGACCTCCCGAAATTATATGAATGAAAATTTTGGAATTATTCATCATTTTATCGTGTTTGGTTTATTTAACATAAATATTTGCTAATGAATAATGTTTAGACATAAATTATTTATGTTTAAAATCTATGCGAAAAAATCGGCCTAAAGGAAGATCATTTTTTGGCCAGATAAACATATTTAATTAATATCGTTGTGTGTGTAATTTATGTGAATTGTGACGAAGGAAGGTTAAAATTTTAACAGACATATAAAGATATTAATGTGCATGTAAATTTACGCGAATTGTGACCGGCCCAAAAGAATGTTATAATTTGACCAAATTACTAACACATATATAAATATATTTGTATGTTTGTAATTTTATGTGAACTATGATCAACCCAAAGGAAGGTTACGTTTGACCATATTAAAAATACACCTGTCATAATAAATATGTGATGATTATAAAGTTTTTCATGCGAATAATAGTCAATCCGAAGAAAGGCTATTATTTGACATGATTTATTGTCAATGTTTGATTATGACGTTGAGAGTACCACTTACAATTAATTTCTTTGTCCAAAGATTAAAAATTAATGTTGTGCTAGGTATCTGGAGATGGGTTCCCTAATACGGGATTTTTTGGGCAAATTTTGACATAGTTATTTTGTTCTCCATTCAGCTTCTATTGATACTACTACAAGTAGGAGTTTCAGTCTGGTAGTGGTAAATCCATTTGAATATGGGTTGTACATTGTTGTATTACTCAAAGTTCTAGTGAATCCATTCTTAAGTGGGAGAAGGGGAGACGTAGAAGGGTTTTCCTTCGAACTTTCAGAAACATATCTTGTCTATTTACTTTCTGCACCCTACTTCTGTTCCTACTCATGATCTTGAGCTTGCTGCTGTTGTCTTTGCTTTAAAGATATGGAGACATTATTTGTATGGTACTACATTTCAAATCTTTACTGATCATAAGAGTCTGAAATATCTGTTGAGTCAGAAAGAATTGAATATGCGTCAAAGAAGATGGCTTGAATTATTGAAAGATTATGATTGCACTATTGAATATCATCCTGGCAAGGCTAATGTTGTTGCTGATGCGTTGAGCAGAAAATCATATGGTACTGTTTCTTGTCTATCAGTACATTCTATGCCATATCTGTTAGAGTTGAGAAAGATGAATATTGCTTTGAATGTGAATGAAACTGGTATCATATGTGCTTCGTTCTGTATTAGACCAGTGATGACTGAAAGAATTAAAAATGCTCAGTGTCGTGATGATAAAGTGATTAGTATTACAGAGAAAGTGAAACAGGGAAAGAGTACATCATTTGTGATCAATGATGATGGTACTTTGATGATTCATAATCGACTTTGTGTTCCTAATGTGGATAATATAAGGCATGAAATAATGGAGGAAGCACACATTGCACCGTATGCTATGCATCCCGGTAGTACGAAGATGTATCAGACTCTGCGAACCCATTATTGGTGGCCTAGAATGAAGAAGGATGTAGCTGAGTATATATCGAAATGTTTGACATGCCAACAGGTGAAATCTGAACATCAAGCACCAGTTGGGAAATTACATCCACTACCGATTCCAGTTTGGAAATGGGAACGTATAACAATTGATTTTGTTTATGGTTTACCTGTAACTCAGAAGAAGAATGATGCAGTTTGGGTGATTGTAGACCGATTGACAAAATCAGCTCACTTCTTACCATTTAGATGGGGATCTACACTTGAAAGTTTAGCATCAAAGTATGTGAATGAAATTGTTAGATTACATGATGAACCAATTGAAATTTTTGAAAATTTAAGTTATGTTGAAGAACCAGTTAAGCTGTTAGCATACAAGGATAAACAGTTAAGGAAACGAACAATTCCTATGGTAAAAGTACAATGGAAAAATCATTCAGAACGTGAAGCTACTTGGGAAACAGTTGAACATATGAGGAAACACTATCCGTGGTTGGTTCCTGATACAGGTACAAATTTCGAGGTCGAAATTTTTAAAGGAGGGAAGAGTTGTAACGACCCAAAACTTTTACATGATTTACATGATCATGCATGAACATCATGACTCATATAGAAGCATTTGATATGCATAAATGTTGGGTCTATTGTGACGATAGTGTTTTGGATTCTATTGAATGTATGACTTGAGTGATAATTATGATAAGAATTGAAATCTAATGAGTCGGTTTCATTATATCGAGAATATGGATAAAATAAGGAATATACATAGTTAAGGGACTTAAGTATAAGATGATAGAGATTTGAAGGGCTAAAGTGCAATATGTAATATAATTAATAGTTATCTAGTGCCTTAGGAAGGAAGAAAATCAGATTTTATCTTCCATTTTCGTTTCTTCATCTGCTCCTTGAGGGAAAGCTATACAAATTCCATAGAAACTCAAGTTTTGTGCCAAAAACTTGTTGAGGAAGGTATACCTATGTTTATACTCTTTATTTTCTATGGTTTTGACAAGTTTTAAAGATGTGTTTGTTGATGTTGGTTGAGAAGTAATATAGGGTTTGCATGTGTTAGATGAAAACATATCTTTTGAAGTAGATTTTGATGTTATACATGAAGGGAATAGGTTTAAAGAAGATAGAAGAGGTTTTGGAAAGAAAGAACATGTGTTTGTATAAGAAATCTGCTGAAAAACAGAACTCCTATGGTGTTTCGAATTTTTGGAATTCTTAAGACTTTAATTTTGATGTTGGTGTTCACATGAAAGTTGTATTATGTTAAGTTATCTTTAATTTGATAGTAAAATCAAGTAATTTGGAGTTATAATGCATGAGTTATGTCAATTTTACTAAACGATGTACAGGTTGACCTCTAAAGTGTGATGATTTCTGAAACTTGATGTTCTTGGCTAATTTTGTCTATGAAGATGATTGAATTAATTTAAGCACGTCACATATGAATTGTAGATCTTTGAGTTATCTTTAATTTTACGTAAAGTGGGGCTCATTTGGAGTTAATATGAATTATTTATGAATTTTATACCAAAAGGTGTCAAAGCTGAAAAATGCAGAATTTTCAACAAAACCATTCTGCCATGTAGCGATCGATCGCCTCTGTGTAGAGATCGATCTCTTCAGCCAAAATTTTGAAAAAAATGGTTTTCTTTGATGAGTTTAAGTATGGGAAGCCTAGTATGATGTATGTGAACTATGAAAACATGTTAAATGTAAATATTAGATGATTTATTCATGTGTTTGAGATAAATGTATTTATAGGTCCTAATCTCGAACAAGCTACAGATAAGGCGAACTAAAAGAGTTCTTCGCGATAGGAATAGCGTTTGTGAGTATATCCTATAACTTGGTATTTAACTGTACATAAGTATATGATTTATGTTCTATGAATTGCGTTTAGAAAGGATGTAAATACGTGTTGTATCTGATGTGATGTTTCATTATATTGAAATGTGATTATGCATTGTGCATTCATGTGCATACATAAGAGATTAATGAACTCTGTTATAGATGCTAAGGATCTTGAACCATGTGTTATTTCATTCTGAGTACGGTCAGAATTACAGAATCAAAGAATATCGATCCCGAGTTAATTGAGAACTCAAAAGGGGATCTACAGAGTGCCATGGCCATCTTGTGATCACATATTGTTCATGATTCTAGTGGATCCATCAGAAGAACAAATAATCATACATACATGTGTACATGTGAATTACTTGTTGTACAAGTATTACTACAGTTTTGATGAGTTATATACTTATGTGATGTTGAATATCGGTTATTTGTATATACTCAGTGAAGTGTTTTGTTTCAGATAATCCAAAGTAAAAGTCGACTCTAGAGGAAGGTCTAGAAGTCTTTTTGAAGTATTTTCCAGTATGGATACAAGGTTGGCCGGCTGATCTGTAGTTCTTCTCCCTCTGCTCATCATTGTACATATAAGTGTATAGGTTTTTGGTATGGGTAATGCGAGATATAGCATCAGTCCATTTTTGTGGCATATATGCCATGTACATATGGTTATGGAAAAAGTTTTAAATTTACATGTTATAAAGTAAAATTTCCGCTGCAACGAATTAAATATGGTACTATAATAATGCTATAGTCACAGTCATGTGTATGTATATAAGTAATGTGACGCCCTTACAGGTTAAATGTTAGGCGACATGCCTCATGTATTTACACGTGTATAAAAGAGATATGCGTGTCATGTGTAATGAAAAGGTAGGGGTGTCACATAACATATCTTTGACAGTTCATTGAATTTAATTCATATGGACGTAACCAAATGTCGGTGCAATAAGATGTTGGGTTATCTTAAAGAGAATGAGATTCTCTCACAATAACTCTCTAAAGTTACACATTTGTTGTACATAATTCATACAAATACAGTGACCAAAATTTCATATATGATATGGACTGGAAAATAATACAAATATAGATTTGAGAGTGTTTTGCTTATGTGAAGCAGCCACTGAAAGATTAGTTTGATCCATCTTAAGCTATTGTGTGACAAGAGTATTTGTTTCCACGAGTGCAATATTTATGGAGACAATGTTTCTATTAGAAAGGAATAACAAAATAATATAACCTGAAAGGGTTCAAGAACCACAGCCATTGGAAACGTGGAAACAGTTAAATTAATTGAGTCAATCATAACATTTGAACTACACACACCAAGGAGATCTGAAAGTGTTTCAAGAACTCCTGATAGATTGAATTTGCTCCTAGAAAGTAGTCAAAATGATTTTGACCATGGATGTGATCCTAGGACTTTCAAGGAGACGATGTTGGACATCGTTTCGGGACATTGGCATGATGCATAAAACCTAAAATGGAGTTCATTTACTCTAATAAGATATGGACCTTAGTAGATCCTCTTGAGGGAAGTGTTCACATTGGCTGTGAATGGATCTACAAGCGAAAGCGTGCGATAGATGGGAATGTAGCAACCTTCAAAGCTTAACTGATGGGAAGAGATTATTCTCATAGGCAAAGAGATGACTGTGAGAAACTTTTCATCGGTTGTGATGCTAAATTCTATTCGGATTTTACTAGCTATATCTTCATATTACGACAATGAGATATAACAAATGGATGTTAAGATATTTAAATATGGCCGTTAGATGGATTCACATCTAATGGAGTGAGCAAAATATTCGCAAACTCCAAATGTCAATTTATGGGCCTAGAAGGCACCCAGGTTAGAACACCAGTTTAGATAACATTATCAAAATGTTTGGTTTTGTTAAAATCTGGAAGTGACATGTGTGTACGAAATGGTTTATGGGAGTGTGGTTACATTTGTAATGCTTTATGTTAGATTAATCGATTAAAGCATGATTATCTACTAATTTCTCCATAAAATTTTTGAGAGAAACATCTTATACTCTTGGCATAATGATCTATAAGGATGGTTCTAATAGATGCTTGGGCTCTCTCAGTCTACGTACCTAAATATTGTGCTAAAAGGTTTAGCATGTAATAGTCAAACAAGAGTTACCTCCCAATATGTCATAGTATTCATCTCTCGAGGTCAATGAGTCATAAGATTGATGAGGAGAGAGAAAAGATGACATTGATATCTTATGTTTCGGCTGTTGGTAGCATAATGTATGTTATGTTATGTACTCGGCCCGATGTGGAGTATCTCTTGGTGTAATGATCAGACATCAGGCAGATCCAGTGAAGGTCACTGGAAACTGTGAAAATAATCCTCAATTACTTATGAAGAACTTAGGATATCTTCATGATTTTTGGATCTGTAAGTGGAGAATAAAAGTTGAAGGCTAAGCTGATGCAAGTTTTCAGCCGGATGTAGATGATTCCAAATCCATGTTCGGATTTGTATTTAATCTTAATGGTGATGGTGTCTCTTGGAAAAGTTTCAAGTAAGACACCACAATAGATTCCACCATTGTAGCTGAATACATTGCGGCATATGATGCAGCAAATAGGCAGTTTGTACAAGAAATTTTATCCAATAGTTGGGTGTAATTTTTATTGTTGTTGACATAGTCCTTGTGTACTATGGCAACAATAGAGCTATTGCTGAAGCGAAAATAGCCAAGATTTCATCAGAATCCAAATATATATTGAGAAATATCATCTAATGAAATAGATGGTAGACAAGGCATCCTTATCGAGAGAATTGTTTCAACAGATAAATATAGTTGATCCACTAACAAAGCCTTTACAACAATTGGTGTCTGTCAGACATCTTGGAAAGATGGTCTTGAAATACATGAGTAGTTGAATTTGAGAGAGTGAAAGATATAGTTGTCATATGTGATTTAAGTAAATCAGGTTTGAAAAAGGATATTAGAATGTCTAGGGTTGGGCCAGGAGGGTCTCTTAATGGCTTCTCAATCTTGTAATCTTATTATGACAATCTTTGTTTCAATATTAATATATATGTCATTTTTTCATCTGTTTATCCATGCATCATGATGCATTGATGAAGTCTTTGAGATTGCTATAGTCTATAGAATGTGGTTACGCATATGATGGTGACCATGAAATACATTCTCGGCAGCGATTTCTAAATGTTGCTGGTCGATGAGACTTCGAGATGAGATATCGATATATGCTCTCTAGAGACTGGTATTCATGATGTGTCGAGTGTAGTGGGCCGTGTTTCATCGGCATTGGCTTGGAGAAGTCAACACACAAGACTAGGCGCTCATTAGGAATGAGTTCATGTAACGACTTACCATTTGTCGAGTATAGAATTCCTAGTCATAGTTATGCATCATTATTCCTCATGACTCGAGGTGTCAAGAGAGATAGTTTTATACTTTGATTTAATGACTGATCACATGCGGGTAACAAAATTGTTATTTTGGGTATTTAGTGATGTAGTCAGAGACCTATAATTGTCGTTTGAATTCACCACTGGTCTTGATTAACCAAGATATCCTATGTGTATTCCTGTATATGATTCGATGAATCTCTGGCCAGAGAGGGTAGTGTTTGTATAAGGCCCCGAGACCTGTTTACTATTAATTAAATATAATTTGGGAATTTATCAATAATTAGTCTGGAATTAATTAATTTGAAGTGAAATTGACAAGATGAATGTCAACTGACAATTTAATCGGAACATGATATATTTTTGAAATGGTAAAATAAGCTCAGATAATATTTTAAAAATTAAAATGAAGAATTAATTTTGTGTGATAGTATGGATTTAAATCCCAGGTATCAACTGTAAATTATATATCAGTACACCGGCGACACTCTGATGTACGTAACTGGACTGGAAACACATATATTAAAATGTATTCAGCTAATTTTTCACAACTAAACATGTAAAAATGCACACACTCAGAAACGATTCTCTCCATTTTTTCCCCTGCTCCTGCGTCTGTCCGACCCTTCACCGTAAAACCCCTGCGCCCGCCGCTGTCTGACCTCCTTTCGGCGCGTCCGACCTACCACCGTGTAGCAAACTCACTGGCGGTCATTTCCATACCAAGGAATCGGAGTTTACGTCGCTAATATCGTCGAATTTTGCTCTGAAAGGCACAAGTTGCGATTTTAGGGTTCTTCGCGTTTTCGTTCGATTTCTTTTTCCTGAGCTCGGATTAGTTCGATTTTTGTTGTCTAATCTCTTCCCCCCACCTAGAAAAATGTTTCCCCTCCGGTCACCGCCCTGCTTTCCGCTGTTGGTCGCCGGAAAAACGTGCATGAAGGGCACATATACTGTTCACAGAAGCTGGACAAAGTGAGCTCGGATTAGTTCGCTTTATGAGCATTCATAGTTGATATATCGATGTATGAAAATAAATGTTTTGTTAACACATCTTTTCAATAAATGCACATCGATATATGACTTTAACGTTGGATATATGGAGTTGCATCATATGAGATTATGATATTGGCATGATGCATTGACACGCATGAACATTGAGCACGTCAAGTTGATTCTACCGATTCTTTCGTTGATACCCTTATCTTTTTCGTTGGTATCTGTGATGCACTCTGGGGATGATGGGCACACCGATGGCTCGGTGGAGAGAGTGAGCTGAGAGATGCCGTAGCGACTAGTGTGCCGACGTCGCCCCGACACGAGGGATGATAGACCGTCGATGGCTCGACTGAGAGAGATGTCGTAGCGACGAGCGAGTCGACGCCCTGCTCGAGCATGATATTTGATTGATGATACCTTTATTTGGACTCTGATATTCTGGTATCTTGAGATATTTGATAGCTATTCCTTGGATTTCAGACTTTTGCTATCACGATATGATTTGTACCTTTGTATGACATCATATATCACATTTTATAGATGCATGTTGTATTTACTTGAGAGTTTCATATTGGGCTTTAGCTCGCACCCTAGGAGGCTGTTGTTGTCTTTGTGTGTGGGCAATGTCAGATATTACAGGTGATCAGGATCCCAAAGAGGGAATGCTCGCTGGAAGTCTTACCTAAGGTTGTTTTCTTGTGTCTATCCCAGTCATATGACAGTTAAGTATACCATGGTGTGTCCTTGATAGTATAATTAAGTAAATTGAGTTTATTTCAGTTCAGTCTTGCGTATTTATGATTATTCGGTGTTTTACTTACTGCTGGTGGTATTATGTAAATATTTTGAGTATGAAATGTGTGCTGGAGACTTATTGTGTATGCTATGGTATGATGCAATATTTTTAGTACGACTTATGTGTTGGGTGCCTATGATGCATGCTATGGTATTATGTATTTACTTGCTACACTAGGTTATGATTTTGTGCTTTTCATTTTTTCTGGTATGTCCCTCGTGCGTGGAGGTTATGCCGAAAAGTTTAGAGCCACTTTTTTGCAGGACTTTAAAAAATCTTCCGTTGTTTACAAATAAATAATCATCGTTTGATAATTAAACATTTGATTAGGAACGGGTCCTCACAGTTTGTGAAAAGTAGGTTTTTCATATACGCACACAATGAATCATACAACGTGTTGTAATACAAAGGTCCTCGACCAACCAATGCCACATATTCAATCGGGACATATGAGTGAAATGAATGTACTTCACGCTAACTATGCCTGGCATGATCTCGTACGTTGCTAGTCATTTGTATCTGGGTCTTCGTGAATCGTAGATTCTAGACGTTACTCATGATCTGTAGGTTGTTGCTGGAATTATATTTTGGTCATTGTCTATTAACGGAGTTTAATTGACAATGTGGCACTCAGGGTATGCCCAAAGATATTGTTTGACTTCTAAAATAACAAAGGTTGTGATTATACTGCTATGGTACACTTCAGCCTCGCTGGGTCACAAGCATCCGACCGCCGATCTGCGATGAGAATTGAGACTTAAATATTAAGTGCTCAAGATGATTTGATTGATAGTCAAAGAAAGAGTTTAATTTTTGAAAGCTTCTCACTTTAGTGGAGTTTATATTTTGCAATGTTCCATCTATAGAAAGTTCTAAAATTAACATATATTATATATTTATATCTCATAATTATGAACAATGGTTGTACATCAAGTTGTTCAATTGGATTGAACTACTTAGATTATGAGTATACTGCTCGTGTGCTGACTTTTCGGCAAATAGGGAATTGTTAGTATATGTGTCTTACAAGTCAAAAGTTTGATTGTTGGGTTTTATGCTCCCAAAGCCCATTAATGACTCATTAGCACCTATAAATATATTGTATATGCCCCTTAAACAATACAACACAACTCGCTAACTAGAATCACTGATTTCTCGTAGTAGAAACGCTGACATCAAACTAGCACTCGTGTTGGGCTTGTAGATCTTGCAGGTTGTTTGGACTCGAGGGATCACATCATAGAGATTGATTTCGCTGTGTATCGGTAATCTCTTTCGAGCAATTAATAATCGATATTTGCATGTTTATATATGAGTCTAGCATAATCGATTGTCTGCCAGTTCTGTTTATGTTTATTTTTTCATTACGTTATATCTGACCCCGGGGGTGGAAACCCAACACTTTATGCTAAAAATTCAGACACCATGCATTTTTGTTGAGGTCTTAATTTAGTTACTAATTTTTTAAACAATGCATTATTAAATATATATATTATCTTATTGTGTAACAATTGATTGAGGTCTTAATTTAGTTACTAATTTTTTAAACAATGAGACCATTATTAAAAGTATATATATTATCTTATTGTGTAACAATTGATGGAAGCCAAGATCGAACTGATAAGTGTGATTTTTACACTTATTTTGCTGTGAATTTAGGTGTTTTTATATGAATTTCTAGACGATTTTACGCTTTCTGGTATATTTTCATTGATTTCAGGAATCTAGTTCCAAGTGCATAAAAGTGGAGGAAACGAGCTAAAAATGTTGAAAAATGACCAAACCGAGCGAACACGTTGAAAGAATGCCCGGAATCTCGAGATTGAAGATTTTGAACTCCGTGATCGATCGGCAGGATAACCGTGACCTATCTCGGAGCTGTTACTTGAATAGCACGAATTGGAGATCGATCGGCATTCAACCGCGATCGATCGCCACCTTCCAGAAGATTTCCGCGATTGATTGCATTCCATCGTGATCGATCGCGGATATGCAGAGTTTGGTTATTAATTCAAAAATGTTTTGGCAATCGGTCGGCAATTGGTCGCGATCGATCGCCAGACGCAAAAAAATCGAGATTTTGTTTCCTTGTTGGGTATTTATGTCCAATTTTTGGTAAACTCTTCCACCAATATATAAGGATGAATTTGGACGATTGCAAGGGAATTTTGCTCATTTTTATACCCTAAAACACAGCCTCCACTTCCATTCAATCAAAAGCCATTGAAGAGCAAGATGGAATCGAAGAGACGGGACGACGCAACGAAGCAAAGAGTCGACGCCTAGCATCTTTAGTATCTCTGAACTTTATTTTAGTTTTATTTTCGCTTTTACAATGTTTATTATGTTGTTAGATGTCATAAAACATTGTTTTTCCGTTATAATGCTAGGCTAAGTTTGTTTATCGAGACAATGTGATCTTTTGTATGAACCCACAATTTTAATTCTAGTTTTGATTGAGTTTTTGTTATCTTTGTGTTTATGTTATGTTTTTAATGCTTTTAAGGGATTAACTACCCTTTGAAGGATGTTAGTTTGCAATTGAGATCGAGATATAAATTTGTAATACAAACAAATAATACATACCGTGGATTTCAGACAGAGATCGAGAGATGACGTCAAATACTTGTGTGATAGTTATAGATATCTAGTAATCGAAGGCTAAGGGTTTTCATAGAGCGTATGCAATATTGATTTGTTAAATAAGTGAACGATGTTACTTACTGCAAATTGGTGTTAGATTTAATATAGCTCGAGAGAGTGTATTAGATATAATTGGAAAACTTGTCACCCTAGATGCATTAATTTTAATTAGAACTAGTAGATGAATTGTGGGGATTACTTAAGTGAACCTAAGTCTCGATATTTATCTCTATTGATTTTCGTCGCTTTTCATCGCTAGTTGTTTGGATTGACTAATTTAATGGGTTTATTATAATTAAGTTTCACAAAATAATCATAGGCTAAATATAGTTAGACTAATTAACTTTGATAATTGCTACTAGTCCCTATGAATACGACATCCCTACTTTCATATAATTATATTAAAACTTGTCATCGTACACTTACAATATCAAATCGCTACACTTGAAATAATTGTTCAACATAAATAAGCGATCACGAACCAAGCATGTAAATGGGATGCCTCCACCGTAAATATTTCGGTATATTATATTGTTTTCTAAAATGCCCAACATTTTAATAATCGTATACAACATTTAAATTCATAATGAATTGATTTGTTAATATACGTGGTATCATAAAATTAATTTGATTTGATAATTAACACTTTGTTTAAATTTTTTTGGTCATCATTTAATTCTCTTTACCAAAATTAAGATACACCAAACGAGGCAAAAAAAAAGTGGTAGTTTTTGATTTCTTTTAGCGTACCTTATACTACACTTATTTTCACTTTATTATATTCGTATTTATTATTGAACTAATAAAATTTTCATTTATCAATTTTCATAAACATCACCAAGAATAACTTGTTTTGATAAACAAAATGTCTACTATGAGGGGAATTGAGACTGGAATGGAGCTATCAAGAATGATCTTTGATACAAACTGGAGCTATCAATTGGAGTTCACATTTTTACTCTGCTCGAAGATTGATTGATTTGTTTGGTTCAATCTGTACACTTCTTCAAAATATTATTGATGGAGGTTTGAATAGTAATATTCGTGGAGAGTGGAGAGGCTAAGGGTTTATACTTAGATATAAAATCATTTGTATTTTGTTTTTGATGCGCAAAGTATTGGGAGTGTCAGATATATTATGTTAAGCATTGCAAAAGGATAACATAGATATTTTGAGTGCTGTGAATTTAGTGTCATAAACTAAGTCGGTTCTTCAAGAGATCCGTGATGATAGATGATAAAGTTTTCTTTGGATTGTTGTGGAGTTTTGTGAAAGTAATGATATTGATGTGCTTGACTTAGATGACTGCTTTATGCAAGGGACAAAACGTTCTTCTCAGCAGAAGAATAATCTCATAGTACGTGATCACTATCGTTTGAAATATTCAATGTTGTAATAGATTATCAGTTGATGGAGTTGAATGACAGATTTTCAGAGAATACGATAGAACATCTTACTCTTGGTAATGTTCTGAGTCTCGTTGACGGATTCAATTTTGCACCACATACTATTAGTTCTCTGGTTGATAAATTTTATTTTCGAGACTTTACTAAGAAAGAAAGATAAGATTGGAAGAGAGAATTGGATCATTATAAGTCTAATGTGTTTCATCACACACAATTTCAGAAACTTGATTATCTTCATCACTTATGTCAAACATTGGCTACAACGAGAAAGTCGAACATTTATCCCTTAATTGATAGGTTGATTTGTTATTGACCCTTCTAGTTTCTACATCAACCACAGAAAGTGCTTTTTCCGGGATGAAATTCATGAAGACACGACTTCACAATAAAATGAAAAATGAATTTCTAACCAAGACCATGTTTATTTATATTGAGAGAGAGATTGCTCTTACTATTGATATTGAGTTCATCATTGACAAGTTTGATATTTTAAAGAATCGCAAGCTGCGACTTAAATATGTATTTTTATTGTATAATTTTAGTACTTTCTATTTTTGTTACTCGAGTTAATATAATATATTGTATATTGGTTTTCTATGTTATACATATACTAATATACTTCGGTACAAATTCTAGTCCACTAAAATAAAAATTCCTATCTACCCGTCGTGAATATGTAAAAAAAAGGGCAAATTTCGGGCCGGTACCATTAGGTAAAAGATTTTTCAACCCAGTCACCCAAAAAAAAGTTCTTTCAGTTAGATCCAATTTTGAATGCAATGACCAAATTAACCCTAAATTACCATCTTCCTTAACGAATCGTCTTCTTCACTAACCCAACACACTACAATGCGGAAAAGCACGGTGTCAAACCTCCATCGATCAGAGAAATGAGTGAATTTAGATCCTGGTTGACACCGAAGCTCCCAACGAATCATAGCTCTTGAATCGATCTTCAACAGCGGGATGGTGTGAATCTAGTCGTGAGCTCCATCGCTGCAGTGGTGGGATATATTATGAAAATAGAACAATGGCGGGTGGATTTGAGGCAAATTCTTTTCGTGTGAATTTCAGCTCTTGTTTTGTTCGTTCTTGGAATCAGAATATTTGGAGATATTGAATATAAAACCCACAACTACAGTGTATGTGACATGTTTGATGAAATGTTTAAATGAAAATTTGAAGTTTTTAATTTAACAAAGTGGTGCATCTCTTGAGTCTAGCGGTGCATGTGAGTTACATGCATCGCTAGATTCACGCGGTTCATGTGAGTTACATGCATCGCTAGACTCACGCGGTTCATATCATCAAAACAAACACTAATACCTTTTATATATTTTGTTACATTTTAATATATATACATCCTCATTCCTGCCATTATGGTGATAGGGACCATGCTTTTTCCCTTTCTTCGTGTAGAGAGAAGTCGCGGCGCTTGGGCTTTGTTTCCCGTGTTTGCCTACTCTTCTTGCTTTGCATGTTTCCATATCAGAACACCAAAATAGAAGAACAATTATAAGCAAAAAAATTAATTTGTTTCAGTAAAAATTACACATATATATACTTAATTTAGTAATGTGACGGCGGTTACGTCGGAAGTGGAGGGTGTGGACGTGGTGTGGACGTGGTATTATGGGCTGAGGGAGAGTGGAACCAAGTGTTTGGGACGAGCGAATATTTGTTTAAGAATGTGAAAAATTATATATTATTCCCATGGTTCTCTCGTATTTATTGCTAAGCTTTGGTGAGCATTTTATCTAACATACGGGTACATCCAATTGTCCAGTTTGAAGATTTTTTAATGGACAACATAATACGTTAATAATTTCAATTAGTGTAAATTACGTTTAACACTATCTTATCTTCTCAAATCAAAGATGCACCGGTAAACAAGCAAACAACATATAGCGGTGCATGTAAATTACATGCACCGCTAGTCTATAGGTGTATGTATCTAGCGGTGCATGTAATTTACATGCACCGCTAGTCTATAGGTGCATGTATTTACCGTGCACTGTAATTACATGCACCTATAGACTAGCGGTGCATGTAAATTACATGCACCGGTAGTCTATCGGTGCATGCAAATTACATGCACCGATAGACTTAGGTGTTATCTTTAACCAAAAATATATTTATCGATGAATTTAAATGCACTACCAAGTGATTTTACATGCACCACCAAATGAATTGCATCAACCTTGTGATATTACATGCACCACCAAGTGATTACATGCACCGTCAAGTGAATTACATTCTCATTGTGATATTACAAACACCATCAAGTTATTTTACATGCACCGCAAGTGAATTACATGCACCTTGTGATATTACATGCACCACCAAGTGATTTTATATGCACTGTCAAGTGAATTACATTCTCCTTGTGATATTACATGCACCATCAAGTTATTTTACATGCACCGCAAGTGAATTACATGCACATTGTGATATTACATGCACCACCAAGTGATTTTAGGTAAGTGGCCTCACAAACCTCATCCTCCAAAACCACCACCACCGGTATATGTTGCTTGCTTGTTGATCTTATAACAAATTAAAGATACAATATATTATTTTAGAAATTAAATTTTTATTATGGATGAGTATATAATATATGATAAAGTATTGAATAATCAAATAACAAAAGTATATTGTTTTTCAAATAATGATATATTACACCAACATATCTTAATTTTTAAGTGTTATTTGTGATCGTCTTTAACAATTATTGTATGATACTTATTTATTATGTAATTTGAGAACTAATGCAATTGTTGAGTCTACCGGTGCATGTAAATTACATGCACCGCTAGACTACCGGTGCATGTAATTTACATGCACCGCTATGCGTTGCTTGCTTGTTTAAGATTGTTAATTCTTCTACTTTGATTTGGGAAGATAAGATAGTGCTACCTCACTGATATATTGTCGGGAATTTGATATATGCATTGTTTATGTTATTATAGATCCTTCCACTAACGTAGTGACATGATGTCTGAAAGTTTAAAAATGAAACAGTATGTAAACGAATGAAAATGGAATTTTCGAGTCTATTTTTTACTTGATATGTTGTATATAAACAAATGAAAGTTGAAAAAAATAAATCAAAACTTTTGGAAGGAGATGATATGTTGTTTATCTTTTTCAAATTACAAAAAAATTTGTTTACCTAAAGAGACATTTTAGCAAACACATAATGTTCACCAAAATTGAAACGAAACATATGTTTTCTGTGGTTGGAGAAGAAGGACATTTGACGAAACGAAAAGGAGTCACCGTCGCATCCACCACAACGCCGCCGCCGCTCCATACGCCTCGCATAACCACCATTGCTGATTTCCCAGAATACGCGACAACACCAACTCTCACGACGAGGAAGAGATAATTCATCTGTTATAAATTGGTTTTTAGAATAAGGGTGTTATAGGAATAGCAAATGACTAATTAGATTAGGGTTTCATAAAAATGGAATTAGTTGAAAGAAGATTCCCACAAGATGTATTTAGTTGAAAAGAAAATATTTTGCTAGATTTAGTTGAAACATATTTTCAAAAGTGGTACCTATATGTAATTCCCTCGAAAAAAAAAAAAAAACCCGACTTTTTATCAAGGGTCGGTCCACACGGTGAAGTCTTCGACCCTATGAAAATTACTTTGGGAGTAAGATGGATGTTTTGTACAAACTGATGATATTCCTATATTTACTAAAACAATCTGTTAAACAGGTGACAATTTATATGGGCGAAGGATGGTTTTATGATTTCCGTCACACACACTTTGATAATTACTCTCCTCCTGTTTTCTATGCAAGGGTATGCAGTTTTTTCTTTCCTGCCTGCTCATTGGTTCCATCCTCCAGATTGGCTAGAATGAAATCACATTGTTCCGTACTTTAGGTTACTTTGTGTCGAGAATTTTCTATATGCAGGTGGGAATTGCAGGAGTGCCTGATGATGCCGTGATGAAGAAAACAAAGACTCTTGAAGATAATTAGATACCCACTTGGGATGAGATGTTCGAGTTTCCATTCAGAGTTCCTGAATTGGCGCTGCTTTGGATTGAAGTTCACGAGTTTGATATGTCTGAGAAGGATGATTTTGGTGGCCAAACATTTCTACCACTATCATTGCTGAGAAAAGGTATCCGTGCAGCTCCACTTCATTCGCAAAAGGGTGATAAGTATAATTCTGTTTGGCTTCTTATGCGATTTGAGTCAGTTTGATTGAGAAACGTGTTACATTGTTTGAGATAAACTAGTAACGTGTAGAAAACATGTGTATGGTGTAGTTGTATGTGAAGCTCTGCGATGAATCGAGTACTAGTATTATGTATAGAATTGTAAGAGTTGCTGTTCAATGCCTCAGTTTGTTTGTAATTTGATGTCTTGAAGGTTTGTAATATTTCATACACAACTTTTTTCTTTCTTTCTAAAACAATATGTTAATTAACTGATAGCCAACATGTTTACTTTAACTAGACTTCGGTTTGTTCATTAGTTTAATGTCTTCAATCAGACGAACCAAATTCCTACACGATGATCCTCCCTCACTCACTGATCTTCTGGCCAACATAGCCATTTCCTGTGCAGATTTAATGAACTCGTCCCGTCTGGATTCCATCACCTCCCTCACCATTTTTTCTACAATTCCTCTATCACAAGTATCTTTCATGTCCAACCCAATTTTCCACACCTCTTCTACAAGCCTACTATTGACTTGTTGGTCAGCATAAAATGGCCAGCAAATCATCGGCACGCTTGCATAAACACTCTCCAACGTAGAATTCCATCCACTGTGAGTCAAGAAACAACCTATCGCAGGGTGAGATAGAACTTCCTCCTGTGGTGCCCAATCCACCACTTTTCCACGATGCTCACTTCCCTCCATAAGCTCAACCGGAATCTGTCTTCCACCTTCGATCAAATTATCGGGTATGACCCACAAAAATGGTTTCCTGCTGTTCGCCAAACCATGCCAAAACTCCATGAATTGTTGCTTTTTTAAAACTGTCATGTTTCCGAAGCTGACAAAAATTACAGATTTCAGTGGTTGAGCATCTAGCCACATCAGGCATTCTCTGTCCTCCTTGGTAAGGTTACTGCTATGTGTGTGTGATGCTGTTGGATGTTTTAAGTATGCGTGCAACGGTCCAATTGTGTACAGTCGAGGGATTTGGGAGTGAATTTGTGCTACTGCTGATTCTTCCAAGTCTTGGAAGGTGTTGAGTATTAGACCATATGCACTCGTGGCACGATGGGTCTCGGACACGACATGTTGGAGTTGAGGATTTGTTATGTCCTTTGCTCGGCAAAAACTAGGTAGATCGCGTAATCTAATAACTCCCTTCATCCCAGAAATATTGGCTACTATCTTGTCCATATTAATGTTCCCTGCATTTGGTGAATTGAATGAAAATCTCGCAACAAAAAGAAAAATTTCCATGGACAGAATTAAAGCATGTTAAGTTTTCTGTTACTGTACGTTTGGACAGAGAGATGTGGTTTTGCTCGAGTGATTTGATTGGGTGAAAGATTTCAAATGATAACATTATTCATAGAAGAGTATAGATCGGGACTTCAAAGCCTTAGAAAATCAAGAAATACATATACATTAGCACCTTTTATTGGAAGTTCTTCAGCCTCAATAAGCTTAGGCACACAAAATAAGGTCCAAAAGCAAGAAGCACTAAATGGACGAAAAAGAATGGTAGGAATCTTGAAATCCTTGGCCATATCAATAGTGAAAGACATGATCCCATCAGCAATTATGCATGTCAATGGCCCCCTCCCATTGCACGTCAACTCGCCGGACTCAAGCAAATCCCTGAACTGTGGCTTCGTTTTGATATCTATGGATTCGAAAAGATCCTTCACTCTTTCGCCTGTTCTTGGATGGTCAATAGGCAGACCATCCAAAATCATTTTGAAGTGCAAACTGGGATACCTGGAGAAACGGGCATTGATATTTGAGAAACGAGGGCCCTTTTTTACGTGTTCTGGGATTAAGAATGTGACTTGAAAGCCAGAAACGGTGAAGATTTCAGCTAGATTTAGCATGACATTGACATGGCTTTGTACAGGGAATGGAAAGATCAAGACATGAGAAGGAAATGATCCTATATTCATAATATGTATTGTGATAGTTGCCGAAAATAAAACCTTGGCATAGTTTTTATAAAGGGGAAGAACATTTTCTTTTAAAGAATATATTTGAGATCTTTGAAATCAAGAAAGTGAGTTGAACTGCTATTTACCCAGCAAAAAAAAAAGAGTTGAACTGCTATCAGAATGAAGATCTTTCCCCTGTTGCTCAAACATTTGACAAGATTGTTTGTTGAAAGGACACTCTTTTCACATTATTTTTGGGAAAAATTGATATTTTTTTAAATAAAGTCAAGATGATTAAGTAATAACTTGTTCAAAAGGTTGCAATTGTTTGCAACTTCCCCTTAACCAAAAGAGGATGAGAGGAATGAAGTTGTATAAGCGTGCTATGGGTGATTTCTAATTTATATATTTCTTAATGAGTTAGGTTGACAAACATCGGGGATCCTCTTTAAACATTTTATTTAAAGTTTCAATGGCAATTTACCTTGAGAATAGAATAAAGAATTGAGAGAATTGAGACATTCAAATGACTAGTCACAAATATCTCACTTCATAATTCTTTTTAAAAAATTAGTAAGTGAAAGTGGATAAATTTTGGTTTCAAGTTCATTTCCAACATTATATTATATGAGGAAATTCTTATATGGACCGATTCATGCCCTACACCAACACACATATATGCATGCATGTGTGTTGGTGTATGACAGTGTCCTTATAATAATTTCTTTATTATATGTATGTCATCACGATTGCAGTGACATCGTCCTTCAAAAATATTGAGTGGCGTTATCCCTCCTTGTTATATGTATGCATTCCCAACTCAACTCGAGAACCAGCTTGGTAGATCAGGAGCTCTAAAGAAACTACTCAGCGAATTCGGTTGAATCTCTGGGGGCACTCAGTCGGTCCATTGTTAAGACAATTGTATCCTCATTGCACTTGAACAGATAGTTGCAAGCTGATGTGCCCTCTCTAAGGTGTCTGAAAAATAAGTGTGGATATCCTAGGTATTTACCACTATGATTGGGGATATTATCTCTCAACTTCAACTTCACTTTTAAGTTGTGTTTGTACCAACACAAGTCTGTTCAAATCCCTAATTATTAAAGTAATTTTACATCTCCTTTCTCATAAAATGTTTCATTGCAAATGCAACATTTGTTTCTCAATCAAGGGGAATGTCGATAGTTTGTTTTCATCCCATGTTCAAACATGCAAAAGGTTATATACACACCATTCATTAGGCACATAAATGCCATCTGAGCTTTTTAATAAAAAAGCACTCTCTTGTTCCATGAAGTTTTTTTTTTTTTTTTTGTTTTTAAATAAAAACCGCCAATAAGTTGGCGGGGATTAGACGGTCCACTACCTGTATATACCATAATAAAAGAAAGTACAAAAGGAGGAGGGGAACTAGGCGAAGACCTCCCAAATACGAAACAGTAAGTACGGGAATACAAGTAAATGATATACATCATAGAAAGTGTAAAATAAGTGACTGAGAACTGAAATGCATAACAGAATAAAATGAGGAAATCCATGATAACCGGTAGATGAGGAGAAAACTCTGGTTCTATGAAGTTCAAGATTCACAAGCTAATGAAACAAAAACACCACTATAACCTGGAAACTTATACTTTCCACCAGTGCATTCATTCAAAAATCTACCAAATAATCTCCAGCTGAACTTTTGTAAACAATTAACCTTCATTCATCATCATATTGGTGACAGTACTCAATACACATGCTCAAATCAGCCATTGAGTTCTACAATCACCTTTAATTTGGTCACAGAATTATAGCAGTTTACATCAAAGTTACTGATTGAGAATGTCTAAAAATCAAACTTTTCAACAGATTACAATGCCTCAGAGTGTGAACTATGAATTTGCATTGCCATTTCAGGTAAAGAAAACATACTAAAGAAGAAGAGAAAAACTCATTAAAGTTGCACATAGTCTAACAGCAATGTTTACCAATGTTCTATCATTCCCATGAATCCATGTTGAAGCTGAGAAATCAACCTTGAACTTCATAGTCAAATTTGCATTCATAATCCCCCAATGTTGCCCTGCTCCTTCTCTTATAGCAACATAATCATAAGTCCCATTCGTGCTACCGTTGTACTTTGAATCACCGTCGAACAACTGATAAATGTATGCCTCAGTCACCCCTTCTTTTCTTAAAGGAGTCCCTAAACCAGACCTCAAGTGCTTCACCAGTCCTTTTAAGTACATCTCCGCATAGTTCCCCGCCGCCTGAGCCTCGGTTTCACTCGGCCACCCCGTCTCAGACACGATCACCGGAATATTCTCCTGCCAGGAAACCGCCATTGCTGCAATAACCGCATCTACCATCATGTCAAATAAGTTCCTGTAACGGACTCCGGTGACAACGTCATCCCGGAAATTAAACGGGTTTTCTTGAAATAGCGCGAACCCAATTGGTATCTCAGAGTTGATTTTGTACACATTGTAAGGGTAAAGATTGATCAACAAGGAAGAGTTGGTTTCGACCAAGAACTGAAGCAACGGCCGGAGGATCAAAGAACTGATGGGTTCTTGGAATTCAGCGGAGGAAGGGGGAAACGAAGTCGTCATTATTTCGACGAAAGAGAAGGTGGTGGAAACATGTATTGTGTGAATTCCTAAGTCCCGCAGAGAGAGATGGAGGTTTTTCATGGCTGAAAGGAGGATAGTTGAAGGGTCCAGAGTGGAGTATGAAGTCGCAACATCGGTTATCGCATCGGAACCGACGGAGATGAGAGAAATACGGGTACGGGGATGGTAGGGGAGGACATGGGAGTACAGCCAGAGGTCTGCGGCTGAGCGATTGGCGGAGAAAGAGGGGATTAGGTAGTTAGGGATGGAGAGTAGGAGGCTGATGTTGGTGTAGGCGAAGGAACGGACAGCGGCGGGGCTGGGGTTCAAGAGGCGGACGGCGGAGATCTTGAGGGACTGGAGGACGGGGACAATGTGTTCCGGCGGTGGGACATTGGGGGTTGTTGGATTGTAGGTTACTCCGATGGTGGTGGCGGCAGCGAAGTGGAGTAGGAGAGAAAGAGTGGAGATGAGGAAAGGGAAGTTCATTTTGCAGAGTCTGTTGTGTATGGTGAACTGCAAATTCTGTTATGTTCGTTAAGGAAGAAGATTAGACCATACTGCTAATTATTTTGTTAAATTTATCTCAAAATTCAAAAATTACTCACATTTCCACCAAAATTAAGGATTTTGTGAAATTGAAATATACATATTAACATATTTATAACTTTTATTTCTTATACAATGACAGCACAAAGCTCCTGAACTAAGTGTTAGATGAACATGAGGTATCCACGTGTGTCAATGTGTTAGACTTGTTATGTTATAGTAAATGAGAGACACCTCGTGTACGAGCATGCGTACAAAACATATGCCGTCTAATTCCCAACAAGTATATTCCGAAATTTTACGGGAAAAATTACAAACAACAATAATAATATTTTTAATAATACTTTTTAAATAACTTATGTTTGTTCTACAAAAATTTTAGTAGATGCATTATATATCACTTTAAAATATTTCAAGTTCATCTTATAACAATTGATAAGATTTGTAGAGTAATTACTTCACTTTTCATATTAATCCACGTGTTATACATTTTAATAATTGTAATTTTTTGAACGGACTCGATATAATTCAAGTTATTCAAATAATTGTTTTAGTTTGGACTGCATAAATTGAAATCTCCGATAAAAAATGACTAAAAGTGCAAAAAAAACCAATTTATTATACTAAGATTAATATTTGACAACTTCACGAATAAAAACCATCAACTTATATGAACAATTTTATAATTTTCCCCTATTAAATTTGCAGTAAAAACGTTCCATTTGTAAAATAAACGATCTAAAACCCCTTATGTCGATTTTTTGATAAAACTCCCTGCTTATAACTTTTGTGGCAACATATGGTCTTTAAAGCGTCAATACATGAAATGAAATAAAAAATAAAAATACCCAAAAGTTTTTTAAAAAAAAAATTTAGGGGAGAAGGACTCAAACACAAGACCTCTTACATTGAAAAATAGATGACAATTATTAAGCTAAACCTTGTTGTGGCAAATTTAATATAATATTATAATAAAAATTATTTTTTCATAAAATGTAGTAGATTGAAAAAGTTTAAGGTTCTATGGTAATTTGCAATCTTGTTATGCAAATTTGACACTATTCTACAGTTGCAATCTTATTATGCAAATTTGACACTATTATAAAGTTGCAATCCAAGAATGCAACTTTAGAATAGTATTTTTTAAAAAATAAACTAAAAAAACAATTTAAATTATTGGTTACAAATTAAAAAAAACAATTCTTTTTTATTGGTATTATGTTTTATACAAAAAATTAAAACCACATAAAAAATAGTACACGTAAAAATAAATAGATTATTCTTTACATTGAACTCTAAATATTTCCTCCGGTCCCACAACCACGTCTATGTATCAGTCGTTGTGGTCTACTAGATGGCTCAACTTCATCTACATTCTGCGTTTGTGATCGAGAGGGTCTAATCCTAGCGCTGGACTCACCAATATCATATTGTGGCGTCAAGTCGGAGAAAGTAACAGGTGAGTTATCAAAATGTGGACGTGACTGTGTAGAATCGGGTACACGAAGCAGAAGATCCGTAAATGAGATTCCATTGTATGCTTGAGTTGGATCTGGTATATATGGAGTGTATGGTGCTGGGTCGTCCCCGTGGGAAGGTTGTGTGTCGTAGTAGCCAGAAGATGTTGCATCATAATGGAATGAAGGACGATGTGATGTTGATGCCCCCTGCATCATATGTATCAGTCGTAAATGGAGGGATATCATCATGAGCATCTACCTGAGTATCAGAGGTACTTGACCGTCTTCTCCTCCGGTTGCCCCCTCTAGTGGTATCTCGCTGTCGTGCAGGCATAACATATCTATTTTGTTGTGTCCGAGCAAGTTGACGCACTTCATCCACAATAGCTAAGTTTTGATCTAATACACGTCTGACCCCGGGTGAGATCCCTTCATCTTCACTCAAACTTGAGCAACTAAGTCTTAATTGCTCCATGTGCACATCCTTACAAAAGAATATGGTTAATAGGTAGCATAATTCAGAAGAAAAAAATTATTTTAAATAAAAAAAGAGGAAATATATGCATACCAATTTGTGCCATGCAGCAGCATCTGCTGCACGGTATCCTGTCTCAATATTATTGTTAGGTGGAGATATAATATGACGTGTAATTTGACCGTACCACGTCATATAATCATCACTGAAAGTATAGGAGCCGGTGGCCTGAGGGGCATCCACAATATTATATCGTCTGGCCATCCACAAATCTATGTATGCACTATGGAACCATGTCCAATTCGTTGCAACACGACCTCTGCGATCGAGCTTATGCAACTCCACCTGTCTAGCATCTATTGGTGGTGGAATAGTTTGGAACAAACCAAACTATCGCAAAACTCGTTCTGGACGGTGCATCTCCATAATGGCATAATTTATGAGTGGACATTGTGCCATCCAATCCTCTGGACCACATTCTGGAGGCAGTGATCTAATCTCATCCGACTCCATGTCATATGGAGTCCAAATAAACTGTAAAACAGAAACATAACATACTGAGTTAAGGCATTAGCATAAATACATAATTATTAATATCCAAGTGAAATTCTCAAAAAAATTATATTACCTGATCCCAATACATCCTATCAAATGTGTCACGAAATACACGCAAAGCATGTCGAGCAGTGTGTCAAAATCTAAAAAAAACTAGACCACCTAAATAAAATCGACATGGTAATGTTAGTGCAATAAATTAAAACTAAGAAATATAAATAGCAGGTGTAATTATACCTTGCACCATATGGAGGGGTAGGAAGTATGAGATCCTCGTTGACTATAATTTGGCCTTGTTGTACTCGAGAACCATGAGTATTAGGATGTATACTCTTTATCCCCGCGTTGTGTTGTTTAAGGGCAGACATATATTTCGGCAACTGTGTCACTGACGTCTCCCATGTGCCATATACCTGTTCTCTGACAGCTTTCAAACCATGCCAAGCCTTATGATACGAGATCTCGAACCCATATTTTTCTTTCACGGTCTCTTGTACGAATTTTTTCTCATATGCAAGATCCTTCCGAACAAATCCTATCAACAGACTGGCAATTACATTCCGACTCAGGTTACGGTGGTCAATCGATAATTCATTCATCAAGCAAGTGTGGTCCCCACCGTATTTGGTAATTTTAAACACATTCATTTTCTCTTTATATATACCTCTCACCATCCACCCACAAGGCATGACCGAAGAAGTGTGCCTACAAACCACTTTCCATATTTTTGGTGTGCTCTCAATGACGTGGTACTCGCGTCTAGCAACCCGTATCAAGAAGTCCTTAACTGCAGACTGCAAATGTGTTTTACTCTCGAACAACATACCCAACTCCAACTTTCCTTTGACATGGTCATAGAACTTTCCCCAAGAACCAGTTGGAATGTCAACAGAGTCAACAGGTACATCCAGAAATGTCGTCAAGAAGAACGGAACGACAGAGAAAAGTTGGGGCCCAGGTTGTCTCTTGCGGCATTGTTGCTTCAATTTGCTCCTCTTGTACAGATGATGGTATATAGTTATGTTGGGACATAGTTTCAAACATCACATCAATTTCTACATCGTCATCGCTTCCATCATGAACGTTAATTCCATCTTCGTCTGGTTCGGAATCAACATGAGTTTCAGGACCAAAAAAATCGGTGCTGGCATAATCATCTCTGTCCTCCTCCCTTGAATCATGAACTTCCCCTCCAGTTCTGTACGTGTTATGTCCAACGTTTCCCAAACTACTAGCATAATTATTTCCTGTTCTCATACTTACAAGTCCTTGTGTGACAACCGGTATCTCCAGGTTATGATTATCATTAAGCATTGACATATATAAGCCACGTTCTTCAGTGTATTGAATGTCTGGCACATTATTAATGTGTATTTGTTCTGACTCAACATATAAATTGACACCGGCATTTCCAACATCGGGGTCAAAGAAAAACCAAATATCACTGTCTTTTGTAATTTCGAGTAAATGTTCAACTCGCCCAGAAGTATTATTAAATATATGCTTCGTTTACACTTTAAGTGCATATTGTTGGTTATCAATGCTTATCTGATCGTATAATATCGACAATAACTCAGACATTGTAATTGTTCGAGGCATTCATATATAGCTTATTGGAGGTCGATCATAACTAACAATAATCTCATCGTGTGATATGTGACCACCATAGTATAGAAAACATCAATTTGACTTCGAACCGACGACATATTATCTACGAAAATAGTACATTAAAATCATATAATTAGTGTTTTATTCATATGTTATAAAAAGAATAATTTTATGTTGAACTACTTGTTTAGTCTATTTTTTTATTTTTAATATTTAATTAAATTTATCCAAAAAATATAAGCTTATAAAAAATTATTAAATATTCAGTCTATTTTTAAATTATTAAAAATTTAGTCTATTTTTTTCATTTTTAAATGATATTAATTTAAAAATAAGTAAAAAACGCATATCGGGTATGTGAATTCTACTGTAAAGAGTAGAATTCGCATACCTGATATGCGAATTCTACTTGCAGCAGAATTCGCATACAGGGTATGTGAATTCTACTGCAAGTAGAATTCGCATACGGCGTATGCGAATTCAACTGTTCCAGTAGAATTCGCATATCCCATATGCGAATTCTACTGTTAATTCCCTGCGATTCTAGCCCAAAATTTACGATTTTCTAGCCCAAAATTTACGATTTCCCACCCCTGATTTAAGCAAATAATAATGAAAAACTGGAAAAACATACCTTCAAATTCGATTTTCCAGCTCTAATTTAAGCAAATAATAATTAAAAATTGGAAAAACATACCTTGAAATTCTTGTTAGCAAAACCTATAAACATAACACAAAAATTAAAGTAAATGCAATATATACTCAAAAATATGTAAAACTTAAATTTTCAAATACCTTTGATGAAGTTTTTGAGAATTTTTATAGTAGTAATCTTCCACAAAAATTTCCCGACGAATTTCTGGGATGCAAGTTGGTTGAAAGTTAAGAGCAGGAAAATCAAGGAGGAGTGGATGGCAAGAAAGAAGAGGCCCTCGGAGGGGTCATTTATTGGCACAATAAAACTTGGCAATAAAGTTTGCTTTCTCGTGAAGGTGCTTTCCAGCCTGGGTTCGCAGAGAATTCGCATACCGAGATTGCGAATTCTCTTTAAATTCGCATTCTCGGTATGCGAATTAAATTTTTTTTTTTTATAAAATAAATTCAATGTTATAATTCGCAAAGCGGCTATGCGAATTTAGGTAAATTCGCATATTGGGTATGCGAATTATCATAGAATTGTAAAGATTTTCAAATCACGGTATTTCGTGAATTTGTTTTCATTTTTATTATATTTAATTAAATATGCCCCTTGTTGTCGTACCCAAAAGTTGAATATGATTTTTTTTTGGATGTAATAAAAGAAATAGGCATGCTTTTTCTTCCTTGTATACTGCACGTTCCATTTATCTTGCTCTTAGCTCGGGAGCTCGAGATTCAGCTATCTTGAGGCACTGTCTGAGTCACACCCTAAATCACAACTACTATACTATAAGCTAAATATAGTTATGTAAAAATTTCAACAGCATCTCCTATGTTTATATAACATCCGGAGACACGATAACAATCTTAATATATATAAAAATGCATATCACAAAAAAACATCATCATATATACGAGTCACAATCATTTTATGGCCTTTAATAATAATTATGGTGTTATGATTATTATTATGGTTGGGAAATGTATAGTTATGCGGTGGGCATGAACTGATAATACATTTCAGGGTGAATGTGGTGCATAGTGGGGGATTGGATATTTGGCATGATTTATTTGAGATTGGTTCTCATTAATGTGGAAAGCATGTAAATTGTTATTATGGTACATTTTAATTGAGTAAATGCTTTAAAATATTGTTGTATAAAATCTCTCTCAAAGTGTATCTCAGGAAAAAATAACAATAGCTTCAAAATAATTTTTATGTCGATGCGAGATTTGTAATCTCCGTCCTTAAGACAATATTGCTCCGCTATGGTGCTAACGGTTTGCTATGGCAATTTGTCTCCCAAGATACAACGGCTATGACTTGTGATAGGAGCCCTCCAAATCACAAGTCCTCAAACCACAAAGATTCAAAGCACTCAATTTGATGAACAACAAATGCTCTCAAATTTCACTAAAAATTTGATAATGATTTCGAAAATCTATATTTAATCAAGTCCGTTTATGTTGTTTGTATAGTAGACCAAAAACCAAGTCCAAATGACACTATTTGGAGGCACCATTTGGCCAAAAATCACACCCCAAACATGAATGGACATACTATTTCACAAATTTGAAACAGGGCTCGATCGGTCGAGTTCCCCGCTCGATCGATCGAGCTCCTGTAGCAACACAACCAGAAAAATTCTGGTTCGCTCGATCGATCGAGCATTAAAATATTTTAATTCAATTTTCGTTTTCCAACAATCCCCCACATGAATTAAGTTTTATGCATGTATGCAATTGAGTGCTTTGAAGAACTATTATGGCATCTGGAGAGATAGCTTGTGGCTTTGAATCTTCCGTAGTTGTATTCAATCGAATTTACTTGACTTAATAGTGAACTTATAATCTTGAACTATTTAGTCGTTGGTGTAAACCAAGACATTTGAACCCACACCATAATAATTCTAACCTCTTATTGGTTTCTTACGGTTGTGTTCATTTCGGCCATGGACCACGCTTGGTTTCATAAGTGCTTTCCATTCTTTGAAGCGGCCACACTTTGCACTTACGTAGGTGATCTCCTAGAAGAGTATCCCGCTATACTCCAACATATTCTAATATGTCTTAGGAATCATTAAAGGCCTTTTGCCTATCCTCGTACCCTTTTTGCAGACTACACCCCTTATCATAGGAATGGGTCGGAGATTAATTCTCCAAGGTGTTATACAATCTTGTAGTTTGGTTGTCCCTTTTGAACCTAGATCTTGGGATCTCCAGTCACATAGGTTGCGTATCCACCACAAGATTTTGATTATAGGGTTTTAATCACATTCCCCTCGATAAACTATATACTTGATCTCTAGGCAAGCCTTTCGTGAGCGGATCCACAATATTTTCCTTTGACTTCACATAGTCAATGGACATAATGCCATTTGAGATCAACTGTTTAATAGTATTGTGTCTACGACGTATATGTCTAGACTTACCATTATACATGCTACTATGTGCCCTTCCTATAGCAGATTGGCTATCACAATGTATTTTAATTGCAGGCACATGTTTTCCCAACAAGAAATTTCTTCCAAGAAACTTCTAAGCCATTCGGCTTCTTCTCCCGCTTTATCCAAAGCTATGAATTCAGATTCCATAGTGGATCTAGCAATACAAGTTTGCTTGGTAGATTTCCACGACACTGCAGCCCCTCCAATGGTAAACACATAACCACTTGTCGACTTGGAGTCTTGAGTATCCGATATCCAATTTGCATTACCGTATCCTTCCAATACAGCAGGATATCTTGTATAGTACAATCCATAGTTCAGAGTGTATCTTAAATATTTAAGTACCCTCATCAATGCCTTCCAATGGTCATTGTTTGTATTGCTCGTGAATCTACTTAGTTTGCCAACCGCATATGCAATATCACGACGTGTACAGTTCATGAGATACATGAGACTGCCAGTTATCCTTGAATATTCTAATTGCATGACAGGGTCCCCTTTGTTTTTAACCAAATGTAGATTCGGATCATAGGGTGTTTTTACAGACGACGTATCATTCGCGAGAAATTTCTCAAGTATTTTCTCAACATAATGAGACTGTGATAACACTCGTCCTTCGGATATCTTGGAGATTTTAATTCCAAGTATCACATCAGCTTCACCCATATCTTTCATTTCAAAATGTTTTATTAACATTTTCTTTGTCACGTTGATGATATCTAAGTTGCTTCCCACTATGAGCATATCATCAACGTGCAAGCACACTATTACATATGCTTTAGGCGTGTTTTTCATATATACGCATTTGTCGCACTCATTTTGAAACCATTTGACAACATAGTTTTGTCAAATTTTTCATGCCATTGTTTGGGCGCTTGCTTAAGCCCATACAATGACTTAACGAGTCTACACACCTTTTTCTCTTGTCCGGGAACAACAAACCCCTCGGGTTGTTTCATATAAATTTCCTCCTCAAGTTTCCCATTGAGGAATGCCGTTTTTACATCCATTTGATGTATCTCTAAATTGTTTAGAGCAACGATAACAATGATCACTCTAATGGACGTAATTCTCGTGACTGGTGAACATGTATCAAAGTAATCAAGGCTTTCTTTTTTTCTATATCCCTTTGCCACGAGTCTCGCCTTGTACTTATCAATTGAACCATCGGACTTATATTTCCTTTTAAGAATCCATTTGCATTCTAATGGTTTACTTCCAGTTGGAAGGTCTACAAATTCCCACGTGTGGTTTTGCATTATGGATTCTATCTCGCCATTAATAGCCTCTTTCCACATAGGGCATCAGGGCTAGATAAGGCGTCGCTAACCGATCTTGGTTCATTGCCCAACATATACGTCATGAAGTCAGGACCATAAGTCTTAGCCACTTTGGTTCTCTTGCTACGTCGTGGTTCTACTTCCTCAATAGAATCACGGTTAGCATTTTCATATACCCTTTTCTTAGGGCTCATTTCCTTGTTAGTTTTGTAAGGAAATACTTCTTCAAAAAATACCACATTTCTTGATTCCATGATTGTACCTTCATGTACATCACTTATTTCAGATTTATGTACTAAAAATTGATATGCACTACTATTGTTAGCTTAACCAATAAATACACAACCTATTGTTTTAGGCCCGATTTTCACTTGCTTTGGTTTTGGTACTTCTACCTTAGCCAAGCACCCCCACACTTTTAAGTATTTGTAGGGTGGCTTGTGACCTTTCCATATCTCATAAGGAGTTTCATCCTTACTTTTGTGTGGTATTTTGTTTAGAATGTAGTTGGCCGACAGGATTGCTTCCCCCCACAAGTTTTGTGGTAATCCAGAACTTATCAACATAGCATTCATCATCTCTTTTAGAGTACGATTTTTTTCGTTCGGCAATACCATTTGATTGTGGTGAATAGGGGGCAGTGGTTTGGTGAATAATGTCATATTCAGTGCAAAATTCTTCAAACTGTGCTCCATATTCTCCTCCTCTATCGCTTCGAACATTCTTTATCTTTTTGCTAAGTTGATTTTCAACTTCATTTTTGTATTGTTTAAATACTCTCAAGGCCTCGTCTTTGCTTCTTAGCAAATAGACGTAACAATATCTAGTACAATCATCAGTGAAAGTAATGAAGTACTTTTTCCCACCTCTAGTTTCCACAAACTTTAGATCACATAAATCCGTATGAATTAATTCAAGAAGTGTCGTGGTTCTTTCAAATGAATGGAATGACGGTTTCGTTAACTTGGCCTCGACACAAGTCTCACACTTATGTTTCAAGTTAACATTCATTTGAGGCAATAAGTTTAACTTCACTAATTTGTTAAGTGATACATAATTTACGTGACCTAAACGATCATGCCATAAATTACAAGACTCAATCAAATAATTAGAATCATTCACTTTATTGCTTTCAAATTGACCTTTAACTGTCATTACATTCATTTTGAATATGCTTTTATCCATATAGCCTTCCCTACAAAAACTCCATTTTTGGAGAGTATAATTTTTTCGGATTCTAAAACTAGTCTAAAACCCGCCTTTGACTAGAGTCGATCCGGATATCAGGTTCTTTCAGATGTCGGGAAAATGTAGGACATCAATCAAAATCAATTCCTTTCCCGAAGTAATCTTTAGAACCACCTTCCCCAGTCCAACTACAGGAGATGCTGTGGAGTTTCCCATGTAGAGTTGGCGCCTACTTATTGGAGTGTATGTGGAGGCCTTGTCCGAACACACATGTCGGGTTGCACTGGAATCGACGAACCATTCCATATGAATGTCCACCAAATTCGCTTCAAAGATCACAACGGTTAACATTAGATCATTCAAGTCTTCCGAGATCCGATCATGTTTGGTCACGTTGACTTGATCTTTTACTTTTCCACGAGTGTCTTTGTTACGACAATCATTTTCCACGAGATCCGGTTCTTTGTTCAACTAGGTTAGCCCGTGGTTCCATTTGAAACCTACCCGCCTTCCTGTCGGAAACTTTGTTGTCCTCCTCGATTCGTAATCGAACCACAAGGTCTTCAAGACTCATCTCCTTTCGTTTGTGTTTCAGATAGTTCTTGAAGTCCTTCCACATAGGAGGCAATTTCTCAATCATAGCGACGACTTGGAATGAATCACTTAGACTCATTCCCTCCGCATGAATGTCATGCAAGATCACTTGTAGATCTTGCACTTGCGCCATCACAGGCTTGGTGTCAACCATCTTAAAATGAGGAACTGTCCAACTATGAATTTCTTCATGCCAGCATCCTCGAATTTGTACTTCTTTTCCAGAGATGCCCAGAGTTCATTTGCTGTTTTCACAAGACAATAAACATTATATAATTTATTGTCTAACCCGTTTAGTATGTAATTCTTTCATAGGAAGTCGCTTTGATTCCATGCATCCAGTACCGCCCTCTTTTGGGTGTCACTCTCTCACTCTTCAACCGTAGGAGGCTCCTCGGTTAAGAACCTTGCCAAACTTAGTGTGGTCAAGTAAAATAACATCTTTTGTTGCCACCGCTTGAAATCGTTCCCATTGAACTTTTCAGGCCTTTCACCATGGTTGTTGCACTCGAAGAAGCCATTAAATTGCTCGAATATTGTCTTAAGTTTGTTGTATAAAATTTCTCTCAAAGTGTCTCAGGAAAAAAATAACAATGGCTTCAAAATAATTTTTATGTCGATGCGAGATTTGTAATCTCCGTCCTTAAGACAATATTGCCCCGCTATGGTGCTAACGGTTTGCTATGGTAATTTGTCTCCCAAGATACAATGACTATGACTTGTGATATGAGCACTCCAAATCACAAGTCCTCAAACCACAAAGGTTCAAAGCACTCAATTTGATGAACAACAAATGCTCTCAAATTTCACTAAAAATTTGATAATGATTTCGAAAATCTATATTTAATCAAGTGGGTTATGTTGTTTATATAGTAGACCAAAAACCAAGTCCAAATGACACCATTTGGAGGCACCATTTGGCCAAAAATCGCACCCCAAACATGAATGGACATACTATTTCACAAATCTGAAACATGGCTCGATCGATCGAGTTCCCTGCTAGATCGATCGAGCTCCTGTAGCAACACAACCAGAAAAATTCTGGTTCGCTCGATCGATCGAGCATTAAAAATTTTTAATTCAATTTTAGTTTTCCAACAAATATCAAATGAGGATATTATACTACATAATGCTAATTAATTGGACACCATTTTTAATTAAAACCCCCACACTCTTATTACCTTACCCCTTTTACCCCCCTCACCCCAATCTTAACACTCAAACCCTCCCCCCCGAACCTATTTCATCGACTATTTACATACCATTTTCTTTATTTGAAAAGTAAAGTCCACAAAAGATAGTTCCACGGGATTTAAAAGCCAAAAGGTAACAAAATAACATAAAAAACTACATGCTTTTCAAAAGATAAATCCGCAGACTCAAAAATCAAAATAAGATAATCTCATAGTCCAGCAGGTCGTAATCCACGTACATCGAATCTCAGAAAACCGTAAGAGCTCATCACCTTGCCCAGTAAGTCGAGTCGCAGTTATCGTCATACTCACCTACAATGCATGAATTACGTGAGTTAATGCCCAGTAAATAAAAATTATGCATGCTATAAAAATGATATGAGATATCAATAACATGCATAACAAGATGCAAACTCTAAAATATATATAATATTTTATTCAAATTCATACTTTTCTTGGGCCCTTGACCCATTTACTATACACCGAAACAGAGCTAAGAACAAATAGGCACACAACCAAAAGTACTGATACTGTCGAATGGACCATCCTCCCGAGACCTCCAAAGGCACATCCCCTGTCAACCTCCGAGATCACTCGAGAAGTATCCCATCTACGACATCAATTAAAAGAGTACAAGTCGAGTGGACCATCCTCTCGTGATTACCAAGGGCACATCCTCATAATCCTCCGAAGAGTATCCCACCCACGGGATTCAAACATATCATATAAATCTTCCCCGCAAACCTCGGTACTCTAGTAGTGGCCAACAAAATCTTCTTTTTCTCAAAATCATGTCGTGCATGCCAAACATCAAATTTACTCATATTATGCATGCACGTGCAAATGCAAATGAATAGCCAATACAATGAAGCAGCAATTATTTATTTCAACATCATTCATATTATTTTATACATAAAAAAATACATATATCACCCTTATTCAAGCATCAACACAATTAATATAACAAGAAATACTATGTTCATGTATTGTAGTTGTAGATGGATTTTTGCTTACCTTTCATTTGCTGGTGCTTACTCTATGTTCCTCAAGTATTAGTTCTCAATTATCGAGATGGAATAATCTTAACAGTTAAATGAAATACAATTCCAGAATCCCAGATTGATCAGGCTAGTTGCAAGGACGTTTATTCACAATAATATGATATACACTTAAATTATTTCTCTTGTAATTCTAATATAAAACACAAATTTCCATCTTGCTTACTAGTGAAATCTTAAATCTTGGTTACATTGCCAAAAAGAATAAATAACTAAAAACAAGAAAATGTTAAATATAATATGTTGATTCATTTCATCTTCAAATGTTACTTCAGAACAAGATTCTTTAATTACATATTCACTCCCAGATTATACAATTTATTCAGTACACTTACCAGTTTGATTTCTTTATAGTTTACAGGGGTCATAATTACATTAACCATTGAACTTTTTCAAGCCATAACCAACAAATTTGGTCCTTTTGAAGTTAACCTCAAGTGCCAAGTTACAAAACCCGTGAAATATAAATCCAATAAGTCCAGATTTATTAATAGTAATAACCATAATTAAACACACCTATATATACCACACACACACATACACATATATATAATCCAGATTACCACAACAGCTTATTCTTGTGCAAAACTAGATGGTCTATCGGCCTACGCTGCATGGATACAGATAAGGGAACACGGTATTAAGGAAGTAGCTAAAGTTATGCAAACAACCAAGCAACAAAATCAAGCTTAATCAAAGGGATTGCTCCACTCAAATCATAACCAGATTTGTTAAGCTTTATCTCAGGCATGCAATCTCTATCGGATTACATTCCCTAATTTTATGCTAGCTTAATCATAGGGATTGTTCTTGTACTCTTCATTATCATTAATGTACAGATTTACTTTCCAGTAATGTAGCTTCTTGTAAAGCTTTAGGATTGTATAAATACATGGAAGAGTTGAAATAAAATGTGCTCGACTTTATTACACAAACCTACAGTGTATTTTGTTTTATGGTATCAGAGCAGCCCCTCTCTAACGAGAATTGTATCCTAACCTTTCAAATGGCTTCCACTCTTTCAAATAGCACAGACTCTCCTATCATGACCATCAATGCCAACAATACCATCAATGAGAAACTCACTCCTTCCACCTTTCCTCAATGGAGAGCCCAGTTTGAAGCACTGCTAATAGGTTATGACCTGATGGACTTTGTCATTGGAGACAAACCATGTCCACAAATCGATGCAACAAACTCCACCACTTCCAAAGCAGCGAACTCCTACTGGGTTCATCAAGACAAATTAATTCTCCATGCCATCCTGGCCTCCACCACCACCATCATCACACCTCTTCTTGCTTCTTGCAAAACGCCCCACGAGGCATGGACTGCTCTCAGTCGACTCTATGCCGGAAGATCTCGCACACGTGCGATGCAACTCAAGGAGAATCTTACCTTGAGTACTCGTGGACATCGCTCGGTCATAGAATTCCTTCAAGGAGTCAAAATGATCGCTGATGAACTTGCCATTATTGACCATCCTGTCTCGGATGATGATCTAACCCTGTACATCCTTAATGGATTGGATCCATATTTCAGGGAGATTGCAGCACCGATTCGTGCTCGTGACACCTCTCTAAAATTTGAGGAAATTCACGACCTCCTCGTCAGTCACGAAAGCTATCTTCGTCGATTGAAAACTCAGTCGGCTACAAATCTAGTTGCTACGGCAAACTACACCCATCGAATGGGGGGCAACTCCAACAACAATAAGACACACAATCGTTCATACAACAACAAGAGCCGCAGTAATACCAACAAAGTTGGGTCATCTCAATCAGGTTATCGCAAATATCAGCCCAAATGTCAATTGTGTGATCAAGTGGGTCACACAGCCAAAACCTGTAACAAGTTTAAATATTGTGAACCAACCGCAAATTGTTCAACCATCCTGCCAGATAAAAACAAAAAGTGGCTCGTTGATTCTGATCTCATAATATGACAACAGATCTATTCAATCTGTCTATTCATTCCGAATATGATGGTACATATGAAGTGGTAATTGGTGATGGTCCAGGTTTGCCTGTATCTCATGTTGGTTCATTAACTTTCTCATCGCCTAATCGTATCTTTCACCTACGAGATACGTTGTGTGTTCCATCTATCAAAAAAATCTTATTTATGTTCACCATTTCACGAAGCACAACAACGTTTATCTTGAGTTTAACCCTTCTTACTTTTTGGTGAAGGATCGGATCACGGGGGTGACACTACTCAAAGGCAACTGTGAAGATGGCGTGTATCCATTTCCGCAAAAACCAGCTATCATCTCCAAGCATGCGGTTGCCTATGTTAATGAACGTACTTCAACTGATGGTTGGCATAAAAGACTTGGTCATCCATCATCCAAAATTGTTCATCATTTGATTAATGCTTTTTCATTACCAACGAATAAAACTGGGCATTCGTCTGTTTGTCATTCTTGTGCTCAAAATAAAGCTCATCATCAACCTTTTAATTCTCATGGTCTCATTAGCCGTGCTCCAATGGAATTAATTTATACTGATGTTTGGGGTCCATCTCATGAGATTGGAATTGATGGTTCGAAATATTATGTCATCTTTGTTGATCATTATACCAAATATATTTGGCTTTATCCTATGAGTTTCAAATCAAATGTTCAAAGCATTTTCCCTCAATTTCGGAATCTTGTTGAAAACAGATTTAGCACTAAGATAAAGAGTTTTACTCAGACAATGGTGGTGAATACATTGGCCTAAAGTCTTACTTATCCTTTCATGGCATCAGTCATTTTACCACTGCACCCCACACCCCACAACAAAATGGCACGTCTGAACGCCGTCATCGTCATCTTGTTGAAACTGGCCTTACTCTACTCATTGATGCTCATATGCCTATTTCATATTGGCCATATGCTTTTCAAACTGCTGCGTATCTCATAAATATAATGCCAACCTCTACATTACAAAATCAGTCTCCTTTTGAAAAATTGTTTGAGCAAAAGCCAAATTATACGAAGCCTAAGCAATTTGGTTGTCTCTGCTATCCGTTCACAAAGCCTTACAATAATCACAAACTTCAGCCTAAAGCCCAACCTTGCTCTTTCGTGGGATACTCTCTCTCCCAAAGCGCATATATATGTCTTGAGCCCAAGTCCAACAAGCTTTATTACTCTCGACATGTCATATTTGATGAAATGAGCTTTCCATTTAAAAATTCAAATCCTAACCATACAGATTCACATCCTCAGTCTTCGGATACTATCATCTCCTTGCCAACACTTCATACGTCACATGTTCCTGTTGAGAATTCTCTAGCCATGGGTACCGCATCCTCATCAGTGCCTACGATTGCGTCCTCTACTGCTCCGAATTCACCTCAGGTAACTGTATCTTCTCCCTCACTTTCAATACCTCAATCGTTGTCAAGGTTGGTATTATCTGATCCTGTCATATCATCTACAACTGATATGCGTACGCATAACATGATCACCCGATCTATGAATCAAATTTTCAAGCCAAAGACATCTTTTTTGGTTACCAAACATCCACTTCCGCCTTCTATTGAACCCACTAGTGTCACTGGAGCACTAGCCGATTCCCGCTGGTGTGAAGCCATGTCTTCTGAACTCACTGCCCTCATGCAACACGATACATGGAGCCTTGTTCCACCACCACCTCATTATAATGTTATTGGTTGTAAGTGGGTGTTTCGAATTAAGAGAAAAGCTGATGGTTCGATTGATCGGTTTAAAGCGAGACTTGTTGCCAAAGGATTTAATCAGAGACAAGGTCTGGACTACAAGGAGACCTTCAGTCCTGTAGTTAAACCAGTCATCATACGTACTGTTTTAAAACTGGCTGTGATGCAAGGCTGGTCCTTGCGGCAATTAGATGTAAATAATGCATTTCTTCATGGGCGTCTCACAGAAAAGGTGTATATGAAACAACCTCCTGGGTTTCAGGATAAGGACAAGCCAACTCATGTGTGTTGTCTTCACAAGGCAATATATGGTCTAAAACAAGCACCTCGTGCTTGGTACTCAGCCCTCAAACACGCACTGATCGAGTTTGGATTCATAAATGCAAAATCTGATTCTTCACTATTTGTGTTTCATAATGACCCTATTATTGTTTACTGCTTGGTGTATGTGGATGACTTGATTATTACAGGAAATAACTCTGTCTTTGTAGCACGTGTTGTGGATCACCTTGGCCAAAAATTCTCGATCAAGGATTTGGGATCACTGCATTTTTTTCTTGGTGTTACGATTACTCCTACATCACATGGTTTAATTCTGTCTCAGCATCAGTATATTCGAGACATTCTTGCCACAACAAGTATGGATGGTGCCAAGGATGTCACAATACCCATGTCCACTTCTGTACCACTAAAACTCGTTGATGGGTCCTCACATGTTGATGCTACGGAGTATCGTAGAGTTATTGGTGCATTGCAATACCTATCTCTAACCAGACCTGATATAAGTTTTGCTGTAAATAAACTCTCTCAGTTTATGCACTCTCCAACATTGATTCGTTGGACAGCAACGAAACTGTTGTTGCGTTACCTGAAAAATACCATTTTCCATGGCATCAACATCACCAAATCAGTGCATCTATCCCTTACCTGTTACTCAGATGCTGATTGGGCAGGCAACCTAGATGATCGCAAATCTACTTCAGCTTATCTTATTCTACTTGGCACAACACCAATCTCGTGGAGTTAAAAAAAACAACGTGCAATTGCCCGATCGTCTACCGAAGCTGAGTATCGAGCCCTCGCAATGGCTGCAGCTGAGTCCGTGTGGCTTCTTTCCTTGTTTCAGGAAATGAGATTTTCATTACCAAAGCCACCACTTCTACTTTGTGACAATCTGGGAGCCACACATCTGAGCTTCAATCCAGTCCAGCACTCCAGAATGAAACATATACAAATAGACATTCACTTTGTGCGAGACTTGGTTGCAAAGAAAGTTTTTCATGTTCGTCATGTTCACATCAATGATCAACTTGCCGATCTACTTACCAAACCACTATCTAGGCAACATATTAATCACCTTAGAATCAAGATTGGCCTCACTGATGGGAGCCCATTCTTGCGGGGGCGTATTAAGGAAGTAGCTAAAGTTATGCAAACAACCAAGCAACAAAATCAAGCTTAATCAAAGAGATTGCTCCACTCAAATCATCACCAGATTTGTTAAGCTCTATCTCAGGCATGCAATCTCTATCGGATTACATTCCCTAATTTTATGCTAGCTTAATCATAGGGATTGCTTCTTGTACTCTTCATTATCATTAATGTGCAGATTTACTTTCCAGTAATGTAGCTTCTTGTAAAGCTTTAGGATTGTATAAATACATGGAAGAGTTGAAATAAAATGTGCTCGACTTTATTACACAAACCTACAGTGTATTTTGTTTTACACGGGTACGACACGACAAGATTTAAATTATCCACTTCACATTAATCCACTGTATAACATTTTTATATAAAACACAATTTAATAGTTTCCTATATTATTTATTATGACCACAAATGAAACTAATAGCACCATGACTGAACAACTGTAGCTATTTAGGGATAAGAGACGTGGAAACACTGAACATTTTAGAAACTAATAGCGCCATGACTGAACCACTATAGCTATTTAGGGATAAGAAACGTGGAAACACTGAACAATTTAAATTTAAGGCACTAACTGGTATGAAGAATGTGATTATTGCATAATTAGTACACATAGTGATAAAAACTATGACTAAATAAAATAAAATAAAATAAATAAAATAAATGATGATAAATTAATTAAGTTTGTATGAAATTTATGGAATGATAAATTTTTGGATAAGTTATGTTATGTCTAAAGTACCCATTTATAAGTTTAACTTAATCAACCACTTCACCACCATCTGATCAACACACAACCCTATGAAGAAAACACAACCCTCTCCATTCCTTTGAGCAGCATGTGCGACATTATATCTCCTGTAGCCGTGGCTTTTCCTCTGCCAAGTCTATTTTTGTTATTTGGTGATGGAAATAAACTCTTTCCTGATGAAATTTGATGCCTTGATCGCCTTGTTAAACAGTGTTCCGGGTAAGTCTATAGGGGTAGATCAAACCAGAAGCCATAAGATTGAAAGGATAGGCAGATGCCACATGATTTGGATCCTCAATGCTCACAAAGAGGCTACACGAGAGCCAGAAGGTGTAGCTCTTTGTGAGAGGGAACATCACTACATCTTCCTTATTTTCCCACCCGTCTGCAAAGTGTCTTCTTTCTGTATGATCCATTATTACGATGTACCGTTGCAACGCTTCAGGTTTAAGGAAATTTGGGAGCATTTCTCTCATTTAAATAGTAGATTCTTTGGATTAAGTTTGGTTGGAAGATGGAAAACTTTGTCCACGAAAATAGGCCACCATGCTTGCACAAGCTTATTCTCATTAGAAAACAAGAATTTGTTGCTGCTGGTGCCACAGAAATTGTTGCTCGTTCACCTAAAAGATGGGTTTTGAATACTTGGAACGGTATATTGAATCTTTTGTTCCCACAAGTTATCTGATAACCGAATTATAATCAGATTACAATTATGATCGAAAATAAAATATACTGTAAACTACACATTATGTAACACTGTTCGAAATCTACATAACTGGAAACTGGAACAGGACGAGGCCACAACAAGCCGTGTGCCTGTAAACTCAAATTTGCTTGCCTACAAGCTTCTGGCCTCCTGGACAAGAGAGTTCCAAGATACAACGCCCAATCACCTCTGTTCGGAATGAAGCAGAAATTCGAGCATACTCACTTGAACACCAGTAGTGTGTAGTACTCTCAAATGTACGAATTATGATTGAGTGAACAATTTTCGGATTGATGAAAACAAAGGGCTGGAGCAGCTTATACAGCTGAGCAGCAGACCTCCCCGAATGTCTCAGAAATTAAGTGTAATGTTTAGTGTGGTAGATGAAAAGTCTCAACACTTAATATTAGATTAATATGAATTTAAGTCTCACACTTAAATCTGACATCAATTCTGCATGTAGGTGAAAAGTCTCAAACTTAATACTCAGCAGAATTTGAAAAGTCATTTCAGAAATCCGAGTAGTAAAAAGATAGGGCTGTCTTCGAGGCAGCGACACGTGCGACGCGTCGAGTCGAGCGGAGAAGACGGACGGACGGCGCACGAGGGACACCCATCTTTTCTACTTAACTACACTCTATTGATTTGTATCTCATTATAAACAAACCATAAGTGTCTCAACTTTTCAATGTGAGATTTATTTAGCCTAATTGACTATTCATAATTAACTTACCATAATTTTGTTCTCATTAACAAATTTAATAATAATTATTGGGCTTTTATCAATTAAATCCAATTATAATTATTAATCCCGACACGATACTAGCTGTACGCTCGATAATGAATTTTTGGGGTGGCCCTTCCAGCCGGTGGAGAGGAACTCGAGATAGAGGATTTGTTAATGTAGAAGAAAAACTTGAGAGAGAGGAAACAAAGAATAGGAAGAGGGTGTTATTTTGTTTTGGGCAAAGAGTATGTTTGTAAAAGTTTCGGATAATCATTTATACTGATCAATAATGCTTGTTTATAATCAGAACGTGAGCTCCCAAACAAACCAAACACTGGATTAGTCCTTTAATCATTCATTTATCCTTATCCTCCTTACCAAACACAGCTAAGATTTTGTCTACTTCCCTATATCATTCTTGATTCTTTATAAAATTGGTAAAACTACGCACTTTAGTTTACAGCCTTGAGGAACAATATTTCTCATATTTTCTCAATTAATGATAAATTTAGGGATCCTTAAAGAATTGTCGTCTCATCTAAAAGCCCGAGCTTGTAGAGAGATTGAACAATTTATTATTTATTCTCTAACATTCCCCCTCACTTGTGAGCCGATTTGTTCATCTTTTTTAGGAGGCCCATCAAGTGAATATTTAATGCAGGTGGAATTGTTGTTTGTGAGTTTTGAACTCAGGACCTTGACGTTAGCCAGAAGCTCTGATACCATAAAGAATTGTCCAATCTCTCTATGCTAATTTTGAGTTCTGAGGAACTGAAGGAATCGAGCCTTGTGTTTTTTTCTCAGATTTTGCAATATTTTGTGCCTCTTCTTCTCTCTTTGATTATTCAAGTCCCAATCTTAATCCACGTGTAAATAGGATTATTTTGAGCCCTCAAATTTTCTTAAGTCATACTCGTAGTGATAAAAAAACTAGACAAGTTATGCAATATAATATACATGTAAGTATAACCCAACTAACATGAAATTCATGAATTGTATCAGCTAAATGAGTAAGGTCAGGCTAAAGTATTACAATCTGCCTATAACTTCGAGAACTCGTGGCCAATTAGAGCATCTTTATATATGTAAGTACAAACAAAATTTAAAAACAAACTCACTAGTACATTGTTACTTTTTACAACTACTTCATTCAACAATTTCGAATCATCTTTATTCATGCAATTCATTTCAATTTCAAATAACGAGACTCACTCAATATTTTAATATACTATATTCATATTTATAATAAACATTTAAATACTTTATTTTTATTTATACTATATATAATATTTATATAATTTCTATAATATTATTTATACTTTAATTATAAATATTATATTTATATGTAATAGTTATATAAATTATAAATATGATATCAATTTGAAATTTTTTTAAGAAAAAATGGAAAATACACTTGCAATGCCACTTGCATGTGCATTGCAACATTTGTAATCTTGCCTCTTAACAATACAATTGGGATTGTAATTGTCACATTGGACTTGCAATTATCCAATGTGGCAAATTGCAATCTTTTTAAAGATGCTCTTAGACAATTATATTAACGCTAACTCGAACAAATGAGTTTATACTAACATGTATCAGCCAAACGCAATCACGGTTAGCATCGAGATATGAGATATTAGATGCTTATCTTCAACAAGGTAAATTTCAAAAATAGCCTCTTTGAATAGTGATATTTGCAATAATAGTCCCAAATTTTTATGAGTAAACAAATATAGTCCTAAAGAAATTCTGTTTTAACAAAGTAGACCCATATATATGATTTTATCAAATATTGTCCCAATCGAAGTTATTTTTTTAACAAAGCTTGGCCTAGGGACCACATAAAACATAATTTTGATGGGATTATCATTTATAAAAAAACATTTATGTATGACTACTTTTATTAAAAAATAATTTTTTGAGATTATATTTGATTAATCCTAAAAGTTTGGACTACTATGACAAATGTCCGTATTCTATGAGATTATTTTGTAATTTCCTCTGTTTAATATTTCAACCTTTTTTGTCACATTTAACATATCGAGTATTTTTCAGTAAAATAACTTTGAAGGAATTAAAAATAATCTTATTTTTGTAAAAGCTTTGGTTAAGAATATTTAAATTCAAGTAGACTATATAATTTTGTAGGAACCGAAGCTGTTTCTTCAATTCATCCTTGTTAACTCAGACCCATTGTTATGTCAATTATAATGCAAACAATCTACTGATTGTTTCTTAGGATACTCTCGCAAGAAATATGGCTGCATTCTTAGATGAAATCAGATACTATACATAATATATGTCCGATCAAATCAAATATATTTCAGCTGTCATATAAATAACTCATTAGTTTCAAGAAACAAGTATCTGTTCATGAAGGGTTTGGATTAAATATGTAAGATAGAGGAATTCCTTCTGTGTATGGAAGCTGAATCATCCATGGATATGGTACGTCTTCCACAGTTATTTTCTTTGTTATAAAGTCGAAAACTACTCGGTAGTTGATATGTAGGGAGAGGAAATAGGAATGTTTCATGAGGAAAGTCGTCTCTAATCGTTATATTATTCTATGTAGACAAATAATTTGGAAAACAAGAAATGGCACGGATCAGTAGGAGGCATCGTTGATGCCCCGATAAACGAAGTATGGAACATAGTGTCCAAGAGCAGCAGACTGCACCAATGGATGCCAATGGTCGAAAACTGCACCAATATAGCTGGAGAGGAAGGCGTTCCGGGCTACATCCGACTAGTTTCTGGTTTCATGTTTCCCCAAAAAGATGGTGATAGGTCATGGATCAAAGAGAGGCTTGTATCAATGGATTCTTTATCTCACAGTTATGTTTACAGGATGGAAGCAAGTAATGTAGGCCTAGATGGATCTTCGAACTCGTTGAAGCTCGAGGATTATGGCGACGGAACGACTCTAATGGACTGGAAATTTGAGATAAATCCAGTGGAAGGTGTGTGTGAGGACTATATTGTAGATTACTTGGGGTATCTTTATAAATCTTGTATTAATAAGATCCATGCTGCTATTGAAGTTTCAGCCATGTAATAATCTTGGGAAAGGGTTGTCGTAGAATTGATCTTGGTCTTACATTGGAGAATAAAAGAAAGAGCATTGGTTAATGTGTGTCTCAAATTTCGAGAGACATTTAGTTAGTCAAAGTTTGGTCTTAGTACAATAAATAAATTAGGTTTTTTTTAGGTTTTATTCCTATTTCAAGGGGTGATGGCATGACAAATATTTTCTCTTTTAGAAATGATTCTACATTTAAAATATTACTAAAAAAACCCTTTAAATTTTACTATTTTCAGATAATAACAATTTGATAATACACAAATATTCTGATTTTGTTTATGTTCATGCAACGTAAGCAAGACTGTTCATGCAGTAACCAAATTATTTGAAGCCCAGTCCAGCATGGGAGATTAAAGCCCAATACTATGGACCGACCCAAAACACCACATGATAAAACGCGGATAAATTCACCAGGCTGGATAAACTAGGTGGGCTTTTTGCTCTGGATCGCCGGCTCATTTAACAACAGTCAACCATTTATCATATGTCATCGTGTTATATCATCAACTTTATTTTGGATTAGTCATTCAATATTTTATTAGACGATTTTAGTCCGTAATATTTTCGAAAATCATAAAATGATTATTACCGGTAAACTAGAGTTAAAATTAACAGCAAAATTAATTAGGGTTCTTTCTCCTTCAAAGGTCTGATTTCCCCTTCAGTATTTTAGAAATAAATTTATGAACAATTTTAGTCCTTCTTTCTCCTTAATCACATTTATACAAACACAATGTGAATGAAGTCAATGGTTTCCTTGGAGTAAAACCATTCAAATTTATGGTCATTTTCCTAACCAAAAGAAAAAAAACCGGCTAGATAACTTATCGATTTAGATAATTATTTGAAATCATATTTTTTATTGTACTAAATTAATATTATTTTTATTATCATTTCTGGAATATATGTACAAATGTGATATTGTTAATATATTTTGCATCTATGCCAATTAAATATTAATATATTATTTAATAATTAATTATTTGTAAAATTAATATGTGCCTCCCTAATTTATTTTCCTGGCTCCGCCTGTGAGGTCGTCACCAAGTCGTCACCAATTTTTCAACATTCTTGGACAATGACTATCGCTCCTTCTCATAAAGTAAAATCTTCAATTATCACGAACTACAATTAACAAATTTTGGTTGCAATAATTGCATGCCAACTAGGGGATAGGCGTATAACAAATCGAATCGAGTCGCAAATGAAAAAAATTTTAATATTCGAATTCAATACAAATTAGATATATTCAAGGTCAAATTTGATTTGAAGCTCGAATAGTTTAAAAATGTTGGCTCAACTTCGGCTCGAATTAGAGTTCTAGTTCGAGTTCAAGTTTGGCTCGAAAGATTCGAACATTTTCGCAAGCTATTCGAACTTTTTACTCGAAATACCCAAAAAGTTCGAAATATAATTATTTAATGTACATATATTTTATATTAATAAAATATTAAGTTTGCAAGTGGCTTGCAATCTATCGAACAAAGTAATTTGGCCTCGAGTTCGGTTCGAAAAAAGTTCGAGCATAATCGAGTTCGGTTTGAATTTGATAATTTTTAATACAAATCAAATATGTTTCGAGCCGGTTCGAAAATGGTCGAAATATAATATTTAATGTACAAATATTTTATATTAACAAAATATTAAGTTTGCAAGCGGCTTGCAATCTATCGAACAAAGTAATTTGGCCTCTAGTTCGGCTCGAAAAAAGTTCTAGCATAATCGATTCAGTTCGAATTCCATAATTTCGAATACAAATAAATATTTTTTGAACAAACTCGAAAAATTCACGAACAATTTATTTACACCCCTAAATAACAACCAATATGTCCCATGATTAGTTAAGCCAAATCATCGAAAAGTCTAAGAGGACAAAGATGCAACGAAGCAACCTGTTAAGGGTAAGGAAACCGTTATAATAACAAATATATTGCAAAAATAACAAGAATAATGTTGAGTATAGCAGCATTGTCGGTTTTTTTTTACATAGTTGGTTAAAGTCAGCAATTTGAAATGTTATTTTCATTCAAATTACGAAAAATTTGACAACACGCTGAGACCTAGCACCGCGTATTGTGCCGTGCCAACAAAAACTATTATATATAAAAGAGAGCAAGAATTACTATTCAATATTATTGTAATGAATAGTAATTTACTATTTATAAAAAAAATTAAATTTTCTTTTAGAAAAGTTTTTTTTCAAATTTTTATTGTTAAATAAATATTTTTTGTTGATACGTGGGTTGTCCTGAATCGATTAGGAAAAATATATCTTAATTTGTTGTTGATATGCACAACTTCAAATGTTATTGTTTTCAGTTTATAGTAAGATGTACATCATTTTTTAAAAAAAAATTCGAGTTAATCCTTTTATTATTTTTTTCCATTCAGTTACAATATTATTACCGTTTTTTAAAAGGTTTGTTATAGTCAGTCATTTGAAATGTTAATTTTTATCAAATTAGGGGAAAAATAACCAATATGGTGACACCTGGCACCACGAATTGTTAAGTGACAACAAAAATTAGTATATATATATATATATATATGAGCAAGAGTTACTATTTATTACTATTATAATAAATAATAACTTACTATTCACTAAAAAAATTTATTTTTTTTAACAACTTATTTTTTCAAATTTTTTTGTTTAAAAAATTAATTTTTTTTAATACGTGGGTTTGGTCTGAACCGACTAGAAAAAAATATACCTTTATCGGTTGTTGGTGCGCACAACTTTAAATGTTATTTTTTTCAGTTTATAGTAAGATGTACATCATTTAAAAAAAAAGAGTCAATCATTTAGTTATTTTTTTCCCATTCAATTACAGTAGCATGCTCGTTTTTTTTTAAAAATTTTTTTGTTAAAATCAGTCATTTGAAATGTTATTTTCAATCAAATTACCAAAAAATTGACCAACATGCTGTACTTGGTACCGCGCATTGTACGGTGCCAACCCGAACTAGTTATACCTATATGATAAGAGTCTAAGCATTAATATTCTAATGAATAGTAATACTTAAATAGAATTTTTTTAAAAATTTGTCAAATAAATATTTTTTTTCTAAATTGTTAATTAAATATCTATTTTGTTAGAAATTATTTTTGTTGACACACGAGTTTTTGCCTCAACCGATTAGGAAAAAATATATCTTAATCGGTTGTTGATGCACGGGTTTGTCCTGAACCGACTCGGTTGGTTAAGTGAAGGCAACATTATCCTGTTGGCCAACCCAACTAAATAAGTATTTTTAACTATTGTTATTATTATTATTATTAATATTAGTATTATGAATATTACGGAAAATATGAGTACATACATCCTAAAAAGTATTTTATCTACTCCAATATTTAGCAACTTCAAATGTTATTGTTTTTCAGTTTACAATAAGATGCACATCAAATTAGGAAAAAAATGACAAACATGCTGGCACTTGACACCGTGCTTTTTGTGATGCCAACAAAAACTAGTATGAATATAATTTGGACTTGATTACAAATCCAACCTATATATAAACTAGTAAGTTTAATATTTACGTTAGAGATGGAAATTCGATGTTTACCCTGACTTCAACATGTGATCCACATTACGGCCGTTGGATCTGGCCTTGCTCCTAATTTTTCCATTAGAGATTAGAGCACAAGCGTGACAAATAGTGAAAAACCATTATTTAAACTTTTTTCAGTGCTGATAGTTTGCTGACACAAAAGGTAATTTTGATTACTAAACACTCGATCTTGGCCACACCAACAATTTTATATCAACTCCGAAATCACTCATTATCACTTATCTAATCAAATCAAAAAATTTCAACCCTCTAAAAATTATCAGAGAAGTAGAGTGGTTTCCAGCCTTACCTTAATTTCTTCGAAACAAAAAAAAAAAATCAGTGTAGGAAGGGTTTTTCTGGAAAATGATATTATTCTTTACATATGTTTCAAAAATCTTGAACTGGGATTGGCTTAGATTCTTGAGTTTTGATATGAAACCATATTTTTAAAAGCTTTTGATCAAGATTCTTCTGTTTACGCCCCTCCAAAAAAGGTACTATTACATATAATAAGTTATTCACTATAAGAATCCCATCTATTTTTCTTCTCTCTATGCAGATCTCAATTAATTTAATACCGTCACTTTATTACAGCATATGATCAAGGTACTAGGTTGTTAATGAAGGCATGGAAACATTGCATCCAACTCCATACACATCAAATGATTCAATCTGGCTAATACCCCAAGGGACGAGCACACCATGGACTAAAGAAGAGAATAAGTTATTCGAGAGTGCTCTCGCCATGTACGACGAGAAAACCCCGCACCGATGGTTTAAGATTGCAGCCATGATCCCTGGGAAATCAGTGTTTGATGTGATGAATCAGTACAGAGAATTGGTCGAAGACGTTAGCGATATCGAGGCTGGTTTGGTTCCGATTCCGGGATACTTGTCTTCTTCATTTACATTGGATTTGGAAGATGGAAGAGGATTTGATCGTGTGTGTAGGAAGAGAGGAAGGAGTAGTGTTCAAGAAAGGAGGAAAGGAGTGCCCTGGACACAGGAGGAGCACAGGTCATGTGTATATTTTCTCTTCTTGATTAAGAATTTTTTTTCAGATCATATATATAGACTTATTTATATTTACTTGTTATAATAATATCATTAAATTTTAATTTTGCCTCCTTCAATTTTTAATCTCTATAATTTTAGTTTTAGCCTGATGGAACAAGTAAATGATGCTTATATTAGGCTCAAAGTAACTCGACCCCTTTCCAGACCCTGCACTTAGCTAAAGCTTATGCATGCATGCTTCATGATTATTCAATGTGATAGTTTAAGAAATGTTGAAAGTTAGAAATAAAACCCAATTTTTTTTTTAAAGAAAGCATATTTTAGGGTTGGAAGTTTTACATGGGAAAGATATGGTGCCAAAATAGCTTAGAGATTGTGAAAAGACATGTTTACCCTTTAAGCTAAAGCTCAAACTCATTGCTTAAAGTATCACAAAAGGAGATAAATCAACCTCTTCAATTAGCACATAGTTTTCTAACCTTTCCTCTAACGATCCATAGACAAAATTGCAGACGATTTCTATTAGGACTTGAAAAGCATGGGAAAGGCTACTGGAGGAACATATCGCGAAATTTCGTGGTCACGAAAACTCCGATTCAAGTAGCAAGTCATGCCCAGAAATACTATCTCAGGCAGGTTTCTAGAGGTAAGGACAAGAGAAGGCCGAGCATTCATGACATGCCCCTAGTCGATCTCTCCAAAAGTACCTCTTCATCCGAAAGTTATAAAATCCCGAGTTCCACGAAATCTTATGAATTTAAATCGACGCAAAACCCCTCGTTCGATGATGGAGCTATGGTTCTGGACTCGATTCATGGCGATTCGTTCTTTACTTTTCCACTTACATAGCTCCTGATCATTTTCTTTATATTGTTAATGTTGTTGGCTACATTCGTTGTTAAGGATGTTATAGTATTGCAATATTGTCAATTGTTCGTAGAAAAGTTATGATATATCTATGTATTTTGTCAGGATGAGACAATATATATATGTATAAATATACATATGCTTGTTTGTATTCTTGATCTTATGTCATTTTTCTTTTCAAATTGCAATGTCCTTTGGGAAAACTTGTTGGGAACAATAATAAGAAAAAATTTAGTTCAAGTATCTCTCCTATATGAAAATTGGAAAAATTGCAATCACACTACATAATATTTACCTTCTTACAAAGTTTAAGGTACAAATATATGAAATATATTATTTAGATATAACTCATATTTGGGACTATAGATAAATTAATTCTAGTGGAACGATGAATACAACCTCATATCTAAAGCATCATAATTATTAAAATACCTTAATTTTTATCAGACTCCGCAAAGTTGGTGGGTTTGTGTTGCCTCTGGGGACACATCAAACTATATAACGAGAATATTTATACCCAACTTAGATGAAAATCTTGTCATCTGATGGTTGCTACCCCTTCAGGGCACTGCCTCATTGGGGTAACAACCACTCCACCCACAAAGTCGATAATGTCCATCAATTTTTTTTTATTTTAATTTTGATCTTTTATCTTTGCCACTTTCCACCATGGTTAATTTAAAATTTTATCACATTAATGCATAGATGAATTAGGTCATTTCCTATATATGGTGGATCATATCCAATTTGCCTATATGTGCTGATTGTAAACTCCACTAAAATGAAGCATTTTGCTCCTTTAAAACCATCCTATAGATGGACAAATATCAATATAATGATGTTTTTTTTATAGTTCAATGGTGGCAGATGTTGCCTGACTGCAACTTCTTTAAAAAAGTCACTAGTATACATTATTGCTTTTTATTAACATCGTGGAAATCACTTTTTTGTATGATTATTTTACAAAAAAACAATTATAATTCTTTTAACATATGATACTATTTTGACAAAAAATAATTATAATTGGTTGTAATAATATAAATAATAGATTCAAACTGATAGTCACAAGTATTTCATATCTAACGTTTTCGGTAAATTGATTTTAGTAGTGTCAAATCGACCTATGTAAATGTTATTCGTTACAGTAGAACCTTTTAGCCATGTTATGTTGGCCCTAGGTATGACAACATGAAATAGAAATACCGAAAATGAAGGATAAAATGAAATCCAAAATTTACGTGAAAAACCCCTAAATATGATTAGGGTAAAAACCACGAGCAAGATGAAAAGATTCAACTATAATATTTTGTGGGTTACAACCTATCGCTATCTTTGAAAGAGAACAACACTCTCAATTAGGGGTGCTTAACGGATCGGACCGGTCCGGTCCGATCCGGAACCTGCCGGTTTCGGATCCGTTAAGCACGGAACCGGTCCGGTGCGTTAAGGAACCGGATCGGACCCGATTTCGGTTCCAACCAGTTCCAGGTCGATCCGGTCCGGTCCGCTTTATTTAATTTTTTTCGAATTTTTTTTAAAAAAAATATTTAATTTTTATTTTAATGTTGTAAATGTTTCCCCAATATTCATCACAAATTCAATATATTTCTTCTTCATTTCATAATATAGATGCATACAAATAATTGTAAAGAGATGGCAATTGAAAAATCTAAATAAAAAAATATTGTTGTTTAGCACTCTTCATAATTGATAAGTATTGTTTTTGCGTTCTCTTCTTCTTGCTCGTCATAATGATTTACGAATTCGTCAACCGCCCCATCTCTTCTATTTTTACATTCTGCTTCAAACCAATCTTTAAGTAACGCGAGCATGCATAACGAATCAGCAGATATACTACTTCTGTATTCTCCAATAATTCGGCCACATGTTGAGAATGCAGATTCAGAAGCGACGCTTGAAGCTTGAACCGCATACACGTCTCTAGCCATTTTGGCTAAGATAGGGAATTGTGCCGCATTTGACTTCCACCATTGTAACACATCGAAGTCGTCTTCCGTTACAAATTGATAATTCAGATAAATTTGCAACTCAGTCGACGTGTTAGTAGAAGGTCATTTTCCCTTAAGTTTTTTCCTGCCCAGCATCCTAAGCAAATTGATGCCCCCACCTTTAGTTTGAGCTTGGGGTTGTTCTTCAGCAGACCTTTGTTGAGATGATTCACTTGCCTGTTGATTATAATACAATTGAAACATATTTTGGAGAGATTGCATTATAGACGTCTTTTGATCGTCAACAACCTTCCCCAAAAATTTAGAATAATATTCAAAAAATATTCAAATGAAGATAAACATTGACTAGGATCTAGCAAAGTTGCGATGCAGTGCACGTGTGAGATTTGTTCCTAATATTTTATAAATTTAGTTTTCATTGCACTAACAAAAGCATGCAAGTCATAGTCATCTCTAAATTCTATAAACTTATCAAACATATTAAATACTAAAGGAAGAAAATAAACGGAGGTTGGATAAGTAACACCGGAGAAGCGTTCCGTCGCTTCTTTGAAAGTACCTAACAATGATACAGAATTTTCAACAAATTTCCAATCCTCATTAGTCAAATAAATACTATCATCGCTATCAGGTATTTGATATGAATTATAAAATGGAGTTAAAATATCTTTGTAAGGTAACATATCATTCAATATATTGTACAATGAATTCCACCTAGTTTCTATTGGTGATGGAAAAAGAAGATGCTTTAAACCATTAGATAAACATAATTGTTTCCAATCGCGCTTTACACGGCTCGTGCATAACCATTTAGCGCAGTATTTCATTTTCTCAATACACGCTGAGTGATTGTCCTCATAACCAACTTTAACAGCCAAATTTATCACATGACATGCACATCTAACATGAAAAAAACACCATCAAGCATTGGTTTCAGATAGGTCTTTAAATCACGCATCGCAGCATTGTTATTCGCAGCATTGTCTAATATGATTGAAAATACCTTATCTTGAATTTCATAATGTCTACAAGTGTTGAATACATATTTAGCAATTACATAACCAGTATGTGCACAATCTAACTCATCTAAAGACAAAGTCCTTTTTTGCATACACCAATTATCATCAATCCAATGACAAGTGACAACAGGATATGAATCTGAATTTACATTTGTCCAAATATCGGTTGTTAAGCTAACCCTACAAGGCAAGCTAGAAATATGTTGAAACAATGTATTTCTATATTCAACAAATACGTCCATACAATTTCTTTTTAGTGTGTGCCTGGAAATATGTTTAAACATGGGTTGTATAGACGAAGCAAATTCAATAAAACCAGCATGTTCAGCTTGTATAAATGGTAGTTCACATCTAATCACATATCTAACAAGTGACCTATGGTTAATTTCAGCAGTTAAAATAAAATTCGTGCCAATGAGAACATTAATTTGTGCTTGTGTTGCTTCTCGACCTAATGGTTGTAATGTTGTCTCATCAAAATTATGTTTTTTTACTAAGTGTTTTTTAAATGTTCCAGTGCCTCCACTGGAACCACCAGCTTTATATGAATATTGCATTTTACATAATTTACATATTGCAACAGATTCATTAGTACCTTCTTTTTGAGCGAGTTCAAAGTGATCCCGTATCTTACTTCTTTTGGCACGAGTCGGTTGTCTACTTGCTGCTGTAGTGGCTCCGGATGACTCCACTTGTTGTCTCTCTTGGGCTTGGGCAGCAGGAGGTTCGACAGGTTGTTCGGGTTGTTGCGGGTTCGACAATCATAGAGGAACCACCAACATTGAGGTAAGCAAAAAATCATAATTTTCATTTAACTCAGGTATTGGTACAGGCAAATTCATTGCCGAAGATGAACTCAGTAATAGACGACCCAGGACGAGACCCCGACTGCGATCCCGGCTACGACCAGGGCCGCTGCTAGATGAAGAAGCCATTATTATATAAGTAAATTGTAGATAGCATAATTGAGAGGAAAATATGAGATTGAAGAATGAATTGTGAGAAGAATGAAAAAAATTCACACATATGTATAGATTTTTTTTTTTTAAAAAAAGAACATTAGCAACGCTAAGAGCCGTTGCCCACGTTCAGCATGGCAACGACTATAAAGCCGTTGCCATGCTAACAAAAAGAAACATTTTTATTTATTATTATTATTATTTTTTAAAAAATTAACCGGTTCCGGTTCTGGTTTCGAACCGGTTCCAGGACGGGTCCGGATTGACCCGGCCCGATAAGCACCCCTACTCTCAATATAGGAGAAATTTACCTCACAAATATTATAGAAATACACACTCAAATGTATATATGAGAGAACACTCTGAAAACGGGATGAATGAAATGAAATCAGAAGAGCTATATTTATAGGGTTGAAGATGTGCATTAAATGCACATCTCCCAACTGCCAACAAATGAATTTATTGTGCAATTTGCACAACTTTCCAACATTTCTCCCACTTGGAGATTTGATTGAGAATCAAACACATCTTCATACATCCTTTCAATCTTGTCAATCCCTGCTGCTCACGTTTCTGCTTGGTCACTTGAGAATCTGCACTACTCAAATTTATCAGTATTAACCGGCTTTGTCAGAATATCAGTTAGGTTCTCCTTAGTATGGATCTTCTGCATATCCACACTTCCTGCTTCTATTACTTCCCGCACAAAGTGAAATTGAACTCCAATGTGTTTAGTACTGGTATGAAAGGCTGGATTCTTTGCAATGTGCAAGGCACTCTGACTCTCACAACCTTTTATTCTATATTGCCTCCTTGCAAGCATGAGTAGCTGCCATATATTCTGCTTCTTTTGTAGATAACGCCACAACGATTTACAATTTTGAAACACAGCTCACTGCTCCTTCTGCAAGTGTAAAAACATATCCAGTAGTAGATTTTCTTTTATCCGGTCACCTGCATAATCTGAATCCACATAGCCCTTGAAAGTAAAATATGATCTTCCATAACATAATGCGGCATTTGAGATACCCTTAATGTATCTAAGGATCCTCTTAACCATATTCCAATGCTCTTGTCCAGGATTCACCATGTATCGACTGACTGCTCTCACTGCTTGTGCAATGTATGGTCTTGTACAGATCATAGCAAACATTAAACTTCCTACCGCTGATGCATACGATACTCGAGACATTTTCATCCTCTCCGCTTCACTGCTAGGATACATATCGGGGGATAACTTGATGTTGACAGGAAGAGGGGTCAAAATTGACTTACAATCTTGCATGTTGAAGCGTTGCAAGATTTTCTTCAAATAATTTATCTGGGAAAGCCAAATCTTCATGCTACTTCTGTCTCGGTGAACTTGCATCCCTAGAATCTTGCTTGCTGGTCCCAAGTACTTCATATCAAATTCCCTAGCCAACTGTGCCTTTAATTCTTGGACTCGATCTTTGTTGGGGCCTGCTACCAACATGTCATCCACGTACAACAGCAAAATGATGTAATCATCGTCCTCAGATCTCTTGTAATATGCACAAGGATCTGCATTAAGTCTGTTTTACCAAAGGCTCATGATATAGGAATCAAATCTCTTATACCAACACCTCGGCGCCTGTTTGAGACCGTACAAAGATTTGTTCAACCTGCAAACCAAGTTCTCTTTGCATATTTCAGCAAAACCTTCGGGTTGGAGCATATAGATTTCTTCTTCAAGATCTCCATTAAGAAATGTTGTTTTCACATCTGGCTGTTAATGTAAGTCAAACACCACACATAACGCCAATACAACTCTGACTGTAGTAAGCCGGACCACATGAGAAAATATCTCATTGAAGTCGATACCTTCTTTCTAAGCATATACTTTCACCACCAATCTTACACAATATCTTTCCATTTGGTTGTTACCATCACGTTTGATCTTACAGACCCATCTGTTACCGATGGATTTCCGTCCTCGTGGTAGTGTAACAAGATCCCAAGTTTTGTTCCTGTCTAAGGATTCAAATTCTTCTTGCATAGCTTGCATCCACAAGGATACATCCGAACTTCGAGTAGCCTCCAGGAAACTCGATGGCTCACCATTCTCTGTTAATAAGCAGTATGCAATATTGCTATCAGTAATATAATCTGAAAGCCAACCAAGTGGTCTCCTCTCGCGAGTAGATTGCCAAACTTTGGAAACCTCTGACTCAGTTGGTTCTTGTTCCTCGTGCTCTGGTAATATCTCAGAAGAAACTTGATCTCCGTCTGTCTTACTTTCCACCTGAATTGCAGTATAATCTGAATTCAGTGTGCCTTTGTCTCCCTTCACTTTATCTTCCTCGAAGATAATATCCCTGCTGATAATACGTTTGTGTGCTGCACGATATCTTTCCATTTGGTTGTTACCATCACGTTTGATCTTATAGACCCATCTGCTACCGATGGCTTTCCGTCCTCGTGGTAGTGTAACAAGATCCCAAGTTTTGTTCCTGTCTAAGGATTCAAATTCTTCTTGCATAGCTTGCATCCACAGGGATACATCCGAACTTCGAGTAGCCTCCAGGAAACTCGATGGCTCACCATCCTCTATTAATAAGCAGTATGCAATATTGCTTTCAGTAACATAATCTGAAAGCCAACCCGGTGGTCTCCTCTCGCGAGTAGATTGCCGAACTTTGGAAACCTCTGACTCAGTTGGTTCTTGTTCCTCGTGCTCTGGTAATATCTCAGATGAAACTTGATCTCCGTCTGTCTTACTTTCCACCTGAATTCTAGTATTATCTAAATTCAGTGTGCATTTGTCTCCCTTTACTTTATCTTCCTCAAAGATAACATCCATGCTGATAATAAGTTTGTGGGCAATGGGATCCCACAAACAATACCCCTTAACACCATCAGCATAGCCAAAGAAGAAGCACTTTCTGGATTTTGAATCCAACTTTGATCTTTCTTGTTCGTTGTACAGAACGTACACCGGACTTCCAAATGTACGTAACCGAGAATAATCAACCGTCTTGCTAGTCCACACATCCATAGGAGTATTCATATCAATTGCTACTGATGGAGAGCAATTGATAATATAATTGGTGGTTTCGACTGCTTCTGCCCAAAATGACTTGGCTAGACTAGCAGTGTTCAGCATGGCTTTTGTTCTGTCCAACAAGGTTTTGTTCATCCGCTCCGCCATTTTGCTGAGGTGTGTAAGCCGTCGTGAATTGCCTTTTGATGCCCTCTTGTTGACAATGCACATCAAATTCATCACTGGTGTATTCTCCTCCATTGTCCGTCCTTAGACACTTGATCTTCTTCTCCGAGTCAAGTTCAACCCGCGCTTTGAACACTTTGAAGACCGGAAAAACATCTGATTTCTTCTTGATTGGATACACCCAGCATCTTCTAGAGAAATCATCGATGAACGAGACAAAGTATCTCGCTCCTCCTAGAGATACAACTGATGCTTGCCAAACATCAGAATGAATCAGCTCCAATATACCGCTGCTCTTGGCAGTAGATGTGCCAAACTTTAGTCTGTTTGGTAACACAATGCTCACAAAAGGGTAGAGTCATTTTTCTAAGCCCCGACAGCATCTTCCGTTCTGAGAGAACCTTCAACCCCCTTTCTGACATATGCCATAACACTGTTGTGTCTTCTCCCGAACTAGTTCATGCAACAACTAGTTCTGCATCTTTGTGTGTTTTCCCCAAAGTATATAAAGATTTGCAGCAATCTTTTCCCCCTTCATTACTACAAACGCTCCTCTCAAATTCTTCATGACCCCATTTCGATACGGGTATTTCACCCGATTTCATCAAGTTGTCCCAAAGATAAAAGATTCTTTGTCAAACCCTTCACATGTCGTACCCCTTGTATGGCGCGAATAGTACCATCAAATTTTTTTAATTTGATGGTTCCAACCCCAACGATTTCCAAGGCGTGATCATTTCCCATGAATACTGATCCTCCCGAGGCTGGTTCATATTGACCGAACCATTCTCTCCGAGACGCCATGTGCCATGTCGCTCCTGAGTCCAGTATCCATGTATCACAAAGCTTTTGTCTGCCTTCCGCAACAGTTGCTGCTTCACTGAATAGTATTTCTCCACCGTCTGAGGTATTGTCAACATTTCATTGAGAATCTTTTTCGAGACTCTTCTTACTTGTACAATCTTTCTTGAAGTGCCCTTTTCCGCCACATTTATAGCAGTAAAAATTCTTCTTCTTACTTCTGGATTTGGATCTACAATACTTGTGGCTCCCACTGGAGTCACGCTCTGTCGATCTCCCTCTCATCATCGGCAAAGCCTCTGCATGCTTCGAACTTGCCAACCTGTCTTCCTTGTTCTTACGCCTACTTTCTTCTTCAAGAACCGCGGCTGCAACATTGTTGAAGACTAACATATCAGTAGTGATATTGTTGGTCAGATTGATGATGAGTTGATCGTATGAATCTGGTAGACTTTTTAAGTAAAAGCTCCACACGTTCAACTTCCTCTATTTTATGCCCCAAAGCAGCGAGTTGGGCAAATAGAGTATTCAGTGTGTTGATATGGTTGGTCACTGATGAGGCTTCCGACATCCAAAAAGTATAAAGCCTTCTCTTTAAGAAAATCTTGTTGTGTAGTGACTTGGCCTCGTATAAGTTTGTCAGAGTATCCCAAATATCTTTGGCATTTTTCTTTTCAGCAATACTTGACAAAACTTCATCTGCTAGAGCCAAATGCATATTGACAAAAGCATTACCGTTCATCTCATTCCACTTTTCATCGTCCATGCCCTCCTTAGGCCTATCTCCAATAGCCGCCAAGCAACGATCTTTTCGTAGAACTGCTTGCATCTTAATTTTTCACAACATGAAATTACTTCCATTGAATTTTTCAATCTCGAACTGTGCCGCCTTTCTAACAACAATAATATTGCCTAAAAAATATATATATCTCAAAAAATCTTTTCTGATGTGGAAGATCAGTCAAGACTGCAACCACATAGCATACTTAGAATTTTTAAGATTTTTACGGCTCTGATACCACTTGTTGGCCCCATGTGCGGCAACATGAGATATAAATACTGAAAATGAAGATTAAAATGGACACCGGAGTTTACATGAAAATCCCCTAAAAATTATTATGGTAAAAACCACGTGCAAGATGAAAAGATTCAACTATAATATTTTGTGGGTTACAACCTCTCGCTATCTTTCAAAGAGAACAACACTCTCAATATAGGAGAAAACTACCTCACAAATATTATAGAAATACACACTCAAATATATATATGAGAGAACACTTTGCAAATGTGATGAATGAAATGAAATCAGAATAGCTCTATCTATAGGGTTGAAGATGTGCATTAAATGCACATCTCCAAACTGCCAGCTTCCTATCCGTCAACTTCCAACAAATGAATTTATTGTGCAACTTGCACAACTTGTCAACATGCTATAGGTGTTTGGTGGCTTGGTTGTGCTAACCTCAAATGCGATCGTAATATCCCGCGGAGATTGAATAAGAGGTTTTATTGAATTGTCATCAGACTTGCAATATTGTATGTGACAGAATGTTTGAGTATCCAAGAAAACTCACGTCCAAAAGATGAGTATGACACATACACACACACACACACACACATATATATATATATATGTGTGTGTGTGTGTGTGTGTGTGTGCTCCGTTGAATATTTAGTAAGACTAGAAGAAATACAATAAGGAATGAAGACATTCGAGCTGAAGTATGTGTGGCATGTAGAGAAGAGAAGATGCAAGAAAGTCACTTACGCTGCTGTGTCACGTACGACGTAGGCCCAACAATAACGTGTGCGTCGAATACAGTCCATAGATTTGGTCCCTTTCACGAGAGTAAGTGGACGACCGAATAAGACATATCTCAAAGTTATATACAAAGATTTGGTATCCAAAGGACCACCAATGATATTCTGACTGAAAGAAGCTCTTGGAGAAGACTGTCATATGTGCATGACCTGATTTGATTCCTTCTGTGGTTCCTTACATACTCGTTGATCCCTTTGGATTCCAAATATTTTGTATATAACTTTGAGTCATTTTTCTTCAATCATCTCATTACTCTCGTGAAAGTGTTGAAATTCATGGACTATACTCGACATCCTTGAATAAAGAAGAAGGGTAACGATAGGCCTATGATAGGAAACTATAAAAATTAGTCACATTTTATGTCATGCGCTGTAATTTAAATTTAATTTTGTCTCATTAAAATAGAAAGGAATGTATTTTCATTCAAATAGATATGAACCATAATCAGACGGAAACTAAAATCATCAGGAACAAAGACAAGTTAGTATCTAAGTGGTTACAACACGATTCAACCTTTTATTGGCACCAGAATTGTCAGTTCTAACACCATAACTTTAGTTAGGCGTACCCTTGCAAATCAATGTTGTTTGCGTTGTTTGATAATCCTTCTGTGGTTTGAAAAAGATATGACAATAACTCTTTCAAGTCGAGGCAAGTGTAATTACACTTTGTCTTTAAGAGAAATTGCCCCACTCTTGGTGCTTACTGAATATGGCAATCATCTCCCAAGATATGACGACTCTTCTTGTGATAGTAGCACACCAAATCACAAGATCAACAACTACAAAAGTTGCTGACTCTTTCCTTTTAAGAACAAGAATAAATATGATGCAAGTGAACTTTTTGTTCTTCTTTTCCTCCCAAACTTTTATGCAATTTCGAATTTTAATGTGTTTCATTCAATGGGGATATGTATGTGTATATATATATATATAGTATTCCATATGATACTATCAAAAGGCATCATTTGGAGGCAACCATCTATCAAAAGACACAATAACGTCTCAACCTTTGTTTTGGTTTTCTCGGTTGTGTCCGTTTTGGCCATGTAATTCCTCTTGGATTTATAAGCGTTTCATTGAGGCGGCTCGCTTACATATGTGATCTCCTATTGTGATTATCCTACCATACTCCATTTTTTTCAAGTATATGAATTATTAAAAGTATCATACCTAACCTCACTACTTTGGTAGGTCAAAAACACTCTTCATCATATGAATGAGTTGGGAAATTTTCCCGAGTGCAAACTCAAATTCTCATAATTTAGTTTTCCCATTGAACTAAGATCTTGAGATTTCCAGTCAACAAGGTTGGGCTACCACTATGAAAATGAACTTTGTAGATTTCAATCTCATTCCTCTTGATAATTCATACATTTGATCAATATTTAATGCTTTTGTAAGCGGATCATCTTTTGATTTCACATAATCAATTAATAACTCTATTAGAGATCAATTGTAGTACATTATTATGCCTTCGATGAATATGTCAAGACTTCCCATTATACATATGTTTTTGTGCCCTAACAATTTTTGATTGAAATCACAATGAATCATTATTTTTGGCACTGGTTTTGACCAAAATGGAATATCTTCGAAGAAATTACGAAGTCATTCCGCCTCTTCCACAGCTTTGTCTAGAGCTATAAACTCTAACTCCACCGTGGATCTTGCGATGCAAGTTTGTTTAGTTGATTTCCACGACACAACCCCACCACCACCAATGCTAATACATAGCCACTTGTGGATTTTGAGTCATTTGTCAGATATCCAGTTGGTATCACTATACCCCTCGAGTACTTCAGGATATTTTGTATAATGTAATCCATATTCTAAGGTGTATCTTAAATATTTAAGTACCCTTACCAATGCCTTCCAATGTACATTACTTGGAATACTCGTAAATCAACTTAATTTGTTCACAGCATAAGTACTATCAAGATTAATACAATTCATAATATACATAAGGCTTTCAGTAATTTTTTAATATTCCAATTGAGACATCGGTTCACCATGATTTTTACTTAAATGCACTCTTAAGTTCATCGATGTCTTTACAGGAGAAGTGTCATATGCATTGAACTTTCTCAATACAGTCTCAATGTAAAGTGATTGAGATAGAACAAATGCCTCTTGTGTCCTAGAGATTTTAATTCCTAATATGACATTAGCAACACCCATATCTTTCATATCAAAATATCTTGTCAACATTTTCTTCGTATCAACAATCACTTCATGACTACTTCTCATTATTAGCATGTCATCAACATGTAGACATACTATACCAAACGTTTCTCTTGTACCTTTTGATGTACACACATTTGTCACACTCATTAGTTCTAAAACCATTTAACACCCTTGGGTAGTTCCAAAAAAATTTCTTCTTCCAATTCACCTTTCAAAAATGTTGTTTTAAGATCCTTTTGATGTATCTCAGGGTTATGCATTGCGATAATGGCCATAAATACGCGTATGGATGTTTTCCTTGTCACTGGTGAGTAAGTATCGAGGAAATCAAAGCCTTCAATTTGTTTGACCCCTTTGCCACCAATCGAGTCTTATACTTTTCGATTGTTCCATCCGCATTATATTTTCTTTTTCAGGATTCATTTACACCCCAATGTTTTGGTACCCTTGAGGAGCTGAACTAATTCCCAATTATATTTTGCATATTGGAATCAATTTCAGAATTTATGGCTTCCTTCCAATTAGGAGATTCGGGGCTAGACAAAGCATCTTTCAACGTCTTTGGTTCATTTTATAACATATATGTTTGATAGTCCGGACATAACGATTCCACCTTTCTAACCATTTTACTGTGTCTCGGTTGCTCGTGTTGTTTTGAACCTTCATTTTCAGTTTCATTGCGTCTGGGTTCCTCGGTTTCTTCTGAACCTTCATTTGCAATCTCATAAGTTCTTTTATTCGATTCTTTCTTTTCTAGGAAAGACATTCTCAAAGAATATGGCATTCCTTGATTTGGTTGTCATTCCCTAATTCATATCAGGAATATCTGAAATGTGTACTATAAATGGATAAGCACTACTATTGTGCGCATATCCTATGAAAATACAGTCCACCATTTTTGGTCATATTTCACTTGATTTGGCTTTGATACTTCTACTTTAGCCAAACAACACCCACCCACCCCCACCCCCCAGCACACACACACACACAAACACAAACTTTTAGATATTTAGGAATGCTTATGTCCTTTCCAAATCTCATAAGGTGTTTTGTCACTTTCTTGTGGGGTATTTTATTTAGAAAGTGATTCGCAGATAGTATGGCTTATCCCCACAACAACATTATCAATAAGATGTTCATCTTTTCCTTTAGAATCCTATTTTCCTTTCGGTGACTCCGTTAGATTGAGGTGAATATGGGGCAATGGTTTGATATATAATATGATGCCCGGGGATTAATGGTGTTAATCCCGGTGTAGTAATAATCCTTAATGGATTTTAGTGGTGACAATTATGAATTAATTGCGATTTTGGGACTCCCGGTGATTTTAAATCCGGTTTATGGAGTCGTTGGATCCAAGGGATGAGATTATATTCTCATCGTGGTGATAACCTTGGAATTTGGTTTTTGGTGGTACCTGGGGTCAGAGGCACTTTGTATTGGGCTGGTATTGGGAATTGAGATTGGAGAGATAATTTCTGAAAAGAGATGATTTTTAATGAGTCATGATGTATTTGTGAAGGACTCGGGATTTTTGAGCCTTGGTACTATATATACCAAATGGACTCGATGTTTAATCATTTTGGATCTCATCCCTCTCTCTCTCTCACCATCGTTCCCTTCCCCAAACACTTTTCCCTTCCCTTTTTCTCCTTGGAAGCAAAATCGATGGGGCTCATCTTGGAAGCCAGATTTCTCGAAGATAAGTTGGCAATCTTCTTCCACTCATCTTTACCTTCGATTTGGTAGTAGTATTGGGGAGTTTGGTTAAGATTTATGTTGGGTTTGGATCTTGGAAATTTTTGGAGAATCTTGGATTCTTGTTAATCTTGTTTTAAAATATGTTTTAACCCTTATTGGATGTCTAAGGGTGTTTTCTTTGTTGTTGGTTTGAGTTGGAAGGAGTTGGTTGTGATTTGTGGAGGTTTTTAAGCTTTTAAAAATGGTGATTTTTGGGTTCGAGCAGCGATCGATTGATCGGTAGCATCTTACCGATCGATCGGTGCAAGTGCATAGCGTTGGGTGATTATTTCTGTATTTACCGATCGATCGGTATGAGCGACCGATCGATCGGTGGGTGGCTAGCGATCGATCGGTAGCCTAGACCGATCGATCGGTGCAAAGCCGTAGCTAAAATCGCATTTATGAACAGTCACCGATCGATCGGTAATGGTGACCGATCGATCGATAGTGCGATTGTGTAAAATTGTATTTTGGGTCCTCCCTCGGGTTTTGGGGAGCGATTATCGACCATTTACTATTTAATCATCGTGTTGGGATGATTGGGGTCGGATTTCATGCTTGTGCATATGAATTTGGGATTACTCATTGATTATGAGTTATTGATTTGTGTTTAGCACATTTCTTCATCTGAGCTCGGGACTGAGGCAATGTGTGGACTTGAACTACGGAATTATAAGGTACGTATGACGTACGAGCGTAGCCCTTTATTATAATTGCACTTGTTGAGTGCATGGTATACTGTATTGCAATAAATCTATATGGAAATGCATGGTATATGGTAGCAATAAACGGATAATGAACTACATGGTTTATGGTAATTGCTACAAATGGATATATATGCATTGGGAATTATATGGTGCCGCTTTTGAGCGAGCAATGATTGGATGTTGTCGCCTTTGAGCGAACATCGGTTATGACGCCACTACTGTTTAAGCATGCATGAGAATGAAATGACGCTATTGTAGAGCGAGCAATGAAATAGAACTATGGAGCCATAAGTGAGACATATGGAATATCTGTAATCATTGTTTAATGATTTGGTATTATTGATTATGATATCGGTATATGGCAAATGGATTTGTTAATCAATGTAATGATTAACTGGCATTTGGGAATTTGATGGTTTCAGTTATTTTGAGAACAGGGACGGTACAGGGAATCCGGATGAGGATGATACTATCCAGGGAGTATCTATTATATTTCATGGCATTTACATTTTTGTAAATTATGAATTGTATTATTGTGATTATTGGATTTGGGATATTGGTATGCTTACCCCGTGTGGGGGCTGTCTCTGTTGGGGCAGGTGATTAGGTACATCGATGGCTTTGGAGTTGAGCTCGAGCTATGGAATGGATGTGATTCCAGGGATCGAAGTACCAGTGGCGGTATTGAGCACGACGTTTTATACATTTGATACACATATACTTATTCGATGCTCGCATGTGAGCACTATTATGTGTATATAGTATGTATAAAAAGGCAAGGGCCTTTCTCTCTTCATTATGAGTAGTATGCAATTATCTGTTGATTGCTAAATGAACTGAGAACATGTTAGTGTATTATGATGGTGCAAGATATGTATCTGGACTTGGTTGGGGGGAAACTAGACATTATATGGAATAATGTAAAGAAATTTTATTATTGGCATGATTTGCTATGTCGATAAGTGGGTTTTCCCCTACATATATGATTTCATGCACTAAATGCTTGTGTTAATACACTACTAACGGGTTAAGGGCACGGGGGTCCTTACATTAGTGGTATTAGAGCAGTTGTTTGCTCTTTGGGGCTGTTGAGGGCCTAGGAACACGTTAATTGGAATGAGAAGCACATACTTATGCATGATGGTAGTTTGTGTTGTATGACACAACTATTTTGCTTATGTGCATTTATGATATGTGATCATAGTGGAACAATTATATGTCATGACATCTATGGAATCATAATATAATCTGTTGATTATGATTGTGAGTTGTGGCACATGGACAACCAAAGGGAGCATTTTGAAATGCATGGGGATACATGAAGTATTTTGTACTCATGGTTTATGCATTTACTCATTATAATCATATTGTGACGAATATGGATTATTATATGCTCATGGTTTGGGATTGTTCCTGTAGGGACGCTATGACATGAAGGGCTAATGCCAGGGTTGAAAGACACGAAACGGTAACCTGTATTTTATATACATCATGGATTATGCATTGTGGTTGCATATATATTGGAGTGATGATTTTAATACTTTGCCGCTAAATGTTGAAGCGAGGGTATTGCCGCATGTCACATTTAAGCGAGGTGCATTAAAATACACTCATTGTGATTGTATATATTGGAGTGATGGTTTTAATGCTTTACCGCTAAATGTTGAAGAGAGGGTATTGCCGCATGTCACATTTGAAGCGAGGTGCATTAAAATACACTCATAGTGATGTATATTGGGATATGGAATATGCATTGTGTTGCAGGTATAGATGGAATGCTTGGTGAATATCCTATGAGTCGTTGTTATGGATGAGTGATGATTTTAAATGCTTTGCCGATGTCACTTGACGCGATGATAGATTACTTGCCGCTGTCATATCGTAGCGAGGAAAGAATTTTGCCGCCAAATGTTGAAGCGAGGGTATTGCCGCATGTCGCATTTGAGCGAGGTTATTCGATGCCGCTGATATGTCGAAGCGAGGGGTATTAGTGCCGCGGTCATGACAAGCGAGGTGCATTAAAATACACTACTTTAACAAGACTAGGGATCGGCTATTCTATTGGCGATGGTTTATGACGCTGGGTATTGATAGCGATGGTTCATTTCGCTATTCTATTGGCGATGGTTTATGTCGCTGGGTATTCATAGCGATGGTTCATTCAGCTATTCTATTGGCGATGGTTTATGCCGCCGAGTATTCATAGCGATGGTTCATTCCGCTATTCTATTGGCGATAGTTTATGCCGCCGTGTATCTTAGCGATGGTGCATTCCGCTAGTTTATTGGCGATGATTCATGCCGCCGGGTATTATATAGCGACGGGTCATTCCGCCACATCTATTGGCGATGGTTCATGCCGCCGGGTATTATATAGCGACGGGTCATTCCGCTACATCTATTGGCGATGGTTCATGCCGCCGGGTATTATATAGCGACAGGTCATTCCACTACATCTATGGCGATGGTTCATACCGCCGGATATCTATAGCGATGTTTTATGCCGCTGACTCTATGGCGAGGGATCATGACAATGATTCTATAGCGATGGATTATACCGCTATGTACGTAGCGCTGGACTACGCCACCTACGAGCGATGGGTGCTGATTGCGTACCACTGTTGGACGACGGAGACAGGTATGCCGCTATCTTGTTAGTAATGAGGTATGGTATATTGCTGTTTTATTAGCATTATTGTGGATGGCATGCGTTGATATACATATACCGTCACGTGTTTGACGATGAGATTATGCACGTCGTGAGTCGACATGTACCGTCACGAGTTGACGATGTTGTTTTGGGTGTCATATGTTGACAGGTACCGTCACGGGATGACGATGACATAGTTGATGTCTATGTAGACGCGTAGCGTCGTTTCGTTGAATAATGCATTTATGTATATGTATTTAGTCATAAGGTTTGAGTGCCGATGGTGAACACATGGCAGTGTCTGGGTCACTAGTTGACAAGACATTATGCCGAGCGTGTGCTCGATGAATTATTGGGTGCGCCGTACAGGAAGTGTACCGCAACACATATTTGAGATAAATATTTTACGAGTAGTGGTACATTTGAGTATACTCGTTGGAATGGCTATGGCCAAGTGACTTGTAATAGGAGTAGTTATCGAGGAGAACTACTTGCTTATACCGAGGTGACATGTTGTGGACATGATCACACCCACCCCTGAGGGTGTGGAATAAATCTTATGGAATTTGGATTGCTTTGTAGTTGAGTAAGGACACCGGGATGTCCGTAGTGCTTGGTGTTTTAGAGAAATATTGGGTGATGACCCACTACTCTAAATGGATGTTAAAGTATGGTATACCGAGTGGAACGTATGACACTTTGGTAGGTTTGATATAAGCCTATGGAGGCAACGATTTTGCTAGCCAGATATCGTGGCAGTGATATAGTGTGCTTGTTGGAGCCATTATACTGCACGTTGGGACTGAGTTTGGTGAATCGTACGGTGATACGATGAGGGTTTATGGTAGACTCTTGTAATCTCTATGTGGCACGATGATTGAGGCAGGGAGTACCTCACGGGGACGTTTATACGTCAAATATTTTGAGGGACTTGTACTGGGACAACTCAGTTTTGTTGGGAGTACCAACATGAGTGTCGACAAGTCATTGTTGGTTCTGGTTGAGAATCCTTGCATATGGAATGCAATGGGGGACACAATTGGAATTGTGGGATATAGCTAGTGGAGTAACACTACTATATTGATTTTATCTCTTGGAGAGATTTGGATTGTACTGTCGTGAGACATGTGGTATTGGTTGAGGGTTGATTGTGCATCAACCGTGGTAAACCCTACTAGTGTGGACTAGGTAACAGGATTTCTTACCTTTCGGTGGGACTTTCGAGGAGACGTCTTCGTGGAAATGCTCGAGATTGTGGAGTACTATGGTATTAGTACAGAGCATTGTTAGAACGAGTATACGTTGTGCATACGATTTTCGATTTGGTAATAATGGTTTGATGCACTATTCTGAACCAGTTGCGTATTTTTGGTTCCGAGGTATGTTTTGGTATAAATATATCCAGTTTTCCGAACGTTGGTTCAAGGTTGGAGGGCATGAGTTCATGATATTTTCCTTGTGAGAAAGGCGGTATTGATATATCTACCGATTGGAAATCTTTGGAAGATTCAATGAGTCGGTATGTGGGGTGTTGATGTTGGAATCACACCATTGGTTGTTGGTCTGTCAATCATAATTCTCTGCGAGGTGAGAATAGCTGGGGATTGACAGTTGGCTTTGGGACTTTGGGTATGATTGGAGATGCCCGAGTCTATTGCACTGAGTATGCATGTTGTGTTGGTACTAAGGCATGTATGCCAGTGTGTATACGAATGCCAACATTTTATTTGGTCCTCGTCGAACATCGGGTTAGTGTGCTTGGATGAATGAATCTCCGACGAGAGATTGTATCACTTTGAGATTGGTAATCTCGATGGCACGATTTGTTCTGAAGAATGATAATAAGTTTTGGTTGACTTCCTCCGAGGAGGAATTGTAGTACCTTGGGGTCATGGAAATTCATTTCGGGATAATTCGACAGCCTCCCTGTTTCTCTGATTGTTGAATCCTAGGATAAACGATGGATGGCCAGGATTCGGATTTGTTAGTGTCGTGGTTGACACGTGTGGCAGGAATGCAATTGATTTTCTTGCATGTCCTTTCGGGGAACTTGAGACCTTGTGGAGTCTCGATGGTGTATCTGGACCAAGATATGATTTCTTGGAACGTACTGATGTGGACATATTTGGAGATGTGTTTGTGTTGATCGGTGGCCGTGAGTGGCCGATCCGTGTTGCAAGGTGGTGCAACTACTCCTTTGATGGAGATGGAATTGGAGAGCGGAAACAGGATATGGTATAAGTACATTGTAGTGTACTGGTGGTTTCCTTGGTAACGATGTATGGTTAACATCGTAGGCTAAATCGTAGAGATATCGTCGAGGTGATATCTATTTTGGAATCACGAATGATTTGTTTGTTTGCAGTTATGGTTGGCTGACGGCTTTGAGATGGTTAGCATTGGGATATGCTGATGTTTTGTTGCGGTTGCAATGGTTTGGGATGTTTATCCCATTCCAGGTTTTGGGGCGAGGTCGGTATCCTCGCGGTTGGTGTGTCGTTCGTGACATGTTCATGATTCGACGATGTAAATCCTTTTGGATTTTATAATCTCGACAACCACGTGGAGTACGCCGTGCAAATTTAGGGGTAACTGTGATGCCCGGGGATTAATGGTGTTAATCCCGCTGTAGTAATAATCCTTAATGGATTTTAGTGGTGCCAATTATGAATTAATTGCGGTTTTGGGACTCCCGGGGATTTTAAATCCGGTTTATGGAGTCGTTGATCCAAGGGATGATATTGTATTCTCATCATGGTGATAACCTTGGAATTTGGTTTTTGGTGGTACCTGGGGTCAGAGGCACTTTGCATTGGGGCTGGTATTGGGAATTGAGATTGGAGAGATAATTTTTGAAAACAGATGATTTTTAATGAGTCATGATGTATTTGTGAAGGACTCGGGATTTTTGAGCCTTGGTACTATATATACCAAATAGACTCGATGTTTAATCATTTTGGATCTTATCCCTCTCTCTCTCACCATCGTTCCCTTCCCCCAAACCCTTTTCCCTTCCCTTTTTCTCCTTGGAAGCAAAATCGATGGGGCTCATCTTGGAAGCCGGATTTCTCGAAGATAAGTTGGTAATCTTCTTCCCCTCATCTTTACCTTCGATTTGGTAGTAGTATTGGGGAGTTTGGTTAAGATTTATGTTGGGTTTGGATCTTGGAAATTGTTGGAAAATCGTGGATTCTTGTTAATCTTGTTTTAAAATATGTTTTAACCCTTATTGGATGTCTAAGGGTGTTTTCATTGTTGTTGGTTTGAGTTGGAAGGAGTTGGTTGTGATTTGTGGAGGTTTTTAAGCTTTTAAAAATGGTGATTTTCGGGTTTGCGCAGCGACCGATCGATCGGTAGCATCTTACTGATCGATCGGTGCAAGTGCGTAGCGTTGGGTGATTATTTCTGTATTTACCGATCGATCGGTGGGTGGCTAGCGATCGATCGGTAGCCTGGACCGATCGATCGGTCCAAATCCGTAGCTAAAATTGGATTTATGAACAGTTCCCGATCGATCGGTAATGGTGACCGATCGATCGGTAGTGCAATTGTGTAAAATTGTATTTTGGGTCCTCCATCGGCTTTTAGGGAGCGATTATCGACCATTTACTATTTAATCATCGTGTTGGGATGATTGGGGTCGGATTTCATGCTTGTGCATATGAATTTGGGATTACTCATTGATTATGAGTTATTGATTTGTGTTTAGCACATTTCTTCATCTGAGCTCGGGACTGAGGCAATGTGTGGACTTGAACTACGGAATTATAAGGTACGTATGACGTACGAGCGTAGCCCTTTATTATAATTGCACTTGTTGAGTGCATGGTATACTGTATTGCAATAAATCTATATGGAAATGCATGGTATATGGTAGCAATAAACGGATAATGAACTACATGGTTTATGGTAATTGCTACAAATGGATATATATGCATTGGGAATTATATGGTGCCGCTTTTGAGCGAGCAATGATTGGATGTTGTCGCCTTTGAGCGAACATCGGTTATGACGCCACTACTGTTTAAGCATGCATGAGAATGAAATGACGCTATTGTAGAGCGAGCAATGAAATAGAACTATGGAGCCATAAGTGAGACATATGGAATATCTGTAATCATTGTTTAATGATTTGGTATTATTGATTATGATATCGGTATATGGCAAATGGATTTGTTAATCAATGTAATGATTAACTGGCATTTGGGAATTTGATGGTTTCAGTTATTTTGAGAACAGGGACGGTACAGGGAATCCGGATGAGGATGATACTATCCAGGGAGTATCTATTATATTTCATGGCATTTACATTTTTGTAAATTATGAATTGTATTATTGTGATTATTGGATTTGGGATATTGGTATGCTCACCCCGTGTGAGGGCTGTCTCTGATGGGGCAGGTGATTAGGTACATCGATGGCTTTGGAGTTGAGCTCGAGCTATGGAATGGAGGTGATTCTAGGGATCGAAGTACCAGTGACGGTATTGAGCACGACGTTTTATACATACACATATACTTATTCGATGCTCGCATGTGAGCACTATTATGTGTATATGGTATGTATAAAAAGGCAAGGGCATTTCTCTCTTCATTTATGAGTAGTATGCAATTATCTATTGAATTGCTTAAATGAACTGAGAACATGTTAGTGTATTATGATGGTGCATGATATGTATCTGGACTTGGTTGGGGGGAAACTAGACATTATATGGAATAATGTAAAGAAATTTTATTATTGGCATGATTTGCTATGGCGATAAGTTGGTGTTCCCCTACATATATGATTGCATGCACTAAATGCTTGGGTTAATACACTAATAACGGGTTAAGGGTACGGGGGTCCTTACATATAATGCCAAATTGTAAACAAAAATCATCAAACGGTGTGCCATATTCTCCTTCTATATCACTTTAATAATTTTTAATCACTTGCCAAGTTGATTTTTAACACCATTCTTATGACTCATGAAAGTCTTAAGGGCTTCATCTGTGCTCCTCAAAAGATATATATATAGCAATATCTTGAGCAATCATTAATAAATGTTACAAAGTATTTCTTCCCTCCTCTCGTTTGCACATACTTTATATCACATAGATCCATATGAATTAATTCTATAGGAGTCAGGCTTCTTTCCACCGAATGAAACAGTGTCTTGGTCATTTTTGCTTCAACACAAACTTCACATCTTTGTGTTGGATCAACATTAAATGTAGTTAACAAATTTAAATTCTATAAAAGTCGAAGAGTATTATAATTTACATGTCCTAAACGAACTTGCCAAATATTAGAACACTCAACCAAGTAAATAGAATTATTCACTTTATTGCTTTCAAAGTTGCGGTGAACTGCCATTATATTTATTTTGAAGAGGCTCTTCTCTGTCGTACCCATAAAATCAACAGCTCTCATTTTTCTCAATTTGTCATACCTTCGTTCACTTATTTCAGGGGGCATAACAGGAAGATATTGTGGATGTACACCATGAGCAGGAATTCTATATACATTAGGTGGAAGTGGTTGTGATGAATATGACTCTGGCCTGGTTATTCCTTCCAAACATATAGCATCCAATCAAGACATGCAATACTATAATTTACAAGGCATCAAACATATATATACCACAAAAATAACCAAGGTTGTACCCCTCACAACCCAACCAAAAACATATACAATAGATGCAAATGATGAGCTGAGGGAGAAGAACTAGAATCAGCAGGCCGACCTTGTATCCATACTCCAAAAAACTTGTAGAAAACATTCTGTAGGATAAACTTCCATTTACGATCAACTGAAAAATAATTTGCACTTGGTGAGTTGAATTCTCAATGAGCATATCAAATAACAGAGTACTCAACTTCATGTAAAGATATTATTTATAACATATTCACACATACAGTTTATATCAATCACACAACATATAAATGCATGTGTCTAGCCATTTTCTTTTACTATTATGGACCAACTAATATCAATAACAAATTGTGATCATGAAAATGGCCACGACACTATATTGTATATCTCATGAGTTCAATGAACTCGGGATCCGTATTCTGCAATTTTGTAATTCTGTAACAATGGTTCAATGTCATTAGTGTCCATAGTAGAATCCATTAATCTCTTATGAATGCATATTCCATAATCATGTAAAATCATCATAACATCACCAATAAAGTAATAACTCAAGTCTGTACAATCACTTAAAATCAATATTTTACATTAAAAGCACACAAAGCATCTAATCATAAAAATACAAGAATCACCAAGTCCATCCATTCATGAAACACAAATCATCTACCCAAATAAAGTTAAATACCAAGTTATAAGATTATACACACAAGTTGTTGCTCATATCTCGATGATTTTGCTTGATTTGTCTTATTTGCACATTTATCGAAAGTTTGACCTATGAATGTATTAAAATGCATAACAGATTCAATATCGTATGTATAACATCAAATTCAATATATGCACACTATGTATGATATATCCATACTAGAGAACTCAAAATTGTTATGCAATTATGACTCTATCTTATCGAAGATTTCAGCTCTGGCAGTATGTAGTGTACCTACAATTTTTTATATTTTGAGTATGCATCTAGTTTTTCTAATAAATAAAATATTAAGTTATGCAGAATATTCAACTAGCATGTGAAATCAACATTTGAAATTAATATAAAGATTGAATAATCAACCTATTGTAAATTGATGTCACAATACAAAACTTTACTCATGCAATTATAAGCCTGTGCTTAAAATATTTTGTTGCCCTTTGGATACCTTTCAGCCTACTTAATTAATAAATGGCTATTAATTTCTATTTGATTTTGTAGTATTGAAACATAGTTCATGAAATTGTGTAGGTTAAGGATTTCCAATTTGTAGCCTCATTATGAAACCTAATTTTATTATAAATCAACTTAACACCTTAAATATAAGTTATTAAACATCATTTCTTGCTTAATTAATTTATATCTAGATTTTACCAAAAATCAAAATAGAAGAATTACACGTATTAGTGTATATATATATATCTATCTATCCTCCATTAAGTCGGTTTCCATCTACATCTAGTAATATATTTTTTTTATTAAATAATACTAGAAGCATTTAACTACAAAACAAATACTTGCTATCGTTTATTTCACGTATGCAAATTTATTCTTATTTGGAATAGCGAGAAAGCGTATCAGTGTCACTTATTCGTTGCATTCCAGCATACTTATCAGATATAAATTTAAATATGATTATAATAATACAGTATGAGCACCGTAAATTAGATATACTATGATGCTTATGTAAAATTGTGTAAAGTTTCGGGTCATGACAAATTCAACCTAAGAATAGCCTCCGTCACCCATCCATCTCACCTACATCCATCAAACATCCTAGGACTTGGCACAACTTTAACAAGGAGATTAAAATGGACGATTGAGAAAGAAGCGAGAGAAGGAAGCGACGCTGTGAGTTTATTCTTACTTTTTAATATTCTTTTTGTTTAATTTTCAATGTAATGTTGAACTAAATTTATTTATCAAGATTAGGGGAGCCATTGTTTTGAATCGATGACTTGATTATTAAAATTTGATTGAATTCATTTAAAATTTGATTGAATTCATATATTCTATGCGCATAAGTTAGTGTTCTACATGCTTTTGAAGGATTGATCACCGTTGAATGAGTTGACCATACGATATTACGATTCAGCATAATAAATTGTGTAGTGGGTGTAAGGATTTCGTTCCGCTTTCGATCTCGATTGATAACCTGCAATCAAGAAACAAAAACAATCACAGTATACAGTTTCAACAAATAAAACTATAAACTGAAATACTAAACAAGAGTAGGGAATTAGGGCTCAGGTCGAGCTGGGTTTCCTTTCAACGTCGTCACCGGGGAACCAAGGTATCGAATCCAAAAGGGGGAGACACACACACTGCCCGAAGACACTGCCCAAGGTACTGCCCGAAGCCTCCTGCCCGAAGCACACAGCTCGACGGGAAACAGAGACGGGAAACACACACACGGCGGACTCACGGCGCACACACAGCACCACAGCCCACGGCTCACACACACAGACCACTCAGTGCACACACAGCACCACTCAAGCTCACGGCCACACAGTGCACACAGCACCAAGGCTCTAGGTGCACACACAGCACCAACCACGGCCACACAGCACCACACTCAGCACAAGGCGCACACAGCACCACTCAAGCTCAAGGCGCACACAGCACCACGGTCACAGCCACTGCCAGTGCACACAGCACCACACTCACGGCCACCCACCACACAAACATGGACGAAAAAAGGGGGGACGAAAATTGCACAAAGAATTTTCAATCAGAGTGTTAACTCATCATTAAACCATACCAGGATTAATAGCACTAAGGGAGATGAAGAGAATGGGAGCAAGTCCCAAAGACTCGGTCAAGCCAGCCGAAGAGGCGCACGAGCAGGAAGAGCTGGAACATTCTGGAGCATGGGAGTTGAAGGGTGAGAGGTTGAATGATAAGGGGGGGGGGCTCGGTTATGGTAAAGGAAGGAGGGCCAAAAAATAATGGGAAAGAAAGCCCAATGGATTTAATAGGTAATGGGCCAAAACCCAACAGTGGGTTTTAGATTGAGACTGACAAAGAAAAAATAACACATGTATGATAGCAATATATTTACAAAAATCGAAAGCTATTAGTTTTCAAAAATCGTTATGTGATATTAATTGTTCAATAAGGATACGGGAGTGGTTATTGCAACGTTAATATTAGACTTATTATAACATGACCATAGTATAACGAATGCATTAGAAAAACTCGTCACATTAGAGATATATGGTTATTCAATCGAGGGTCATAGAGGATTACATTGGTGAACTGACGTCTTGATAATCTTCTCAAGTTGATTTTTCTTGTTAACTTTGATTGACTTGGTCGGAACATTAGTAGTTTAATATAGTTATTAGTTTAATTATTAATTCATATTCGTAGGTTAAAAATAGATAAAAGCGTATTATTTGGTACTTACAGTTAGTCTATGTGGGTCTGAAAACCTGATTTTCAAAATACTATACTAAATCTTGATGACCGTGCACTTGCGGTATAATCGCGCTACACTGGAATTTTAATGTTTAAATAAATCATGATCAAGTTTTTGGCACCGTTGCCGATGACTAATTTTAATAATATCATACGAGATTCTTTCACTGTAATTTAACCATTGTTTTTTTGTTTATTTTAAAAAATAATAATTTATTTTGTTTTTTGTTTTTCTTGCGAGATACTTAGGATGTTTCATCAAGAAGTCATAATTTTGCCTAACAATGTTCCGAGCCATTCTATACAGTTTGGGAGAGATTCAACAATTTCACGAACACGTTCCGGTACCACGATTTTTCAATCTACGCCGTCCTTTAGTTTTTCTACAATGGTATTCAGTGGAGCATTGACAACTGAGAGTCCACTTTTTGTTATAGATGAAGACAATGTGTTACACATGTTCAGTGATATGGCATACTTCAACTACCATTGGCATTGGGGTCCTTCATTGCAAGGTTGGAGCCACCAATACCCGCCAGAGCCTCACTACTCTCATTATACACACCAATCATTTGAGCGTCAAGGAGAGTAAATGGATAGTTCTGATAAAGTCATGACTCATTGGGAGGATACACTACTTAAATTCATGGCATCATCTGAGAAAATTCTAGAAAACCAAACCAACTCTATACGTCGCCTGGAGCAGCAATTTAAGATCCTTAAAAAAGTTATTTTTGACAATCTGGCAAGAAGAAGAGATGAGATCTACAAATCAAAGGGTGACGAAGCAAGTTTGGGAACATGATGATGAGTACTCCACCGAGCAAGATTGGGGGAGTGATCCCACCCATATGGAAGAGTTAAGGGAACTTGAGCTTCCTCAAGTGATTGAGCATACTTTAGAAAAGTTATCCGAGGAGTTCCCATGGGAAGATGAGCCCATTGTGATGTTGGAAACTGGGCGTATTTTTTAACATAGTGATGAGCACCCATTGATGGCGGCATATGATATGCCATATGTGGATCCATTCTTCCCATCGATACCAACTTCACCATGCTACATCCTCCAGGAGATGAAGCCAAGCCAAGAATTCTTCTCACATGCCTATCAATTCATAAAGATTGCTGTTGGAGCGAGGAACTTACAATGGAGCAATCTTGCCAAGCTTGAGGGCGTACTGAGTCAAGACTCATTTGTTGTATCATATGATACTTACTATGGCGGCAGCAGCACTTTGATGATTGCTTCTGATAGTCAAGCCGACGATTGGAAATCAGCGCTTCTTGGGAAGCAATCCAAGCAATATCTTTTCTTATTTAGTTTATTTTATTTTCAGTTTTGCATTTTAGTTTTGATGCTCTTGAGTCGACTATTTATTATTTGCATCCTTCTCTTGCGAGGTACTCAATTGGAGCGATAAACCCCTATAACAGTGGAGCTTTCAAAAGCCAATCACCTCAGTCCTCTTGCAAGCGTATTGATCAGGAAAGTTTACCGTTTTCCTTTTGATTCTTTTAAACATTGAGAACAATGTCTGATTTATGTTTGGGGGAGTGGATTGCATACTTGTTTAATATGCATGTTGTGTGCTGAATTGACACTTGAATCGTCTGGTAATTATCAGCTATTTTTTTTATGAGTTCAAACTTGAGAAAAGAATGAATTATAATAGTGGTTGTTATTCAATGAGGATTTTGATCTCATTATGCATACGGACTTGAATTTTAATGATTGGTAGACTTATTATATGAATATCATTTGTTGAGTTAGCATGTCAAGAATGAGGAATATATTGAGCACATTGAGTCATGATCCTTGTGAATTGGATGTTGAATAGTGATAATTGTTGTGAACTCGATGATTTGTCTTGAGCATCTTAGAGTACTCTAGAACTTATTTGATGACACTTTGAGGCGAAATTTTATAGTTATAAACTTTACTTGAAAATGATCTAGGCAATCTTTGAAATGTTTGAGCCTTTCAAGCCTACCATGACATATATCATTCCCTAGTGTCCACTTTTGAGCCTTATTGAAAAAAAATGGTTTATGCATTGCATCTAGCCCCATTTGACTTTTGTTGTTTAAACTCATTATACCTACCATTTTATAAGCCTAAATTGAATTTTATCCTTACCTTTAATGGAGTATAATGAATCTCATTAGATGCACGTACATTGTTATATGTTGATGGGGTTATTGAAAATTTTGATGAATGATAAAAGAAAAGAGAAGTGTCTTATGAGTTAAAAGAAAATAAGACCCAAAAGGGCTAAGACATAAAATAAAAAGAGCCTTGTGAAAAAAAAAATATAAAACGCAATGAGCCAAGGCTAGAAAAAAGAAGAGAAGCTCAAATATGCTAAAATATGGTGTTAAATGTTATACTATCTTCTTGTGCTTATCCTACCTTTTATTTGAAACCTACACCAAAGGTCTAATATTGCAAGCTTAAAAAGATATTTTGATCCAAATTTAGGGAGTAACTACATAAGCTTAAATAGACATTTTGATCCAAATCTAGGGAATAACTACATTAGTGGACAAATTGTTTAAAAATAGGCATATGAGGTGCTCGACGATAATCTTGACTTTGATTTGATTAGCATTTTATCTTGAAGATGTGCATGAAACTTGAGATTGACAATAACATACACACACGTTCCGATTTTTCAGATGTGGCTTGATTTAGGAGAAAACATGTCTTGTTCACTTTCTTATGTGTGTGAGTGAGATTTCTGATGTAAATGCTAGTCATGAGCTAATTTGTTTCAGTATCAAGAATGAACTATACTTTTTGATTCTAATGCTTAATCGATGACGATCAAGTGATAAGTTTGGAGAAGTTGATAATTGCCATTTTTGCACTTATATTTCTATGTTTTCTCGTTATATTTTACTATGATTCTTGAACGATATTATGCTTTTTGGTATTAATTTGCATGTTTCAGGAATTTAGGTGAAAATACGAGGAAATAAAGAAAAGGAGCTAAAAATGATGAAAGGAGAAAGAAAGTTAAAGAAAAGATAAGAAACCACAATCCAAGACAATTGTCACTTCTTTCTTATCAAATTTTTTCATGTTCAAACCATATTTTGGAAACATGGTCAACAACAAAGTTGTAGAACTTTATGTTATTTTTGCATGGATAACTAATTCGCTTAATTTCGAGATTGTATGAGAAATTTATGACAAAAATACCAGGAGCCTATCATCAGCTGAATCAACAAAAAGGAGCTGAAGATCGATCATCGAGGAGCGAAAGTTGAAAAAACAATATACCTTTTTGAAGAGTTTGAAACCCACAAGTAAAATCTAGCACACGTGTGATAACAATAGATTTACCAAAAATGGAATGCTAGAAGTTTTCACAAATCATTATGCGATATTAATTGTTCAATAAGGAAATGCGAATGACTTATTGCAACGTTAATATTAGAATAATTATAGCCTGACCATAGTATAACGAATGCATTAGGAAAACTTGTCACCTTAGAGATATATGGTTCAGTCTAGGGTCATGGGTGATTACATTGGTGAATCGGCGTCTTGATAATCTTCTCAAGTGGACTTTTCTTGTTAACTTTGCTTGACTTGGTTGGAACATTTGTAGTTTAATATAGTTATTAGTTTAATTATTAATTTATATTCATAGGTTAAATATAGATAAAAGTGTATTATTTGGTACTTATAGTTAGTACATGTGGGTTCGAGAACCTGTTCTTCAAAATACTACACTAAAACCTGACAATCGTGCACTTGTGGTATAATCGCGTTACACTGAAATTTTACTTCTTAAATAAATCGCGACCACTTGCTGGATGTCATCTCAACACCACATTTCCAAGTCCCACGATCTTTGAAGTTGGAGAGTTTTCCATGTAAAGCTTTCTTCCAGAAATTGGTGTTTACGTTGAGAACATTTCTTTGCGGAGCATATATGCCTTGTAGTGCTCAACACACCATTCATTTGGGTTGTCCGCCAAGTTTGATTCAAAAATCAAGGCGGTCAAGTCAAGTTCGGGCATGTCAATTGGCACGGACTTGTCTTGAGTTAAGTTTGCTTGATTTTTCTTCGGTCACCTACAATCCTTTGATTTGTGGTTTGGTTTCCCACAATTGAAGCAATTTCCTTTGGATCTTTTAAAGTTCCTCGGTTGTTGGCCATCATGGTGTTTCCTTTTCTTGGTATTGATGCTTGATTCCACAACATTGGCTGTTGCACGCATCCTGTTCATATCGACTTCTGTCTTTCGATTATCTTCTTCAATCCTTGGTCCCATTTCCTTCCTCTTGTGTTTACTATAATTTTTGAAATCTTTCCACACTGGATGAAGTTTCTCAATCAAAGCCGCAACTTGTAAGGACTCAATTGGACTCATTCCTTCCTGATGAATCTCATGCAAGAGTACTTGTATCTCTTGTACTTGACTTACTACAGATTTTGAGTCTACCATTTTAAAGTCCAAGAAGTGCCCCACTATGAACTTTTTAAGGCCGGCATCTTCCGCCTTATATTTGGTTTCAAGCATGTTCCACAATTCTTTTGAGGTTCGGGCCTGACAATACACATTGTATAGTGCATCATCAAGTCCATTCAAGATGTAGTTTTTGCATAGGAAATCATTTTGATTCCATGCATCTACTACGGCCCTCTTCCAAGGATCAACTTCTTCTTCTTCAATGGTTGGTGAATCTTTCTTCAAAACTTTGCCAAGTATAAGATTGTGAGATAGAAAAGCATATTTTTTTTACACCTTTTAAAATCTCATTGAACTTTGGCGGCTTTTCTCCATATGTTGCATGAACATTTGTTGTTGTGGATACCATTTCTTTTCCAGAAATATATCACGAAGTTCTTCTTAAGATTTTTGTTTGCGTTTTTTGGAATCCTTCTGTGTTTGGAAAAGATATGACAATAATTCTATTAAGCCGAGGCAAATGTAATGTACTTTGTCCTTAAGATGAATTTTCCCCACTCTTGGAGCTTAGGAATATGACAATCTCTTCCCAAGATACAACGACTTCTTCTCGTGATAGTAGCACACCAAATCAAAATATCAACAACCACAAAAGTTGTAGACTCTTCTTTTAAGAACAAGAATGAATATGATGCAAGTGCACTTTTTGTTCTTCTTTCCTCTCAAACTTGTATGCAATTTTCTAAATTTTATGTGTTTACTTCAATGGGGATATGTTATATATAATTTTAATGTTTTTAAGAATGGTAAGCTACAAACGCCAAATTTGTTAAGAACTTTATATCGTAAATTTGTACATAATATAATAATGATATGTATGTAGGTTTATATATATATATATATATATATATATATATATATATATATATATATATATATATTTACTTATTTATAATATGTGCATTAAGGTGCACCTGGGGACTCAGTTTTTTTTAAAAAATTGAAGCACTCTTGCATCCGTAGCATCCACACCAGCCCGCGCACTCGCGTCATGTGACTTAGCTCAAACCCCGTCCTTAGGAAAATAATAGGGTTTTTAGCAACGAACATAAATGTTATTTTTCAAATAGACAATTTACACCATATGGTTTGAACATAGATAGTTTACCTGCTGTGATTTTTTAACAGGTGCAATGTTTTGCAAAACAAATAGTGGTAAACTGTCATTTTGAAGACCGTAGGGAGTAAACAAAATATTTGCAAACCACATGGGTGTAAACTAACTATTTACGAACCATAGGACAGCGATACCATATTGGGTAAATTGTCACCGACTCAAAATAATACTAATTTCATGAGCAAGGTATGTGTTCAGATGAGTTCTAATGACCCTTGAAAATATATCTCATGAATCAAAATCATTGCTGATGAATTATCAACTTAAGTCACTAAAGCTCACAGGTATCATAATTTCATTGCAAGTAACCTTCGTTTCTTGAATCCAAAGTTTAAATGCTTTTAAATCAAGATAAAACCCAAAACTAAATTATAATCCTACAATTTGACAAACGACACAAATAAAGTGTCCTTGCAATAAAAATATTTTCATATACAGCACTATAACCATAGGGAAATACTCAAGTTGAAGTTTTGTTAAATACAGGTGCTACCATGGAACCGAATCACTGGCATTCCCATTTTCATTGGCAGAAGGCGTTTCGGTTGTCCAAAACTCCTCTCTTTCTAACCTCCTTATCGTCTCTTCGGTCTCAAGGTCCTCCACATCACCTTCTGAACCAGACACTTCTAGTTCGAACAAATCATCTAAACCATCTTCATAATCATCATAATCGTCATGATCAACTTGATGATCCATGGTTCGAGCATCGCATATATCGGCACCATCAAGAAAATACTCCCTTTTCTTCTCTCTTATCAACCTCTTCCCTTCTCGTACGAGCTCAATAAGCTGATCTTTTAACACCAATGTCTCATCCTTCTGTAAAAGTGCACCCTTTTCACTATATCCTTCCACCAGAAAGACCGAATCTCGTTGCCCCTTTATGCTCACGTAGAACAACTCGGGATGCCTAACTAGCATTCCTCTCAGCTTGTTGGGTAGCCCAAATTCGTTCCTGAAGTGTGTCAAATGATCCACCAAAGTCCTCTTCTCCACAGTCATTCCTAATACCTCCCTCACCACTGCACAGGCTCTCTTCTCTGCCTCAATCGACTCTTTTGCCAAGTTTCCTACATTAGTTGTATATGGACACACATCCGGTACTTCCCTGAACATTATAAGATAATCACGATGATTCCTCTTGATATTCAACCCTTTCCGAAGTCTTAGATGTTTGAATTTTAACGGCCTGTCAACTATGAGGCCAAGAGACCCAACTTCATCGCGGGAAGGAATAACGTTAGCCAAATTCGAGTCCCAAGAAACAAGCTCGAGAGCACGTCCATAAGAAGTATCCACAACTTTAAACTTATCCGGATGGTCATTGCAAAGGCGTGAACGGAAGTTAACCGGCAAGCCCAGATCAGGACCCAAGTGCACCAGCTTTGACAACAAAATCCTGTGATATGGGGAGGCAAGCATTAAGAGCTTCTGCAGTTTCGTAACCAATGAAGAAGCCATACATTTCTTGAGATCACTTTCCCTTTTTGCCAAGGATGCGGCAGCAGGAGTTAGGCGGACACAGAGTTGAGTAAGAGGTCCTGTGGCATTAATCGGCATAGGCGGCACTGGGATAGTAAACAGCTCAAAAATGGTGGGATAACGATTAATCATCGATATCATAGAAAGCGGCTTGGGTAAACACAAGTATGAGCGGCATTTATGGAGAATGTGAATGGATATAAAGTGTTTCGGTTTGGAAAGGAGGAGGGTCTTAAGCTTCTGAACAAACCGTATTTTGTTTTGCTTCACCACATGCTTATCTAACCTTGGATCACGCACTAACTTGTGAGGAGACGAAGAACATGTGATCATAGAAAGATTCTTGGACAAGATGCTCTTTTTTTTAGAGGGATTTTTACGTGAAGAATTTATGTTAGTTCCATATATATGCAGCCTTGGGAGAGAGTGTGATTGAAACGAAGCAACTGGTACATCACAGTACGATGCGACGGAAACTTTTGAAGTGAATACTATTGCCATTTTCTTTATCTTCCGCCAAAAAGTTGAGCTAATAGCTCGTTTCGTCACACGGACATTTAATCAAACAGTTCATGCGCGCAACGCCAACAGGAACCTATCACATGTCGAAAGAAGTACGGTATCGCGATTTATATTGTGTGGATGTAGGATTTTACACGTAACTCGGCGGGGAACGAACTTCGAAGATAAATGAATAGAATCTGAAATTTAACGGTGTCAAAGATATTAGTGTTATGATGGCTTTATAAAATTCCGCCAGGTTATATGCATCTCATATGCAATATGTATCGATGTCTGGGTAAATTAGGTGATAACGGTAGGTCTGTGATATTAAGCTATAAAATTTGCCACATCTTATTTCATGAACCGTAATATGCTCGCTTTATAAACATATTCGATACTCAATAGAGACAAATTCTAAATAAATACTTAGACATAGGTTGGTGTGCACGAAGGAAAATTCATGTAAGTTGTCTTATTTTGAGTTTTAACAAATTTACATTTAAAGAAGTGCAAATAACATGGCAATAAGAGTCAAATTCATCATGTAAGTTGTCTTATTTTGAGTTTTGACAATTTTTGTCCTATATTTTTTTTTTTGGCTTATAATCCTATTTCATCGGAATGCTGATATAGCATCAGAAATTGCTAATGTGACGTTGATGAGCAATGAGACGCTTTGACTACTTAGACATAGGTTGGTGTGCACGAAGGGAATATTATCTGTCTCTTCTTAACATGTGCTTGATATGCATGATAAATTTTTTGATATGCCCGTCTAGCTCGTATTGTAGATATTAGAGTACTTTTTTGATGTTTAACTAATACCTTGGGAATGGGAATGATAATTGATTAATTATTTTTTTCCAAATACCCAAAAATTTCAAAAAATATAGAAATTCACCAAATGTAATAATATATAATTATAGTTTCTAATAGAATGATATATAACTAGTGTAATTATTGTTAAAAATATTATAGTTATTACTGCTATAACTGTTAATATATTATTCAACTTAAATTAATTGTTAGGATCGAAGTAATGTTTAGAAGAGGGGTTGAATAAGCACTAGCTCAAATTATTTTTTCTTCGAGTTACAGCAGACTGTTAAGTACTGCAGTAGGGCCTCAATTTAATCCAAGGTAGTAGACATAATATATAGTGCGAAAGATGTCTACCGAGCTTGTGAATAATAAACTGAAAGCAGAAACAAAATACCAGTAGAGTAAAGAACATAAAGTAAAAGACACGGGGATTGTTATGGAAGTTCGAAGCACAAACTGTGATATCCCCGAAATAATTAATTGTAATTTGGACATTAATTGTGTTTGTATGATTAATTATAGTGGTAATTAATTATGTGCTGGATTTATTTATCATGTTGAAATGCTTAGTCACATGGTAGGCGTGACCGGGAATGCATTTCGGGGTGCATGTGATGCATGTTGGGTAATTGGATGTTTTAATGACTTACATGTGTTGGTAGTCATTTATTGGGAAGCATGCATTTATTTGAGATTGTGGAGCATTGTGGTGTTATGCTTTTAAAATATCATGTTGTGGTGTTTTATACACCATGGTATTATAGAATGCACTCTATTTTAAATAACCCCCCACCATACCTTCACTCTTACTTTTAACTTTCCCCAAATCACCACCCAAACCCTTTTCCCTCTTCATTTTCGAGTTGGAGCAAAAAGGTGGAGAGAAATCCTTCCTAAAGTTTGATTTGTGAAGTTTATTGGGAGATTTGGAGTCCCCAAGAGGTATGGATACCTCATTGTTGATTTTGTAGTGTTTGATTTGAGTTTGAAATGGTTTGAAGGGTTTTGAAATGGGTTTGTTTGGTTGGTGTTATTTTTGGGTGAGTGTTAGATTTATGGTTGTATGAGGATGTTTATTGAAGATTTGTAGTGATTTGGTATGGTTGGTGTTTTACTATTTGAGTTTGTTTGAGTTGGGGAAGGAGAATGATGAATAGTGCCCGAAAATCGGACCTACAGGACTCGGCGATCGATCGGCACCTTCCACCGATCGATCGCGAGCTACAGGGGAGAAGGCAGTAGCCTTCAGCGATCGATCGCGAGTTTGGCGCGATCGATCGGCGCAAACTCGGCGATCGATCGCGAATTGTAAAATTTTGTTGGACGAGGCATTGTAGTCTCGCGATCGATCGGGGCTACATGGAGATCGATCGTGAGACACCAAAATGGGTGTTTTTGATTATTTTTGTGGGATTTTTGGTATTGGACTATTATTGGGTTCTAATATTAATTTGTGTGAATGTGTAGAACCATCCCAGGTGGCGACACAGCCAAGGAATTGAAGTCCTACCACATCCTACATTTTGGAAAGGTACGTAGAAGACGTACGGGCACCCCACGGTACATGTATCTAATATACTCTTTGTTTATGCATTGTGGATGCGAGTATATGTGGAATTATGCATTGTGGATGCAAATACATGTTGAATTATGCATGATGATTGTATATGCATATGATGGTTATTGGTGCACATCCCATGAGTCGTGGTCATCCCTTGATGATTTTAATGCTTGTCGCTATTTGGTTTGTTTCCGCTAAATGTGAAGCGAGGGGTGGGAGCGCCGCATGTCACATTTGAGCGTGGTTATCATATAAGGCGAGGAAAGAATATTTGCCGCTCAATGTGAAGCGAGGGGTGGGAGCGCCGCATGTCCATTGAAGCGAGGTTATTCTATGCCGCCTATATGTAAATAAGCGAGGGGCATTAAAATACATTGTGATGGACAGACTAGGGATTGGTGATTGGTATTTGGTATTGATGAGCTGGTATTATGTCATGACATGTCTAGACCATTAAATAATCTATTGATTATACTCATGAGTTATGGTACATGGACAACCAAACTGGAAGCGTTTGAAATGCATGGGAAAACAGGAAGTGTTTTATTGTGATTTATGTATTTACGCTTTATATTCATATTGTGTTGAATATGAATTATATTATTGCTCATGTTTGGGGGTTGTCCTTGTAGGTACTTTTGGCATGATAAAAAGGGGCTAAAGCGGGTTGAGGCGGTGAGCTTGTGAAGAACACTTTTGGTAGATGAAGGACAGGATTACTTTTGTATAGTGTCTACTCTAGGAGTAGTATAAAGCTATAGTAAATACATTCATTTGATTGGGAATGTAACTAATCCATTTGATAGTCCTTATTTTTGGCATGTAATTCTTAAAGCTCATAGTCTCAACACGATCATTTTACTCTGATAATCTATGTTAGCTCTAATTATGTCTTTAATCCGCACTTAAGGAACTAGGGTCCTTACACAAACACTTCTACATCTCCCCTTCTTCCTTTGCATGAAAGATAAACTAAAAGACTTTGTATTACACTTTTCAGTATACAACTTACTTACACTAATACCACACAGATAGCCTAAACTCCTAGCCCACATAGAATCACAACGATTAACTCACTTCAGAAATTAGTCTGAATTGTTACAAAGGTATAATTGACACTCTCTCAAAAGATATAAAAACTGGATTTATGCTAGAGTGTTCTTGCGCAACAGACTTGAAAACTATGATCATCACGATCACGTGAAGACTTGGTTACTGCTCTTGTAAAGCTTCAAAATATTTCGAATAAGTGCTTTTGAAAGATTGAACTCTTCTTGATTGTGAATATGATAGAGATTCCGAGAGTTTCTTCAATCTTCTGGTTTATGTATTTATGGGCTCGAAAGTTCAACGACAACTTTTCTCTGTAAGGAAAATAATCGCACCTAATCAGCTTCCAGATTGACGTCCAAATTCATTTTGTCTTCTTTTCAAACCCGTTAACAACGGCTAGTTATTCCTGACGAGATTGGTGGCGCTTATGGGGCAGTGCCACTCGCAGTGTACTATTTGTCAGAATTTCTTCAGTTGCGGTTTATCTCATTTGGCTCGTCTCTGCTGATTCTAAAGTGTGACTAAGTCTGTTGGACTTAAGTCAACTTGTCCTTTATAAGATCGTTAGTCTACTTGAAAAATATTGCATCATGGTCTACTGATATCTTCCGATAGGATAATCAATTCAGCTTCCTTCAAGTATCAAGCAATATGCGTGCTTGACTTATCAGTAGGCTAGCAAATCAGTTGGCTTCTTTGTAGACCTTTCTCGGTAGACTTTACGATATTCTTGTTCAAGTGGTAGGCTTCTTCAAGCGGTAGACTCTTGAACTCGGTAGACTTTTGTTATCACAAAAACTTTAGAAATATTCCAACAATTTCCCTTTTTTTGGTGATGACAAAACTTGGTCAGATAGTCTTTATCTTGAACAGTGGATATCATAACAACTTTTGAACAACAATGCATATGTTAAAGATAAGTAGATTATGAGAAGTAGTCAAGTTAACAATATTAAAAAGCAAATTATTTTTTTATAAAATAACTTCTTGTTACAATCCTTACAACAATCCTTAAGAAACATAGCCACTTGAGAAACATAGCCAGACAGACATATAAATGGAGGACAGATTCCAGACATAGAAATGGAGGGCAGATTCCAGACATAGAAATGGAGGGCAGGCTTGTTTCATGGCTAATTACAAAAAGAGAAAATGGTGTAAGCACAGCCTTGGAAGAATTAAATGAAAAAATACAAAGAAGTAAATTCTAAGTTCTCTTCCCAAGTTGCTTGTCTTCCCTTTTTTTATCATCACACCCTCTCTTCTGCCTTTTCAGATAATGGCTTTGTACAAAAACTAAGACAAGACTAGTAATAAACAGTGAGAACTAGGCAGGAGTGTGTTAAATAAGTAATCAACCCATGTCGAGTTGAATTAGATATGTAATAAACACACGATGAAGGATTGTTGTAGGATGAAGTAAATCATGGCATAAATGTTTGATATCCTGATTTATTTGCATGAATTGAAAGTCGGCGTGCTTCGTGTAGTTGCTAACAATAGAATTCACATATCTTTCTTCATGCTTTAGCTTTTGGACTTCTCCAGCAAGGTCGGATATGATGTTGGTCATATGAGCCACTGATCAGCAACAATGAGTAGAATATCTTCAATTTCTAGGTTAGGAAAGTCAAAAAATTGGTCATGCTGATTAGTAACAATGATCTGAGCAGCAGCAGATACAGAAGGTTCAGGGTCAGCAGCCTCGGAGAGAACAATGTCAGCATCCTCAAATAGTCAGTGGGGATCTCCAGGCTATTATTAGTTGGGGATGGAGGAGGAAAATGTCGAGGTAATATGGCTAGGTCAGTGGCTATTTGGTTGGTGGGTTCGAGAAGTGGTGAGGAAAGGAATGGAGCAAAAGTGGGTTCAACAAAGAGTTATATTGTTTCAAGGTTAGAAATGATTGAGGGAATGATGGCTAGGGCATTTATGGAAACTGTCATTGTATCAGTAGAGTCATCATCCTCTGAAGGGACGATGATGTCATTTATTACCGACTGAATGGCGGTTTCCAGGTTTAAAGAATCAACGTCTGGCTGTTTTGGATGCTGACTAGGAGAGGAAGGTGGTGAAGAGGGTGCAAGGGATAGTTCATCAGCAGACTTGGTTGGGTCTTCTGGGACTACGGTAGGCTATTGGACTTGGGGAAGCTCCACTGAAGAACTTTCAACAATTTGAAGTTCAGTGATGTCCATTGTATCTTCACCGACTTGATATGAAGTGGAATGAAGTCCCAGCTCAGCCTTAATGTCATGAAGAGTCTTGTGAGCAAGATTAAGACGGGCCTCTAGAAAGTGAAGAACCGCTACATCATTGGTAGATGTGCCTGAGTTTGGATCAAACTACTCATGCCTTGTTCTCACCAATTTGTCCAATACTATGATATAGTGTATGAGGCGGTAGAGTTCTATTTGATGCAGACCTTCTTCAACGTCATTGGTCTGTAATACTCAAGGATGTCATTTTCATCCTTCTTGGCCTGTTTCAGAATCTTGTCGAAATTGTTGAGATGAGTCTTGATCCGGGTCTTAACCCATTTATCAAATAACTCCATTTTCTTCTGGACAAAAGTCACAACTTCTTCAAGCACAAGGTTGATCTCCGTGGCCACAACTGTAGTTGACGCTTCGATTTGGTCCTTCCCTTCCCATCGGGGGTGTATGGAGGGAAGAAGTAGGTACAACTAGTCTTGGGTGGCCTTATACTCAAGACAAAAGACTGGCTGTCCTCCGGGAATGATTGTTCGCATAGGAACTACTGCAACAGGCGTTGTGGAAGAGACATCAACGGTAGGGACAATAGTTGGACAACTTGTCTTAGTGGAGCCGGCTTGCTCTGGTACTGTTTCCACAAAACCACTATCTATACCAGTAGACTGCGTCAGTACTCAGAAGAGAAGTACGTACCAGTTGACTTATAAACCCTTTATAATAGCACACATCACCTCAAACTTCTCGGCAGTGATTACATCATATGAGACGGCTTTGCACAGCAACCCATGGCAATAATATTGATTGCTATTATTTTAAACAGCATTTTCGAGTGTAGCGATTGTGTACCTCAAGTGCACGGTGTCAAGTTTTAGTATAAGATATGAAAAGTACTGATTGTCGATCCCACGAGGACTAGGAAATAATTACCAAACTCCACTAGTTTAACTATATTTAGCCTACGATAACTAGTTATGATTAATTAACTAAATTGACTAATTAACTCGGTAATCAACCCAACAAGCAAGAACGAATAAGATTAGTATCAATAGAAACAATTATCAAGACTTTCGGTTCACCCATGCAATCCCCCACAATTCGCCTGTGGTTAAGAATTAAATTCATACGTTCTAAGGTGACGAGTTCTCCTAATGCACTTGTTATACCTTGGTCCGGTTATAACAAGTTTAACACTAAGATGCAACAAGACAGTGATCATGCACTAATTTAGCACTCAATATTGTATGTCGATTTATGAAAACTTCTAGCCTTCAATTTTGGTAAATCTATTGCTATCACACTTGTATTTGACTTCATCTCTCGATATCAGTCTGAAATCCACGGTTTAATTTACTATAGCGTATCACAATCTCCTATGGTCAATTCAATTGCAATAAATAATCAATCAAGGATATTAATCCATTGAAAGCATGAACACAACCAATTAAACTCAAAGAATTTGTAAGAATCAATCAAAACTTAATTAAAATTGTGGGTTCAAAACATGGGATCCCCTAAGTCTTGACAACAAAACTTAGCCTAGAAACATACTCAAAATCAAATGCAAAATTGTGTTTTTCAACCTCAAAAGCATAAAGAAATCAAATAGAATCAAACAAAGTTTAGAAATAGGGAAATAACTAGAGGCTTTGACTCCTTTCGTTGCTCCGTCGTCCCGTCTCTTCCGATGCATCTTCTCTTCAATGGTTTGATGGTATATGGATGGTTGGGGATGAAGGAGAGTGATGGTGGCTGAGTTTGTAGGGTAAATTATGAGCTAACAGTCCCTCAATTTTGTCTGAAATCTTCTATATATTGTGTTGGAGGAGTATTCAATTCTTTGGACACAATAGCTTGATAAGGAACAAAATCTCGATTTTTTCGGGTTTGACGATCGATCTCCATCAGTTGCCGATCGACCGCCAAAACATTCTGGACAAAATAACCACAATTTTTATATCCGCGATCGATCGCGATGTTTTCTCGATTGATCGCGGAAATCTTCTGGATGGTGGTGATCGTTCTTTGTAAGTTGCCGATCGATCGCGGATCTCAAAATCTTCAATCTTGCGATTTCGTCCCTCATTTTCAATATTTGCTCGTTTTGGTCCTTTTTCATCCATTATAGCTTATTTCCTCCACTTTTATGTAATTGGACCTAAATTCCTGAAATATACAAATATATACCAAAACGCTATTTTCCAGGAATCATTACAAAAATCACTATAAAATCATTGTGAAATAAGTGTAAAAATCACACTTATTAACTCCCCCAAACTTAAACTTGATCGTCTCGAGCAAGAAATAAAGTCAAAAAATTCGAGTTCAACATTGAAGATTCAGATAAACCAATTCGCAGTCAAGCATGTAGCTCAGATATCTCACTTGCAGACAAACAAAAGTCAATTAAAAATGTTTAACAAGTCGTGTTTTCTCTTAGACCAAGCAACATGTCTCCAAATCAGAATGTGCATGTGTGCTATTGTCACTTTCAAGTTCCGTGCAAATTTCATAGATCAAATCATGCTAGTCAATGAAAAGTAAGATTATCGTTGAGCATTCCATAGACCTATTTTCAAACAAGTTCTCAACTAATGTAGCCACTCTCTAGACTTGGATCAATAGGTCCTTTTAAGCTTGTAATGTTAGGCCTAGGTGTTGGCTTCAACGAAAAGATATGATAGCACAAAGAAGAGAGTATAAGCATGCAATGTTAATATTTTTAGCACAAAATTTGGCTTCTCTTCTTTTTCTTTTAGTCTTGGCCACTTTGGGTCTTATTTAGTCATTTTTCCACAAGGCTTTATCTATCTTTTTCTTTTCTCATTCATCAATTTTTCAACAATAGCTCATCAAAATATAGCAATTTATGTGCATCTAATGAGAATCATTATACTCCCTTTAGGTAAGGATGAATTCTTTCAATTTAGGCTCATAAAGGTGTATATAATTAGTTGCCAAAAAAAAAAAACAATGTTGAACGGGGGCTAATAGTATGTTAAACATACTCCATTCTTTTTCAATTGGGCTCAAAATGGGATACTAGATATTGATTTATATCATGGTAAGCTTGAAAGGCTCAAACGGTCCAAAGATCGTCTAAATCATTTCCAAGTCAAGTTCATAACTATAAAATTTCACCTCAAAGTGTCATCGTCAAATAGTTTCTAAGGTACTCTAAGATGCTCAAAACAATTCATCAATTTCACAAAGATTATTACTACTCCAAATGCAATTCACAAGATTATGACTCAAATGTGCTCAATATATTCCTCATCTTTTACATGCTACTCAAAACAAGATATTCACAAACAAGTTTTGCAATCATCAAAACTCAAGTTGACATGCATAGTGAGATTAATAGCATCATGGAATAGAGACCACTACTATGATTCATTCTTATCTTACTAATTGAACTCATTTTCAAGAAAAAAATTTTGTTGGTACTCAAGAAACGATCAATTTCCAAGTAAGAAGCATGACACAGTAATGCGCTCCCCCAAACTTAGTTTATGCATTGTCCTCAATGTACTTGGCATGAAAATGAGACAAAGCATTTACCTTTTACAACGACCGTCAGTAATCGTTGTCAAATTCCTCATCAGCTCATGGGGTATAGTGTTGGACAGATCACAGCACGCATGGAGTGTCGCCAAAATCAAAAATAAAAGCAAAAACAAACCAAAAACAAAGCTAGAGGATAAGAAAAAGTTCATGATTTATAGTCCCAATCTGAAATTTTTACCATGTAAGCTCAAGTGCCGCTAGGGCCAGTGGGGGATGATTTCACATCATCCTCGTGGTAACGTCGTAACCACTTTGCTTTCACAGTGAATAGTGCCCCATGATCATCTCTTAGTTTGAAGGTATTGAATGGTAGAACATCGACAATTTTGAACGGTCCAGCCCATGGTGCGTCAGACTTCCATGGAAATAGTCACATCTTTTTCCTATTCATTTGAACTAAGTCACCTTCACCGAATTTGCCTCCTCTTTGATGGGCCTTCGGTGTGACCTCCACCTTTTTTTCGCTCTTAACCTGCATCGCATCAACAGACAATGTATCAATTATATTAATACTAAAACATCGGTGCTCAGTGCGTGTAGTGTTCAAAACTTGAACATATCAAAAACCACTTGATCCCCCTACTCGGGGGATCAACTTCCCTTCTTGGACATCAATCAATGCCCTTCAGTAGCTATGAATGGTCTTCCTAGAATCAGATGCATGTCTGCATCTCCAGTTATGTCAAACATGATAAAATCCACCGGAAACCCAGCTTCATGTACACAGACAAAGGCATTAGATTGACACTTGACCCCAAATCACATAAAGATTTCTTAAAAGAAATAGAGCTAATTTTTCAAGGTATAGTGAAACTCCCTGGATCCTTTAACTTTGGAGGTGAATCATTTTGAATGATAGCGGAACACTCCACAGTTAAGTTTATCATCTCATGCTCTCCCAATTTCCGCTTTTTTGATAGAATCTCCTTCAAAAATTTAGCATAATTCGGCATGTGCCGTATAGCATCTATGAAAGGCATCTCAATATGGAGATTCTTTATCAAATCTAAAAATTTAGCAAATATAGCATCTATATTTGATCTCTTATATGCAGCGGGGAATGGGAGTGGGATATCTACCTTAGCAGATGGTGTGATGGGTGTAGATGTCTTAGTAGACTTACCTTTGTTGCGTGTTTGTACCTCTTCTTGCTTGATGTCTGCCTCGCCTTTTAACTCAATGTGTGCATCAATCTTCTCAGCGACCTCATTTCCGCTCCTCAACGTGATGGCATGGACCTGCTCCCTAAGGTTTGTCTCAGTGTCACTAGGTAGTGATCCTTGTGGTCGTCCGGCTACGATCTTTGCTAGCTGTACCACTTGGGCTTCCAAGTTCTTTATCGATGCCTCATGATTGTTCATCCTCGTTTCAGCCGATGATATGCACTTGGTTAGTAGCTCCTCCATGCTTGGCTTTGGTGCATACCCCGATGGTGGTTGGGATAGTTCCTCGGCCCCGTATTGTACGTATTTTGGTAAGGGTAGGTCGGTGGGGGTCGGTTCCCTACAAAATTAACAGCTTCATTAGTTGTAACGAAAGGGTTACCTACTTGGCATTCCGTGCTCGGATGTCCTCCTTGGCAAAGCTCGCATGTAAGAGTTTGAACTTGCATTGCATGCATGCTCAAACTATCAATCTTCTTGTTCAGCGCTTCCTACTGGGCAGCTAGGGCGGTGACTTCACTCACTTGATGCAATCTGGCTTGCTTCTTTGGCACGTTCCTGTCGGACTGCCATTGACAGCTATTAGCAGCCAACTCCTCCAACAATGTATAGGCTTCCTCAGAAGTCTTTCTCATCACAGTACCTCCTGATGCTGCATCAATCATAGAAAGGTTATCAGAAATACACCGTTATAAAATGTTTGTACATGCAGCCAGATGGGGAGGCCATGATGTGGGCATCTCCGCAGTAGATCCTTGAAGCGCTCCCAAGCTTCGTACAGTGTCTCTGGATCGTATTGGGCAAAGGTTGTGATATCATTCCGCATCTTAGCCGTCTTGGATGGTGGAAAGAATTTTGACAAGAACAACTACGCCATTACATCCCACGTGGTAATAGACCCTGCAGGCAACGATTGTAACCAGGATTTAGCTTTATCTTTTAAAGAAAATGGCTCAAGTGTAGGGTTGCTACTCCTTAACATGTACCAAGAGACAACAACCTGTAATAATCAACCAAAAAGAACACAAACAGTAGAAGAGTAGAGAGAGGAAAAAATCAAAAAAATAAGAAAAATGAATGACTAAACTACAGTAAACTAATCTTGTTTGATATTATTAAAACTAGTCCCCGCCAACGGCACCAAAAACTTGATCGCTATTATTTTAAACAGTATTTTCGAGTGTAGCGATTTTGTACCGCAAGTGTACGGTGTCAAGTTTTAGTATAATGATATTAAAAGTACGGATTGTCGATCCCACGAGAACTAGGAAATAATTACCAAACTTCACTAGTTAACTATATTTAGCCACGATACCTAGTTATGATTAATTAACTGAATTGACTAATTAACTCGATAAACAACCGAACAAGCAAGAACGAATAAGATTATAATCAATAGAGACAATTATCAAGACTTTCGGTTCACCAATGCAATCCCCCAGAATTCGTCTATGGTTAAGAATTATATTCAAACGTTCTAAGGTGACGAGTTCTCCTAATGCACTTGTTATACCTTGGTTCAGTTATAACAAGTTTAATACTAAGATGCAACAAGAAAGTGATCATGCACTTATTTAGCACTCAATATTGTATGTCGATTTATGAAAACTTCTAGCCTTCGATTTTGGTAAATATATTGCTATCACACTTGTATTTGACTTCATCTCTCGATATCAGTCTGAAATCCACGGTTTAATTTATTATATCTTATCACAATCTCCTATGATCAATTCAACAAATAATCAATCAAGGATATTAATCCACTGAAAGCATGAACACATAAACTCAAAGAATTTGTAAGAATCAATCAAAACTTAATTAAAATTGTGGGTTCAAAACATGGGATCCCCTAAGTCTTGACAATTAAACTTAGCCTAGAAACATATTCAAAATCAAATGCAAAATTGTGTTTTTCAACCTCAAAAGCATAAAGAAATCAAATAGAATCAAACAAAGTTTAGAAATACGAAAATAACTAGAGGCTTTGACTCCTTTCGTTGCTCAGTCGTCCTGTCTCTTCCGATGCGTCTTCTCTTCAATGGTTTGATGGTATATGGATGGTTGGGGATGAAGGAGAGTGATGGTGGCTGAGTTTGTAGGGTAAATTATGAGCTAAGAGTCCCTCAATTCGTCTGAAATCTTCTATATATTGTGTTGAAGGAGTCTTCAATTCTTTGGACACAAAATAGCTTGATAAGGAACAAAATCTCGATTTTTTCGGGTTTGACGATCGATCTCCATCAGTTGCCGATCGATCGCCAAAACATTCTGGACAAAGTAACCAAAATTTTTATATCCGCGATCGATCGCGATGTTTTGCCGATTGATCGCGAAAATCTTCTGGATGGTGGCGATCGATCTTTGTAAGTTGCCAATCGATCGTGGATCTCAAAATCTTCAATCTTGCGATTGCGTCCCTCCTTTTCAATATTTGCTCGGTTTGGTACTTTTCCATCCATTATAGCTTATTTCCTCCACTTTTATGCAATTGGACCTAGATTCCTGAAATATACAAATATATACCAAAACGCGTAATTTTTTCCAGGAATCACTACAAAAACCACTATAAAATCATTGTGAAATAAGTGTAAAAATCACACTTATGAAATATATGTCAGCACCCTGTAGTGACTCTTGACTAAAGTTTTCTTGAATGGAGGGATTAACTGATGTCCGGACTCCGAAAACAAGATGTTCATCTCCTCCCTTGTGGCAATGGAGATAGCTATTAAATCTGCCATCCCTTCAGTCGGTAGGCAAAGGTGTGAACAAATTCTGCTGGGGTGATAGTCACTTCCTTCCCAAATATGATGGTGACGATGGAGTTGTCGACAACCCTAACAGATGTGTAGAATTCTATCAGGGCCTCGTTGTAATATAGTGGAGTGAGATTCAGAAAATCAGTAGCCCAGAGTTTTCCAAACTCGAGAAAATTCCCACGAAATCTTCGTCCTTCAGATTGGCAAAGGATTGAAAATCCACGTGAAGAACGTTGGAGACGAAGCTTGGTTGGCTGCTCTTTGACATTCTGATATGGATGAGAAAAGAACGATAGAATGCAAGAGATTTGCTATTTGAAAATCTGAGAATAGAAAGTTTCAAGGAATTGTTAGCGCCGGTAAAACTGTAAAAGTTAAAAGTAAATCGTTTAAAAACTTAGGATGAGTGAAGAAAATGGGTAAATATCGTACTATAGATGGATTTAAAAACAGAGGGCGAGTGTAGAAAATGGGTAAATATCGTACTATAGATGGATTTAAAAACAGAGGGCGGGTGAAGAAAATGGGTAAATATAACGGCGTACTACAGATGAAAGGATACATGGACACGTGTCGCTTATCTAAGCAAAAATAAATTTTGAATTTAAAAATAAATGAATATGATTTAAATGGGACCGAATTAATTTAACATTAAGGAATAAAAAAAATTGAAATCCGACGTTCCAATTGGTTTCTAAATAAGTAAGGTTGCGATTAGCCAGCATAAATGGTAATGTCTACTGATATGTAGAGTCTACCGGTTAAGTGGCAAATACTTCAGCAGGCAATTGTCTTACCAGCATAGCATCAGTAGACCTTCATAAAAAGGAAAACACACAAAATTCTCCATGAATAAAATCCCCCCTAAATTCATGCAATATCTCAAATTTAATTCCCCCTCAAACAAGCAAGTAAAAAATATAAAAATTAAGATAACTTAGTTATATCAACTAAGCCAAAAATATTACGAAAATAGGAAAACTTAGCGTCAGGTGGGGGTTTTGTGAAGATATTTGCTGCTTGTTGTTCAGTAGAGATGTACTACAACTGAATCTCATTCATCATTACGTGATCTCGGATGAAGTGATGATGAATGTCAATGTACTTGGTCCAAGAATGAAAAACTGGACTGTAAGTGATAGATATAGCAGATGTATTGTCGCATAATATTGGTGCCTCATTAGACTCAATTCCATAATCCCTCAACTGTTGTTGAATCCACAGCAATTGAGCGCATCAACTTCCAGCAGCAAGATACTTTGCTTCAGCAGTAGACATTGATATTGATGTCTGCTTCTTGCTAAATCAAGAGATCAACCGATCTTCTAGGACTTGACATGATGCACTGGTGCTCTTCCTATCGATCTTACAACCTACATATCAGCATCTGAATACCAATTAAATTAAAAGTGGAATCCTTGGGATACCAGAGGCCAAATTCTAAGTTCATTTTAAATATTTTAATATTTTTTTAGCAGCAGTGTAGTGTTATTGCTTAGGGTTAGGTTGAAAGCAAGCACACATACATACAACAAACATAATGTCAGATCTGTTGGATGTCAAATATAGCAATGAACCAATAATAACACGATACATAGTTACCTCGACTGGTATGTCTGCTTCATTTAAGTCTAGTTTAGCAGAAGAGCTCATGGATGTGGTTGCTACTGAAGTAGTACTCATACCGTAGTTCTTTAGTAGTTCATTTGTGTACTTCGTCTGGTTGATGAATATGACATCGTAGACTGCTTGATTTGTAATCCGAGAAAGAATGATTGTTCTCACATTATGCTCATCTCAAACTGATCCTGCATAATCTTAGAAAATTTCTTGCATAGCTTTGTGTTAGTGCTACCAAAGATAATATCATCAACGTAAATTTGACTTAATAAAGTATGGTCACCCTTTGTGAATTTGAAAACGGTCTTGTCCGTGCCAATGGTAAAGTCATGCTCAGTCAAATACTTTGTCATAGTTCCATACCATGCTCGGGGAACTTATTTCAGACCATACAAAGCTTTGTCCAGTTTTTAAACATAGGACGGTTGCTGATAGTTCGCAAATCCAGGAGGTTGTTCCACATAAATTTCCTCCTGAAGTTTACTATTAAGAAAAACACTTTTAACTTCCGTCTGATAGACTTTAAAGTCCTTAAATGCAGCAAATGCAAAAAACATGTGAATGTCTTCTAATCGGGCTATAGGGGCAAATGTTTCATCGAAATCAATACCTTCTTCTTGCATGCATCCCTGTGAAACTAATCTTGTTTTATTCTTGATTATGGTACCATTTTTGTCTAATTTATTTATAATTACACATTTGGTACATATAACAGTGTGATGCGGTGGACGTGGTAAGTGCCAAACTTTATTTCTATCAAACTAATTTAGTTCTTATTGCATGTCATCTATTCAGTTGAGATCTATCTTTTTTAGGTTCTATGTGAGAAATGAATGCATCATGCAAAAATTCATTGATCATATGTCCTCTTGTTCGTAGAGGAGCAGTAGGGTTACCTATGACCAGCTCGGGTGGATGATTCTTCTTTCATCGGAGCGGAGGTCCAAGGGGATCAATCTCTGCTTCTTGATTGTTCTGAGTTGGAGTTTCAGTAGACTTGATGGGTTCATATAGGGGTTGATCCAGTAGAGTCCACAACAACAGGGTCTAAGTCATGTTGCTCTATAGACATATCTGCTAGTGCTTCAAGGACTTCTGGTTCTAAAACACAATCAACCATTCTGCTACAATCCAACTCATTATCATAGGCATCATCAATATGAGCATTTTCCAATCGATTACTCAGTTTATTAACTTGTAAATCAGTTAGAGAACTATCAATAGATTCATCAAATATTACATGAATGGATTCCTTTACTGTAAGTGATCTATCGTTAAATACTCTAAAAGCCATACTAACAGCAGTGTAGCCAAGAAATATTCCAGCATCAGATTTAGCATCAAAATGGATTACAGTTAAACAACGATAAATGAATGTTCGATAAAGTAATAACCTCTTTTATATAATAATTTCTTTCGGCCCCGACTTGAGAACCTCGCTAATGCATTAAGTAATAAAAATATTTAAATCCTTAAGGGCCCAATGAAAATATAAAATAATAATTATTGAATTCTATATATATATATATATATATATATAGCCAAAAACCTTTCATTCAATCAACAATACTCATACAAGAAGTCATTTCTTTTTTAAAAATGCATCTATAGTTGATTGTTTTTTCTTTCCACCTGAACCAAAATGAACATTATTCTTAACTTTTTTGTAGCGCAGACACATCTTCTAGTATGTTTTGTTCATGTTTTAGTAAGTAGTTATTTAAGGTGATCATTGCTTGAAAGGCCTCTTTTGACGATACATTTACAACAATGCGACTATCATCTAGCTCTGGATCATTTTCATCATCATTGTTCATTACCGACTGTATAATTTCTTCGTTTGTAGGCGTTTCCATAAGTGCACCATTCTCGCTAGGATAGTTCAAAAGATGTTCGACGTCCATCATATTTCTATAGCGTAAAATAGAAATGACATCACTTAATCATTGGATGTCTTCATCTAATTGACCAACTTCTAGTTCGGGAACATTATCTTCTTCCGACCGAATCTTGCAATGCCGCAAAACAATTTGTAATTGTTGTTGCCTTCACATCAAATTTCCAAGCCATGCTAGCAAAATCAATAGCATTCAAAATATTAATTTTTTCAGGATTTGGTGCTTCAACCTCAAGACCCTGCAAGATGCTAGAATAAAAAAGACGACGATAATGAGCTTTCAATGCTCGAATAATCCCAGCATCACATAGTTGAATCTTAGACATTGTGTTAGGAGCCAAGAAAAATAACTCTACATTTCTTAAGTCTTCCACTAACTTTGGATGAGCTCCGCAATTGTCTACTATCAAAAGAACATTTATGTCATTCATTCTTTTATCAAACCAACCAACATATTCTTGAAAAAGTAAGCCAGTCATTCAAACCTTATTGTTGGATCGATACTCACAACTAATAATGTTCATGTTCACATTTTTAAAGCATCTAGGATTTGCATACTTACCAATAACCCAAAGAGGTATCCATAGTTGAGTTTATTATGCCCATGCCCCATGCCCAAGTTGTTTGCATTTCCTCATATAGCTACCCACATTGGTGTGTAAGCAAAATATAACAGTACATTGAATGTGGCGGCCGTTTGCGACCACCACCCATAACACGGGTCTACTGTTTACTTCCAGTCGCAAACCTGGTACTAGTGAAGCATCGATTAAACATTGCGTGTTGCCGGAGTTGATGAGAATAAGTAATGGAGTATTGTTGATATACCCCGTAATATGCATGTTTTGGGCTTGTTGTGCCCCACTAATTGCATGGAGTGAGACCTCGACGTCCTCGGGGGGATGATCCACGGAAATTTATGTACTCTTTCAAGTTGAGTCATCAATCCCTTCCAGCCAAAAAAGTTGCTTACACTTGTGCCCAGGAGTAAAGCGCTGATCGCAATTAACTCATAATCCTTGTGCGTTATGTTCCTCCAATTCTGCCGGAGATAAATGCCTCACGTATGGAGTAGGTGTGGGTTGTTAGTGATGCGGCGGTTGGTATTTGTGGGATCTGGGCGTTGAGAGTGTGTTGCGCTGCTCGTAGAGTCGCACAAGGTTCAAGGTAGTGGTTAAATTCTTCGGGTTATGGATCAGAACCTCGACTGCTATATATTCCTTCAATCCGCAGATGAAAATCTAAATTTCATGTTCGGAGGATAAGGAATTCTCCCGGGCAGAGAGTTGTTCAAAGCTCCGTTGATACTCCTCCACTGTGCCCGTTTGTTTAAGTTTGGATAGTTCACCTAGTGATGTGCAACGAAGCGTAGACTGCACTGCTCCGTAAAGTCTCCCAATTCAGTCCCGGGTAATCATGTTCCAACCTAAGAAACCATAATTGTGTTTCGGCGTATGGAATGAAGCAAAGGCCCAGTCTAGCCCACCACTTAAAATAGCTAATATAGATGTATATATGCTTAAGGGTTTAATTTTTAACCCACTACAACGCCCACTCATGTTAATAATTTTGCCCACAATATTACCCACTCATCTTTACTATTCTATAATGGAAGAGGGGTGAATAGTAACTGATTTTGGTGAGGCTTTTTTTGCAAAGCCCAGAATTGCCCTCACGTCCATATTACCCACGTTTTCGTTTGATTATTCTCATAGTTTATCTTTAATATTACTGCCGTTTTTTTGGAAACCATCGTAACGTACTTATCCTCACTTTTTAAAATTTTGAATTCTGTGTCGAAACTCAGATTTTATTAGCTACATTTCTCCCTATCCCCTTTATTATATAGTAAACTAATCTCTGTACTTTATCAACATAATTTTGCTCTATTTCATCATACTTCAAATCCATAATATTTTAGTTCTTCCCCTCCATTACAGTATTGGCTAAGGAAAATCCACACGTTGAAATCACACCATCGGAGCGGTTTGGATTCATTACAGCATCCGTAAAATTTCTTGGTCACAATCGAAGGTTTAATTTATGTATGTTTTTTATACAGAAATTTAATGCTTTGTTATTATTTTTGTAATGTTCTTTGGTGGTTGATGACTTTCTATGTGTTTGTTTATTATTTGCATTTCACGAAGTCCATTGTCTCCTTCACAATTGTTATCACCACCATATTTATACGTCCTATACCATTCCTTCACCTGCCGACTGACGTTGTCGTCGTTTTTGAAGAATAACATTGGAGGCTCCTGTATTGTTTTTTAATCAGTCATTTTTTGCTGGGTTTCATCATAATAATTTTTTGCTGGGTTTCTTCATAATAACAGGGGCTTCTTATGTTAAATATTTTATTCAAATTTCTTTGTTTATATGTATCTGCAATTGGATGACGTTCGAGGGAATTTTTTGTTTTTTTTTCGAAGGTCATTGTTGTTTGCCTCGTGATGAATTCCAGGGAAAGTTATGGTTTCATTTTTCCATCTGTATTGAGTTATAAATCATTTTATATTGGTACTTGCATAAAAAATAAAACTTTTGTTTCTAGCTTATGTGCGGTAAATTTTATTTCAATTAAATTTAGAAAATTAGGGAAATATTGACCTCGCTGTTTATATTTACTACTATAATTTCCCTAAAATTATAATAGTATAAAATAGGTGTAATTTGTTTTTGTTATTACATAAAATGATGATGGCATAGAGCATTTCTCTAATTTATTTGTGTTGTTTCATTGTTGTTTCACTACATCAATGATGAAATGATTTTCCATTTTATGAACGTAGAAGATTAGTGGAAATGGACAATAATATGCCCATTTTATGGTATATATTTCATTTTCTAATTGAATTTTTTATGGGAAATTTTTTATTGTAGATTCAATGGCTACTCCTCCACACTCTACTACTAATGTTAATCAGAGCCACAATCAAAGACGTCAATTAAGAACATCTCTTCAACAAATAAGAAGGCAATCAATGACAGAAGAACGGCGACATGAATATCTTTCACGTCGCCGATCAAACTACCAAAGACGAAGACATGAGACTTCATATGTAACATCTCCCGATGAATCTACCATGAATATGTCTAATGATAATCCCATATCAATTGGTATGATATATATACTGCATTATACAAATATTGTAATTTATTTATTGATAATTTTTCAGATTATTTTCACTTTAAATAATTCAATGTCATTTCCTTTTTTAAATTTTTATAAACTTATTAACATTTCAAAGGTGAACATATCATCTCTCAAAATATTAACTTCGTTATATTTGTGCTAGGTGTTGATGCAACTACGCCGCCACAGGTATATCGGATAGAGTCAATACCTTATCAAAATTTTACATCAAATTTTGAGCATGGAAGCACGAGCGCATGTCAACAATATGATCATCAAGTTAACAAATTCTAATAAGCAATTTAAATAACGTATTTGCACTATCATTAATTTAATTATTACTTAATAATACATGTGAATTATTTAAGATAATAATTTATAAATACTTTTAGTTATTAATTTCATTATTTCGTAATTTCAATAATTGGAAATTTTAGTATTTTATTTTCGCAGTAAATTAATAAAATAATTGTTTTGTATTATTTTTCATTTATGATAATGTGTGTAATTAAATATATTATAAATAATATATAAAAATTAAATAAATTAGTAAAATAACTAAAAATCGTTTATGTTCAAACATGAGTACTATGTTTATCTTTCAAACATAGTTCTATGTTTATTGCTTACATTTATCATTCTTTGACGTAGTGGCTAATCTCTTCGGTATTCATGTTTAATTTCCCATTCACGTTTAATTGTCAAAAACAATAATTCGTTCGGAAATAGTAACATCTTCATTCTTTGCTTCCACAATCATGTTTCCACAAAACTATTGAATAAATCATAAAAATCATAAACTATGCTTTACATTTATTTGAAGCACAAAAATATCAATGCTAACAATTTGAATACACTAATTTATTATCATACTTCTTTACAAGTTGTGCACTTAATCAAAATATTAAGTTTACACAATTACAGGGAATGCTCTTATTCCAAATATTCCTGAAAATAATATTCTTCGACGTCCACGTCCATGACGGTATCATAATCTAGGTAGAAATTTCGAAGAGAGTCAAACACATGATCGATTCATGTTGCTTGATCCAACTAATTGCCCACACTGTGAAGCTTTATTGTTTCATGGCGAGACATCTCAAATCTGTTGTAGAAATGGGCGTACTAAACTTGATCCGGTACCATCACCAAGTGAATTACAACATTTGTTTGCTTTGGAAAATGAAGAAGGCAGACATTTTAGGCAATACATAAGGTCATACAATCATGTTTTCTCATTCACTTCAATGGGAGTTAACATAGATGAAAATGTGGCAACTGGTGCAAATGGGGTTTATGTGTTTCATGCCCAGGGTACGATATATCATTCGATTGGAAGTCTTATGCCAAATGTAATTAGTAGGCCGAGATATATGCAGATGTGGATTGTCGATACAGATCATGATATAGACAACAGGCTTTTAGAAAACAAAGAACTTAGACGAGAGTTGTTGATAAAAATTCAAAATATTCTTGATCAATTTAATCCATTTGTTCACGTGTTTCGACAAATTGGTATGCGTCAAGACATACCTACATGTAGACTTATCATCAAGCAACAAAAACCTAATCAACATCAATATAGTCTTCCAACAGCATCTGAAGTTGCAGCAGTTATTGCTGACAATGAGGGTATGGAAAACTTTAGTGGTAGGGATATTGTTGTTCAAGGTGTCAATGGGCGTCTTACAAGTATTCAAGACATAGCTGGCTATTACGATCCTTTACAATATCCTCTTCTTCTGTCATATGGTACATATGGCTGGGATATTAATACTCGGAATCTTGATGGAACTCGACTTACATGCTTACACTACTATTCCTTCATCTTACAGGTTAGCAACGATGTTATTAAATTATTATACTTACGTAATATGAATATTTAAAGAACAAATTACATTTAAAATAATGGTTCAAATAAAAATTCATATCAGATAAGAAGAAATTCTTCATCACTATTGCTTCGTGGAGGTCGTTTGCTACAACAATACGTTGTTGACAACTATGTCAAGATCGAAACACATAGGCTACGGTGGATACGCACAAATCAACACAATATTCGTTCAGAACTTTATCAAGGGCTTCAAGATTGTTTACAAGTTGGTGAAAATATGCAGGTCTGTTGTACTAATTACCAATTCATCATGTTTGATAATATAATTGCTATTAACTTATTACATGCTTATAACAATCACATAATGCAGGAAATATTGGTCGTAGATTTATACTTCCATCATCTTTCATCGGTAGTCCACGTGATATGTACCAAAGATATCAAGATGCTATGACTATGGTTCAAACATATGGAAAATCAGACTTAATGTTGACAATGACATGCAATCCATATTGGAATGAGAGAAAGAATCAATTACTACCTGGCCAACTACCTCCAGACCGTCCAGATCTAATAACAAGGGTGTTCAGAGCAAAATTTGAAGAATTTAAAAAAGATATTGTGGAAAGAGGTGTTTTAGGAAAGGTTATATCATATTCATATGTCATCGAGTTCCAAAAGAGAGGATTACCACATGCTCACATGTTGGTAATATTTGAAAACATTGACAAGCTGCGTAATCCAGATGATTTCGATTCAGTTGTGTGTGCTGAAATACCATCAAAAACAGAGAAACCCAAACTTTACGAATCAGTTGCCCACCACATGATACATGGATCATGTGGATTATTCAATCCTAATAGTTCATGTATGTCAGATGGTATCTGCAAAAAAAAATTCCCCAAATCATTTGCACCATACACTACTCGAGGAAATGATTCATACCATATATATCGTAGACGTGAAGGTGCTCAAGTGTTGGTAACCACTAACAATCAAGCAATGATTGATAACGGTTGGATTGTCCCATACAATCCATGGCTATTGATAAAGTATGATTGCCATATAAATGTTGAAGTTTGCGGTGGGATAAAATGTGTCAAGTATATATACAAATATATTCATAAAGGACCGGATAGAGTGGCATTGGAATTACGTAATGGGAATAACTCTAATGAAATACAACAATACGTAGATGGAAGATGGATTTGCGCACCCGAGGCACTATGGCGAATTTATTCATTTGAACTTAGCCGGATGTATCCTTCAATAATCAGATTACAAGTGCATTTGCCAAATCAACAGTCAATCACTTTTAACTCAATTCAACGTGTAAGTGATATACTTGCAAATTATCACAATTCAAAGACCATACTCACAGAATTTTTTGTCATGAATTGTGATCCTACATTGACAGGAAAATATTTGTACCGTGAATTTCCACAACACTACGATGGATAAAAACTCAAAATAAATGGGCTCTACGAACAGGAATGAATAAAGTTGTCGGGAGAGTATATGTGTTAGTTCCGGACCTTATCGATGAGATTTTAAAGATGACAAAACATTTCAGACCGGATCGATATAAATCAGATTGACCAGATCGATCGGACAAAACAGACCAAGATGACAAAACATTTCAGACCGGATCGATGGAAATCAGGCATACCAGATCGATCGCGCAAAACAGAGCAAGCTGATAAAGTATATCACATATCAGACCGGATCGATGGATTCCAGACTGACTAGATCGATACTTCAGATCGATCTCAATCTTTATCAGATCAAAGCAGTCAAAGATACATAAAGGATGGCTTCTCAGTCCGAACCATTAACGGTCATTTATTGTAGCATTTAATGCTGTAATTAATGCTACAAAGGATCAAAAGTCGAAGATTGCCATTAAAGGTAAGAAGACAAAGAAGAGCTATACCTGACAGTCGCCGAAAGCATACACCAGAACGGCAAGAGTCCTGAAGAAGAAGACTGTAGCTTTCTCAGAGTTTAAAAAGAGTCAAAATCGCACATTAAGGGAAACAATGCCGTTGCTACCCTCAACTATAAAAGGATGCAACAAAAGGAAGACATAGACTGGGGATTCCAACTCACGCTGATCAATTGAAAAACACACAAGAAAGCATCTGCACACGCTTACAAAGTTCAGAAGCTTTCGAGCTGAAGTTATTTATTTAAGCGCAATTACTTTGTAACATTTGATCATTGTAGGATCACTGTGCGCATTGTGTATTGAAAAATAGAAGTGAGCAACTTATTGTAACTGTCAGACAGAGTGTGTCTGAGCAGGTTGAGTGACTAGGAGTTTCAGACTGGTAGTGAGGTAAATCCAGCCTGAATCGGGTTTGTACAACAGGATTGTATAAATCAAAGTCTTCTAGTATAAACCTTCCTTAATTGGAAGAAGGGGAGACGTAGAAGGATTACACCACCTTCGAACTTCCAGAAACATATCCTGTGTCTCATCCTTCTGCACTTAGCCATCGAGCCGTTCTTACTTTTACAAGAGCAGACCGTTTCCGCACTCACCTTTTTAGTGGTCTCTTCTGTTCAAAGAGTTGATTAAGTAACAGATTTCTTTCACTAATCCGAAAGAATTCACAAGGGATAAATTTTATAAGGAGTGTTCATTCACCCCCCCCCCCCCCTCTAAACACTTCGGACCGATCCTAACAAGTGGTATCAGAGCAAGGTCATCTTAATCAGCACAAAGACTAAGCTGATGGCATCATTCAACAAAATCCCCATGTTCTCAAAAGAAGACTATGATGACTGTAGAATCAGAATGCAAGCTCATCTGGCAGCTCAGGGTGACGATATGTGGTTCGTCATCACTGATGGACCAATGAAGATCTTAAAAATCAATACAGCAGTAGCCATCTCTGATGGAGAACCACAAATGGTGGAAAAAGATAGATCCCTCTGGACGAATGAGGAAAGAAAGAAAGCAAATCTCGATAATGTGGCCAAAGACATCTTGTTCAAGACTTTGGACAAGAACATGTTCAGCAAAATCAAAATGTGCTCTACTGCCAAAGAAATTTGGGAGAAGATAGCACAGCTATGTGAAGGCAACGACCAGACCAAAGAAAACAAGTTAACTGTTGCTCTTCAAAGATTTGAGAGCATAAAGATGAAAAGTGGAGAAACTCTAAATGAGTTTGATGAAAGAGTCACCGGCATCATAAATGAACTGAATGGTCTGGGGAAGGAATATTCTAACAGAGAGATCGCTCTGAAAGTAATGAGAGCTCTGCCAAAGGAATGGGATGTAAAGACCATTGCTATGAGGGAATCAAAAGACCTTAACAAGGTTGAACTTCATGATCTGTTTGCAGATCTTAAGGCCTATGAGTTTGAACTAATAAGCAGAGGTGAAGCAGAACCATTCATCTCTCAACCAAACAAGGCCCTGGCAGCCACTCCAGACCAGATCGCTTCAACATCAGACCGATCTGCTGAACAGATGAGTAACGATGCTATGTCATTATTTATCAAGAAATTCGGTAAATTTATGTCTAAAAATAAGAGGAACTTCAAACCCTCTCATCATTATAAATCAAGAAAAGATGATACTGTTAACGATCAGGCTTGCTACAATTGTGGTAAGACCGGACACTTCATTGCAGATTGCACCAGACCGAAGAAAGAAGAACGGAAAGAGAAGCATCGTGACGATAGAAAGAAGAAGCACTACAAAGACCGCAAGAATCATGGAAAATCCCAAAAAGTCCTAGTAGCTGAAGAAGGAAACAGCAAATGGGCTCAGACAGACTCAGACTCGGAAAGCTCTGAATATTCTTCCAGCGAAAGCGAAGAAGATATTCAATGTCTTATGGCAGACGAAGAAATGAGTCAGACAGACGAGGTATATGATCTTGACTCAAATGAATTTACACGAGAAGAGCTCATGTCCGCACTGCAAGACATGGCTAATGATTATAGGATCTTAGCTGAATCATTTGAGAAGAATAAAGCCAAAATCAGTACTCAAATGGATGAGCACAACAAACCAAGCTGCTCTGAGCAGGGTGAGTGCAAAAATCTCCAGATCGAGCTGAATAAGCTGAAAATCTCTTATGATCAGCTCCATGAAGAAAATAAGAGAATTAGCACACAAAATGCTAAGCTCTCACATATATTCAAAACATGGACAAAATCCAGAACATCCTTGGAAGAATTACAAGAGGTTCAAAGAAACGTCGGTGATTTCACCGGCATAGGCTTTGACACCAAAGAATGCACCAAAGATGAATCTGAGCTGTTGCTGGTAAAGAATCAAGTCAAACAAATGGCATTTGTTAAATCCAGCACAGTATATGAAACTGAAGCACCTAAGATTCAAACAGGAGTCTCTTACGAGAATCAAAATCTGAGAAAAGGAATTGGTTATGTTGACCAAGCCAAAGAAAAGGCACCAGCAAGATTTGCGTCTATCAGACCAAATCCAAAGGTGCAAGATCGAAGGCAAGGAAGACAATACAATTACTATAACTCAAAACCGATTCAACGAAGATATAGACTACCTTATGAGAATCAAAGGTTATCACAGCGCACACATTATCACACACAGCATCGAAACAGACCAGCACACAGCACACCCTACACACACAAGCCATTGAAGCTGATACAGGTGTGGGTTCCCAAAGGGCTAATCCGTTCTGGACCCAAATAGGATTGGGTACCAACAATAATTATATTTGATGACAGGTACCGAAGAAACTCGCATCAGACTGGTATTTGGACAGTGGGTGCTCCCGTCACATGACTGGAAACATCGAGCTGCTGTCTGAAGTGACAGAATGTATTGGACCCAAAATTATTTTCGGAGATAACTCAAAGGGTAAGACCGTGGGCAAGGGTAAGATTGTCCATGGTAACATTATTATCAATGATGTGCTGTTAGTTGAAAATCTGTGCTATAATCTGATTAGCATAAGTCAACTCTGTGATAATGGTTATGCTGTAGAATTTCATAAACACACTTGCACTGTTAAATCATCAGAAGATATAACCATGCTCGTAGGAATCAGGAATGGAAACACTTATAAGATTAACTTGAATCATGCTCAACCTGATAATCCTACTTGCTTCATCGCTAACAATGATAATAAACATTGGCTGTGGCATAACCGCTTGAATCATATCAACTTTAAGACCATTGCTAGCCTGTGTAAACATGATTTAGTTATCGGTCTGCCCAAGATCGATTTTGCTAAGGATAAGATCTGCGAAGCTTGCCAAATGGGCAAACAGATCAGATCATCCTTCAAAAACAAGAATGCCAAATCCTCCTCCCGCTGTTTAGAATTACTGCATATGGACTTGTTTGGTCCTATACCAATAACAAGTTTAGGGGGAATGCGGTATACTCTTGTTGTTATTGATGATTACTCACGCTTTACATGGACTATATTCTTAAGCAGTAAAGATCAGACCGGTCCGAAGTTGATCAAGCTGCTGAAACGCACTCAGAACGAGAAATCATCCAGCATAGACAGGATTCGAAGTGACAAAGGGACTGAGTTTTCAAATCAGAATCTTGAATCCTTTCTAGAAGATCATGGAATCAAGCATGAGTTTTCAGCTGCTCGAACTCCTCAACAGAATGGAGTTGCAGAACGAAGAAACAGAACGCTCAAGGAAGCAGCAAGAACAATGCTTGCTGATTCTGGAATCTCTCAAAAGTTCTGGGCAGAAGCTGTAAATACTGCTTGCTACACTCAAAACCGATCTCTCACTCCATATGAAATATGGACTGGTAACAGACCATCTGTTTCTCACTTTCATGTATTTGGCTGTAAATGCTTCGTTCACAACAATGGTAAGAGTCATCTTACAGCATTTGAAGCTAAGTCAGATAATGGTATATTCTTAGGATATTCATCAATTAGCAAAGCTTATCGAGTTTTTAATAATCGAACTTTAACTATAGAAGAATCTGTTCATGTAGTCTTTGATGAAACTTTATGTGTTGAGGGCAACAAAGAATCAATTCAAAATCAGATGGAAAATATCCATCTCGAAGCTAACAGTGATGATGAGATTGTAGCTAACAGGTCAAGAGACAATCCACCAGAACCAGAATTACCAGACAGACCGGATCCAGGCTTTGAAGAAACTTCAGATCGAGCTGATCCGAATGCTCCTGACTCAAATATTAAAACAGATGCTGATCATGTTGTTACTGTTCATCCGACCGGACCAGACAATCAGAGTCAAGCTATCGATGGACTAAGAAGCATCCACCTAATTTAGTGATTGGTAGTCCTTCTGCACCAATCAGAACCAGAGGACAGATGATGGATGAGTTCACTCATGCTGCCTTCATCTCTACTCTGGAACCCAAGAAGATCGATAAAGCTCTGACTGACTTCAACTGGATTAAAGCAATGCAAGAAGAGCTTATTCAATTCGAACAAAATCAAGTTTGGAGTCTAACCCCCAGACCAAGCGATCTGCCTGTTATTGGAACCAGATGGGTCTTCAGAAATAAGCTAGACGCAGATGGAACTGTGGTTAGAAACAAAGCCAGACTGGTGGCACAGGGATTCAGACAAGAAGAAGGAATCGACTTCGATGAATCATTTGCACCAGTCGCCAGACTTGAAGCTATCCGAATCTTTCTTGCTTATGCTGCCTTTAAAGACTTCAAAGTATATCAGATGGACGTTAAGAGCGCCTTTCTTAATGGAAAGCTTCAGGAAGAAGTCTACATTGAGCAACCACCTGGATTTCAGAACCATTTGTATCCCAATCATGTATATCTACTGAATAAAGCAGTGTATGGTCTGAAACAAGCTCCAAGAGCCTGGTATGACACTCTATCTCAATTTCTGCTGAACCATGATTTCCAGATCGGCTCAGTAGATAAAACTCTATTTAAATTCATTAAGGGGGAACATACCCTATTAGTTCAAATTTATGTTGATGACATAATATTTGGGTCAACTAACCCCAAATTGTGCGAGAAATTTTCTAAGTTAATGCAGGGACAGTTCGAGATGAGCATGATGGGAGAATTGTCATTCTTTCTGGGTCTGCAAGTAAAACAGCTCAACAATGGCATTTTCATCAATCAGGCCAAGTATACCAAAGAGCTCCTCAAGAGATTTGGAATGGAAACATGCTCAACTGCATCAACTCCAATGAGTCCAACAATCAAGTTAGACAAAGATGAAGGGGGAACGGCAGTTGAAGTAACCATGTATAGAGGACTAATCGGATCGCTATTGTATCTTACAGCGAGCCGGCCTGATATTATGTTTTCAGTCTGTATGTGCGCCAGATTTCAGTCAGAACCAAAGCAATCACATTTTATTGCTGCCAAGCGTATTCTGAAATATTTAAAAGGATCTCAGAACGTTGGTCTTTGGTACTCCAAAGATTCAAACTTCAGCTTGATCGGGTATTCAGACGCAGACTACGCTGGGTGTAAGATCGATCGTAAAAGCACCAGTGGAACATGTCAATTCCTAGGTGAAAGATTGATTTCTTGGTTCAGTAAGAAGCAGACATCAATTGCCACATCCACAGCTGAAGCAGAATACCTAGCCGCTGGAAGCTGTTGTGCTCAAATGCTCTGGATTCAACACCAGCTCAAAGACTATGGCATCCAAGCTGTTGACTCTCCGATATTTTGCGACAACACAAGTGCAATCGCTATAACGTATAATCCAGTTCTGCACTCTCGAACAAAGCATATTGATATAAGACATCATTTTATTCGAGATCATGTTGGCATAAAGGAAATTCGGATCGAGCACATTTCAACAGAGCAGCAAGCAGCAGACATCTTCACTAAACCGCTTCCTGAGGCTAAGTTTAATTATTTCCGTCAAATTCTTGGTTTAATTGACTTATCTTAATTAGTTTAGATGTTTTTATTCTTTTCGCACTTGAAGATTTTTTTTTGTCACAACAGATCGATAATACAATGTTCAGAAAGACACAGACCGGTCCGAACTTTCAGACCGATCCTTGTCAGTCTGGTTTTATCCTATGATCTGTCTGGATAATAAAAACAGCTCGGACTGATTGACCATTTTAACTAGTTGTACTTTAACCGCCTTATCTTTCTTTATCCTGACCGTTTATTTTGAATTATTTAATTCTCAGTCTTGGAGATAAAGACACGTGTCTTCTCTCTCCTATTTAGCGGGCTGAACATTTCATACTTGTTCACTTTTTACAATTTACCGCTTTCTACCTTCCTACTCTCTCACTCTCTTACTCTTCGCACTTCCTTTAAACTCTTTTTAAATGGCTACCATCACTCATAACTCACTCTCCGTTGAGTTTGATGACATTTACAGGGCAGAAGATGCTGCGATGGTGTCCATTTTTAGAGCCCTGGAATCATCTGGTTTAAGGAACTTCTTGGAATGCGGAACAGTTGTTTATGAATCAGAAATCCGCGAGCTGTTCGCCAACGCCATCTCCCGGAAGACATCCATTTCTACTACTGTCCAGGGCAAATCTTTCGAGATCTCGCCAACAACGATGGCCAAGACCTTTGGCCTCCCCAGTTCCGGACTGACAGAGTTCGGACAGACTCCTCAAGCGTCACTCTTAGATCTTCAGGGGAAGATTTCTATTTCTGGCCAACAATTGCAACCCTCCTTTAAGAAGAAGGAAATGCTCTTCCATTTCCAGGTGCTGTGCGAAGTGGTAGGCAAGCCACTTTTGGGTAAAGCAGGAAGCTTCGATGCTGTAACCGCCGAAAAGTTCAGGGCCATGGCGGCTATTGTATCCGGCCAGAAGATAAACTGGTCCATGATTTTGTTTGGAGTACTGCTGGAAACAGTGATTGCATCCAAGCACGCCGTATGTTTTGCTGTTCCTCTCAGCAAGCTCTTGGAGTCCTTAGGCCTCGAGCTGAGCAAGCCGTCTGCTCTCCGTCCCTTTAAGATCCTTAACTCCAAAGGGCTTGCACTACTGAAGTCCAAGAGTGCTCCGCCTACTCCTGCTACTCTGGCTGCAGTCAAGGTTGAGCAGGACGAGGAACCAGTTGCTGTGCGCAAACCTCGGGTCAAGCGGAAGCTGACCATTCAGACTGACTCAGAAGCCACCCAGTCTGCTCACTCATCACCAACCAAGCCACTTCCCAAAAAGCCACGAACCCAGATTACCAAACCAGCCAAATCTCTACCTCCACCCATACTACCACCCTCTAAAGCAACCCCTGCCCCTCAACCTTCCACCCAGCTTTCACAAGCTTCAACCCCTGCACCCAAAGTCACCCTTAGAATTCCCTCTGCCAATCCCGTGGTCAAAGGGATAGTTATCACTGAGTTGGGAGACTATACCCAATCAGGGATTAAGTCCCCTTCCTCCACCGGCAAGGGAAAAGCCATTCTCACCGAACCCCTCTCTACTAAACCCAAATCTGCAGCGCAGACTGCTATCGACATCGCTATGGAGGATGTTGATGAGAGGCTAAAGGAACTCATTGTGGTTTTTGATGAATATGTCCAGTACCGGACTATCAACCACATTGAGCTGTTCTACGGTAAGTTGCACAGATTGAAGAAAATGGAAGATGAAGCTCTGAAAGGAACAGAGACTGATGATGTTCGACTTGCCGTGCAGCGCAGAGATTTATTTATGGCAAAACACAGATTCAGACTGGCTAATCTGCTTCTTGTTGCCAAAAAGAAGAACTTCGATCCACTTGCTCCAACTGCCAGAGATGATGGGGCTGTGATTGCTCAACTCGAGATGGATGTTCATGCTCTATCCTTAGCTGTCCGTTTTCAACGACAGAAGCTAAGTATCTCCACTCCAGCCACAAGCCCGGATCATCCTTCTGCAAGCAAGACTCTGGCAGAACCATTTATCGAGGTTATTCCTTCTGATGCAGCACAACAGACAGAGGATCAGCCTGCAGAGCACGTACCAGACCAGACAGCGGAGCAGCCATTGTCTAATGCTCCGTCTGCAACAGATGATGAACCAATGAATGTTCTGTTGGACTCTCCGACAACATCTATTCCATTGAAGTCATCAGCCTCCCGTGCACAACCCAGTCCAGCTGAAGCATGTGCAACAACTGAAGTACCAGACCTCATCGATCCGGATTTCGTGGTATCTACAGTGGTTGCAGCTCTCCAAGTTGAGGAACTTCCCAGTCCCCACTCTCCTCCGGGACCATCAGATGAAGATTTGGCCTTCATTCAAGGTTTTTCTTCGGATCTGGTCACTCTGATCCGATCCGATCCGAAAGTCATCAAGCTGCCATTTCTTCCATCGTGCCGATTGCTGAAGAAGATGACCATGCCATGTCATCATCAGATCACTCTCCCAGCAAGCTATCTGATGCACCTCCATCCCTGGCACGGACTATCCAGCACTTTTCTGATACCTGTCTGTCCTTGACTCAACGCATTTTAGAAGTTCATCAAGGTCAGAGGGTCACAGCCTTGGACTTTGCTTCCTTCAAAGAGAAGATGAATGCCAGTATCGGAAGCCTTCAGCGCGGCATAAACGATCTATTTTCTCAACAGGCCTCTTACAAGAACAGCCTGAGAAAAGAGCAGATCGAGCTAGCCACTGAAGTCAGAGCATCCGTTGCCAATTCCCTCCGCGCTCAAGACGTTCGTCTTGACGCTATCAGCGCGCAGCTAGCACAAGTTGTCGACTTCTTCAAGAGATTGCTGCTGACAAAAAGGGGGAAAAGAAGATAGACTTCAGGCCGCCTTCTAGAAAATAATATTTTCAGACTGTGTATTTTTAGGATTTTCTTGGTGATCAATAAAATCCTCGTTTAATTAAGTCTGTGTTCATTTATTTTGAACCTCATCATAAGGCTTAATAATAAAGATTTAATCGATTCAACTTAATGAAGTTCATTTATTTTGAACAAAGAAGTAATCGATCCGAAAGCATTCGCTTCAGAGCTCTTATCAAGACTGGTTAAAAAGACTTAGAAGCTAGGTTTTGTCATCATCAAAAAGGGGGAATTTGTTAGTTCCAGACCTTATCGATGAGATTTTAAAGATGACAAAACATTTCAGACCGGATCGATAGAAATCAGATTGACCAGATCGATCGGACAAAACAGAGCAAGATGACAAAACATTTCAGACCGGATCGATGGAAATCAGGCATACCAGATCGATCGCGCAAAACAGAGCAAGCTGATAAAGTATATCACATATCAGACCGGATCGATGGATTCCAGATTGACTAGATCGATACTTCAGATCGATCTCAATCTTTATCAGATCAAAGCAGTCAAAGATACATAAAGGATGGCTTCTCAGTCCGAACCATTAACGGTCATTTATTGTAGCATTTAATGCTGTAATTAATGCTACAAAGGATCAAAAGTCGAAGATTGCCATTAAAGGTAAGAAGACAAAGAAGAGCTTACCTGACAGTCGCCGAAAGCATACACCAGAACGGCAAGAGTCCTGAAGAAGAAGACTGTAGCTTTCTCAGAGTTTAAAAAGAGTCAAAATCGCACATTAAGGGAAACAATGCCGTTGCTACCCTCAACTATAAAAGGATGCAACAAAAGGAAGACATAGACTGGGGATTCCAACTCACGCTGATCAATTGAAAAACACACAAGAAAGCATCTGCACACGCTTACAAAGTTCAGAAGCTTTCGAGCTGAAGTTATTTATTTAAGCGCAATTACTTTGTAACATTTGATCATTGTAGGATCACTGTGCGCATTGTGTATTGAAAAATAGAAGTGAGCAACTTATTGTAACTGTCAGACAGAGTGTGTCTGAGCAGGTTGAGTGACTAGGAGTTTCAGACTGGTAGTGAGGTAAATCCAGCCTGAATCGGGTTTGTACAACAGGATTGTATAAATCAAAGTCTTCTAGTATAAACCTTCCTTAATTGGAAGAAGGGGAGACGTAGAAGGATTACACCACCTTCGAACTTCCAGAAACATATCCTGTGTCTCATCCTTCTGCACTTAGCCATCGAGCCATTCTTACTTTTACAAGAGCAGACCGTTTCCGCACTCACCTTTTCAGTGGTCTGTTCTGTTCAAAGAGTTGATTAAGTAACAGATTTCTTTCACTAATCCGAAAGAATTCACAAGGGATAAATTTTATAAGGAGTGTTCATTCACCCCCCCCCCCCCCCTCTAAACACTCCGGACCGATCCTAACAATATGTTGTGTCACCATCTGAAGGTTAAAGATTCTATCTGCGTATCCTCCTAAACAATATTAGAGGTCCTAGGTCTTTTGAAGAATTGATGACCATGAATGACATCATGTGTCCAACATTTAAACAGGCTGCTGAAATACGAGGATTACTTCAACATGATGATTATGTCCGTCGATGTCTTCAAGAAGCGTGTTCAGTAAAAATGCCATCCTCATTGCGAAGATTATTCGTCTCAATATTGGTATTCTGTCAACCAGCACGAGTTCGAGAACTTTGGAATGAGTTCCACCCATACATGTCCGAGGATTATGGTCGTTCAAATTCATCAAACAATTATTTCATCACAAATAAATTGTTTCTTGAACTACGAAGATTGTTACATCAATATAAAAAGAAACTTGATGAGTTTGACTTGCCCCCAATAAGTTTAGAGTTTTTAGATGAGTCGCCACTCCCTAGGATAATTGAGGATGATCTTTCTATTCCAATCCCAGAGGAAGATTTGAGATCCGTTCAAATTTTGAATTCTCAACAACTACTGGCTTTTGATACTATCATTCAAAATATTATGTGCAATCATTCAAAACTCTTTTTCATCGATGGTCCAGGAGGAACTGGAAAAACTTTCCTATACCGCTCAATACTAGCTCATCTAAGAAAGAATGGTAAAATAGTAATTGCGGTTGCAACTTCTGGAATAGCCGCAACATTGTTACCAGGTGGAAGAACGACACATTCACGTCTTAAAATTCCTCTTAGGCCAACATCAGAAACGCTTTGCAAAATCGAAAAACAAAAAGATCTCGCCGAATTAATAAGACGGGCATCAGCTATAGTGTGGGATGAGGCTCCCATGGTCGTTATGCTTTTGAATCTGTCAACAAAACATTTCAAGATGTTATGGAAAACACGTTGCCATTTGGAGGAAAAATTATGATTTTCGGTGGAGACTTTCACCAAGTTCTACCGGTTGTTAAACGAGGATCAATACGGGAGCAAATTGCTGCAAGCATTTCGAGATCAACATTTTGGAATTGTGTCAATATCGTTCACCTCCAACAAAATATGAGATCTGCACTCGATATTGAGTTCTCACAGTTCCTTCTGCGAATAGGTGATGGACTTCAACCTTCAGTAAATGGTGATTTTATAAAATTACCAGAATCGATGATCATACCTTGGGAAAATGAACAATCAATTTTGCAATTGATTTATTCAATTTTTCCAAATATGACAGAACATGTGAATGATTCAAATTACATGGTTGACAGAGCCATAATTACCCCCAAAAATATCGATGTGGACAAAATCAATGAGATCCTCATTTCATTATTTCCTGGTGAAGAAAGAGAATACACATCTTGGGATTCTGTAGAAGAAGACAAAAACAACATGTTCCAAGAAGAGTTTTTAAACTCTCTTAGTCCAAGCGGATTGCCACCACATAGAATTTTATTGAAAAATGGTTGCCCTATTATGCTATTGAGAAATGTTGCACCTGAACTTGGTTTATGTAACGGGACAAGGTTGATATGTCACAATTTAGGAAGAAACTTCATAGATGCAGATATCATAACTGGACCTCGCAAGGGTATACGATATTTTCTGCATCAAATGCCTTTGAAAAGTGAAGATGATTCTGGATTACCATTTTAGTTGACACACAAACAATTCCCAATAAGATTGAGTTTTGCTCTCACAATAAACAAAGCACAGGGGCAAACAATACCAAATATCGGCATCTTTCTACGCAATCATGTATTCAGCCATGGCCAACTATATAAGGCTCTTTCAAGGGGAGTTTCGCAACAATGCACAAAAATCTTAGTAAAAGAAGGCAAATTAGAGCGGCGTTCCGGTGTGTATACAAGAAATGTTGTTTACAATGATGTTCTTTTACAAAATAATGAAACATAAAAATGTGAGACATTGTGATTTTTTTCTAAATAATAAAACAAAATCTTTGTAAGAGGTGTATACACTCATTTAAATTAACTTGATATATACAGGTGACCACCTAACTATCTCCACAAGCTTTGATGTTGATAGAACAATTACTGCTGAAGATGCAAATAATTCTTCCGAAGATCGACAAAGTGGGATGTATTTGAGTATCATGAATCAAAAAGTATGTTTTGTTTACATTATATTTTATTCCATATATCAAAATTATATTTTATTCCATATATCAAAAATTATTTATTAGCACTGAATTTAGATAAATTTAAATATAACATCGAATTACAAATTTAAAGCCTATAGGTGAAAATATTTTGCCTGTGATGGAAAACTACACTTAGGGTGAAGGCTTATGACTTTGGGCGATGGATTATAATATATGTACGAAAACCAAAGCGACATATTTTAAGCAAGTTCATTACATGCTACTTCGTCTCTAATTTCTATTGAACATGATAATCCAATGATGTATTTTATACTGCAAAAAGAGTTGCTTGGATTGAAGGATGGGATCTAACAGATATATGTTCACAAATACTTATTGTGTTCTTTCATATGTATCATGTAAACATCTATTATAATTTTATTAACTATCTCATTTTCATCAATTGTGTAGAACGGTATTTCATCAAGAAGACATATGGAAGAAAGTACATTATTCAGGTATACATATTACTTTATTGTATTTTGTATTTCACATTGATTAACTGATATATTTTCTTTTATTTACACAAAAATAATATGATATGCCAATGATATTAATATAAAAGTGGTAATAATAGAATACATTTTACTAATTCCATTTATATCGAGCCTCCTATGTATATATTTTTTAATTCCATTAAATCATATGCTTTCAGTTCTATGACCAATATAAATTAAGTGAGATCGTGAAGATTACTTAAATTTCGATTACACCAAGTTACACTTTCATATATATTTACAGTAATTACATTCTACAAAATTTTTAAATCTAATCTATTTTAATTTTACGCAGATATGAATTCAATTTATGGAAAAGGAAACTTGCTTGCTTGATCGATGTTTACGTGCTTATGAACTTGGTAAAATTAGATTCAACGTAGAACTGAATCATGATCCTACAAGGGAGAACATTAATAATTTGAAAATTTCTTTCGAACATCTCTTGCTATTAAACTTATAATCGTTTGCTTACGTAATTTATGGTTCCATAGATTGTTTTTTATGTGGTTCCATAGATTGTTTTTTTGGTTTAAGTGCTCGGTGATTGCTATATTTTACCATATATTAGATTTGATTATTTCGTCTCACATTTCAGTTTTGGTATGTTGCACATTTTGATTGGTGTTTTATTTTGTTTATTTAATAATTTCTTAATACTGTATTCAATTTTTAATTATTAACCAATGTGTATACCTTATGTATTTTGTTACACATTATCAACGCGTATATCTCATGTATTACGTTACACACGCAACGCGTGTGCATCGGTTGCTAGTGTTAATAATTTAAAAGCCCATTAATATCCCTATTTTAACTCATCCTTCAACACAATTTTTTACAACAAAAAATAGGTTTGCCATTTACCGTTGTGGTTAACGGGTTGATCTGGTCCGGAATCGGCCGGTTCTGGATCCGATAATCCCAGAACCGGTCCGATCCGTTAAGAAACCGGATCGAATCCGGTTCCTGGTTGGACCAGTTCCAACCCGGAACCGATTTTTCGAATTTTTTTTTTTCGAAATTTCGAATATATATTAGAATTAAAAAATAATGGATCCGGTTCCGGTTCAGCCCATACTCGGATCAATTTGGAACCGATCCGGCCCGATATCTTACCGTTTTTGGACTGGTTCGGAACCGATTAGCCCGCTTCCAGTTCCGAACCGGGCTAACCGGTCCGGTTTTGGGCCGGTCCGGATTGACCCGGCCCGTTTAGCAGTTCTAGTTGTACGCATGCTTTTGAATAATTGGATTTCAAATTTCAACTTAGTGACTCACCTTCAGGTTTCGAAAGGTGTATATCTCTATTATTGGCTTTATTGTTTTTATATGCTAGTATATGAACATTTATAGATTTGAATTAAATTTGGATATTTTGAAGGTGAAATGTTTGAAAACTGGAATGTGTATTTGGGTGTTTTGTGTATTTGGGTGTTTTGTGGTTTGAATTATATAGTTTATGTTATGTGTTTGTAATCTTATCCTAATGAAATTCATCATATTCAATATACGAAAATATTGTGTTGGACATATTTTTTTGCAGTTTACTTTAGAATTTAATTTAATTTAAAATGTATATTAGTGTAGAATTTTTTTGTTATAAAACTTTAAGACTAACAAACTCATTTGTTATTGTAGGCTATTGATTATAATGTTTAGTGCACATATTATTAAGCGGTTAAAAAAAAACTCTCTATTTTTACCATAAAACAAACGATGACCAAATAAATGCAATTAATTCTTCACCTCTCTTCCTAAATCTCTAACATCTGAAGTTGAAAAAGTTGATATTCAATGAACTAGTAATGGAAATTAGAACGTGATCCCGGGTTATGTTTGTCAATATGGTCATATCCCCTTGATATGCGTGATGATATTCGAAAGGATTATATAAAAATAGGACTATGTCAACAAAAATTGAGTATACACCCATCACATATGCAAGTCAAAAGCGGCATTCAGATTGTTTAATATTGAGGATATTTGTACTCTAGCTCAAAAATTCTATCCTCAAGATTTTACTGGAATTGAGATAGATACTTTGAGACGAGTTAGAGCATTATGAGTACGTTGTGGTTCCTCATGTAGATTTTCAGAATATTGATTCTCTTTCTGAACTATGCCAAGTATTGATTGAAACAAGAAAGTTTGAGCACTTCTTTTTGGTGGATAGATTGATTCCATTAGATATTGACTACAGAGATATCATTTTTAGCTATGAATCTTGTTAAGACATCACTCCGTAATAAGATGGACAATGATTTTCTCACAGATTACATGATTGTTTATATTGAGTGAGAGTTTGTTGATTCAGTAGATGTTGAATCTATAATAAATGAGTTTGACAAGAAGTCTCATAGAGTAAAATAGAGTATCAATGAAGTTTTTTTTATTGTATTTATGGTGTTTTAAATTTGTTACCTATTTGACTTGTTCATCTATATATTTGGTTAAAATATTATACATTATGCTATCTAATTTATAGCGCACTAGTTTTTGACCAACGGATTTATTCATATAAAAAAATATGAGTTGCATTTAATTCATAAATCGTGGTGTAGTTGGTCTTGAGCTTTCTTATCATCCAGGTACAGTTTCATATAGGTTTCGAATTGTTTCTGCAGTGAAGAATTTCCCCCAATGACGTCTTGCTCTTGTACCAATTTGTGACGAGTCTTTGCTCGGGATCTCGTTATGGACCTTTTTATCGTGAAAAGTGGTGGGTGCCCACTAACGGCCATTCCTGGCTCGGCTCCGATAACCCAATCCCGGGAGGAGTCGGTAGTTGGGCACTGGATCCCTTCGGACCTCGAGAATGTGTGACGTTGGGTCGGAGTTTGGTGATGTCACTTGCGAAGTAGAAGGAGATGGAGCCATAGAAGATATATGCCCAGGGGGAATGTTTGGACATAGAATCGAGTCCTTGTGAATGGGCAAAGCCAGGTGCTCTTATTTTACGACGGTAGGGACAGGTAAATCGTTCAATTCCGAGAGTTCGTGTTTGTTTGTTTTTCGGACATGGCGAAGTATGATTTGTGATCTGTGTGAGGCTCGTTTAAAGAGAACCTCTTTATCTTGTGAAACTGAGTTTGAGGAAAATTTATTTTGAACTATAAATCTGTGTTTCATATTTTCTGTCGTAAGTGTTCATGCTAATTAGCAACCTCCATAGTGTATTACCAATATTCAATAATGAGAGGTTCACTTCTAGCATTGTTTTGGGAAGTAGGATGATTTTTACTGTACTAATTCGTGAACTATGTCTGTCCTCGTTTCTTGTCTTCTTTCTATTCATGTTTCCTTTTAGTTCAAATGTAGCAAAAATAATTGAAGTTTTTGGTAATGAAGCTCATGTCTGTTCTGTGATATTGATATTCTTAGGAGTTACAAACAAGTAGACATTTTCTTCTGTTATTTAAGTAAACAAATATTCTTTTTCCATCTTCACTTCTTCAGTAACAATTAAGGAAAAGATAATATGCCTGATTGGTTAAAGAGGTTTATATTTTTCTGCAGGTTAGCCTGACATTATATTTATCAGCCAACTTAGGGTTCGTTTGGATTAAGTGATGGGATTATTAGTCTTTAGATTATTTATTTATCCTATGTTTACTTTGTTGTATAAAAAAATTTAATCCCACAATTTTATCACATTCTAATCCCACTTAATAATAAAAAGACATATTTACCATTTTCCCAGATTTTTTACTATTTCAAAATTTTAAAATTCCCGCCAAAAAATACAACTTATTTCCTACAACATTATTATTATTTATTGTATTTGTATTATTTTAATTTATATTATTATTATTATTATTATTATTATTATTATTATTATTATATATACATATATAAATAATAATATTAATCGATATATAATAAAAATAAATATAATATATATATTTAGGATATTATATTATTTTTATTATATATATACATAGTTTTATTATTATAGAGATTATATATTATATATAAAAGATATATAAAACTATTTATGATATTATTTAGATATTATATATATAAATAATAATATTAATCGATACATAATAAAAATAAATATAACATATATATATATATATATTATATTATGGTTATTATTATACATATAGTATATATATATTATTTAATAAAAAGAATTATTAGGATATATTTAGATATGGAGATTAGATTATTATATTATATATGTATTATTATTATATAGACACATATAGATTTTTATTATTAATATAGTATATGTCATCTATATAAATATTATATATAATATATATATATATATATATATATTATTATATAATTATTATTTTATAAAATAATAATATATACGTATATATAATAATTTATATATAATTAATATAATAATTATTAATATATGTATAATAATCTATATATATATAGATAATATTTATTATTATTTTTATTATCATTTATTTTTTTATTACTATTTGGTAATATAATTATTATAATTATAATTATAATTATTTTATTATAATTATATAATAAGAATAATAATAGTTATTATATATTATTAATATTAATGTTATTATTATTATGTTAAGGACATTTTAGTAATTATACCAAACAATAAATTTTATCAATCATCTTATCATCAAACCAAGCATCATATAACTTATCACACATTATTTTTACAATCATTTCATATTTTTAATCTTTACATTACTTATCACATCCTTCAAACCAAACGATACCTTACAGTCATTGTTTACGTGGAGTACAAACAGGGCCGAATCTATGTGGTCAACACTGGAAAAAAAAATTATAATCTTAAAATTTTTTTACCCTCCATTTTTTATGTTATTATTTTTTGCCCGAAGTTCTAGATTAGTCCCGAGTACAAAAAAATGTTTTTTTTTTTTAGCATATTTTTAACATGCTCTTTATGATTTATGTAGCAACTGTTTGCACATTATACATTTTGACAAACGTTACCAGAAGGCGGGCCATGGATGCTTTGGTATTGGATTATGCATATGTTGCTGTCATGGTAATTTATATTTTGTAACAAAAAAAAAAAAAACACCGAAATTCAAGTTCTCGAACTCAATTGTACATAGGTAGGGCAAAATTGACGTTCCAAAAATTTAGGGGACGAAATCATATTTCTTATATTATATAAATTTATAAAATATATATATATATAACAGAGGGGTGGTCATGGCCCCTTGGCCAGCCTTTTGGCTCTGAGCCTCTGCCACTGTTCGAACTCCTGGAAACCAAAGATCACAAATATTTTAGTATTTTCGGCCCTATCAATTTTGTCATCTCAAATTTCTTTGCAATTATGGGAGATTTCTTTTAGAATTGACTCATTGAGATAATGGCTGGATCTCTAGTTTTTGGAAGGTAGATTTTTATGCCATCTGAGGTTGAACCCTTGCTATGTCAGAAACTATGTTTGAGGATTAAAATGTGCTACAATAAACCCTTAGTGCAACGGTTAAAGTTCTTAGAGGTCACGAGTTTCATGTCAAGTAAACATAACTTCAAGTAGCTAAAAATTTAAAAATGTTTTCGCTCTTTTTGTACCCAAAGCCAGAAGTTACATTCGAGATCACTCTTTAAATTCTTTGAATGCCTTTTACAGGTATCCTTGTGGGATGGTATCTTCCCTTCTAAAGAACATGCCAAGTTTTGGATTCGCACAACAAACAAATACTGCCTCACTGACCAAGTAAGTGATAAGTTAATTCTTATCATTTTCACCAGCCAATTTTTGATTTGCCTCGACCTATTTTCTATCAGGGAAGTAATCCACGAGGTAATGACTATAAATTAACGTTGCATTGGCACATAATGCCGAAGACATAGTGATGAGTGGCTTCCGTTTGCCTGATGCGTATAGGTAAAAATATTATCTCGTGGCCACGAGCCCTTAGCTCAAGTGACATCAAGTCCTCAAGTGAGGATGGAGCTTTTGGATTCGACTTCTCACCCCATACCCCTATATATATATATATTATTTTTTTTAAATCAAACGGAATATAAGATGTATTTTGTTGCGTGAAGCATAAATTTCTCTGAAAATATAAACATGATGATGGTGAAAGAAGCAGAGTTGCGTATTTGATTTCTGTTGCACTTCGATTGGAGAAACATGTACGCTAATATTTGTTTGGGATAAGAGAGTACATTAATTGATGTGTGCTTCTCATGTCGGGCACACTAAAAAAATCCCTTTAAAATTTGGATGGTTCAATTATAGAGTACTTGCGTTTTATTTGCTATTAAAGTTGAATCATATATACCAACTATAGACATAATACCAATAATTTCACTAAATTGTGTAAGGTGTACGTTCCGCTTTCGATCTCGATTGATAACCTGCAATCAAGAAACAACACAATCACAGTATACAATTCCAATATAAAACATAAACTGGAATGCAAACAAGATTAAGGAATTAGGGCTCAGGTCGAGCTGGGTTTCCTTTCAACTGTCGTCACCGGGGAACCAAGGTATCGTATCCAACAGATGGAGACACACACTGCCCGAACACTGCCCGAAGACACTGCCCAAACCACTGCCGGAAGCACACAGCCACAAAAGCACCAAGCTTAACACACACGGCCAGCGTCTGAACCACTCACAACCGGAGCACAAAACTCACGGCCAACCACAGAGACACGAAGGAGAGGGGCGGACGAAAATACACCAAGTATTTTTCAGGTTTTCAGAGTGTTAGTTACCTCATCATTAACCATGCCAACTTAATAGCACCGAGGGAGACGAAGAGGAGGGGAGCAAGTCCCAAGGAGTTGGTCCAGCCGAAGAGGCGTGATGCGGGAAGCTTCTGGAGCAAGGTGGGAGACGAAGGGTGAGAGGCTGAGATGGGGAATGGGGGGCTCGGTTAGGGCTGCAAAGAAGAGGGGCCAAAGCCCAACAAATAATAGGTAGTGGTAATGGGCCAAAACCCAACAAATCTCCACCTTGGCACAATACCGGCTCCACCTCGACGTAAGGAAAACCCACTAGATGACTCATCATCGCCCAAAGGGTCCCCACAACACACAAAGCATTGTGTGGACCAAGTTCTTGTCATAGCACACAGCACAGACAAAGAACACAGACAATAACCAACACAAAGGAGGCTAAAGTCAATAACCGGGGTAACAATACTATAACACGCACACAGCAGTTATATACTATCAAAATAGTTAACACCAGTAATCAATCACCTGTATCAAAATTCAAAATTTTAAGACATGATTGTAGTTTAGAAATAGGTAAACACTTAGTTCCCATATCAGCAGGATTATATTCAGAAGGAATCTTTTCAAGATTAACTAATCCTTTAGCCACTACATCCCTAATGTAATGAAATCTAACATCAATATGCTTAGTGCGGTCATGAAAAACAGGATTCTTACACAATTGAATACCAGACTGAGAATCAGAAAATACCTCTACCTTACCTTCAAGCAAGCTAAGTTCAGAGATCAAACCTTTCAGCCAGACAGCTTCCTTCAAAGCTTCTGTTACAGCAACATATTCAGACTCCGTTGTCGACAAGGCAACGATATGCTGCAGCTGCGATTTCCAACTTATACATGCTCCACACAAAGTAAAAACATAAGAAGTAGTAGATTTTCTATTGCCCTTATCATTCGCATAATTAGAATCCACATAACCATTCAACTTAACACCATCAGCATATTTAGAAAAACATAAGCCATAATGCATAGAGTTTTTCAAATATCGCAACAACCACTTAACAGCATTCCAATGTACCACACCAGGATTAGACATATATTTACTTAAGCAGCTAACATCATAAGCAATGTCAGGTCTAGTGCTAACCATCAAATACATTATAGAACCAATAGCATTTGAATACGGTACATTTTTCATGGCATCAAAGTCAGCATCAGTTTTGGGACTTTGATCTTTACTTAGCACAAAATGAGCAGCTAAGGGCACGTTAACAGGTTTTGTATCAAACATGGAAAATTTCTTTAAAATTTTCTCTACATAAGAAGTTTGCTTTAACCAGAGAGTAGATTCCTTCCTATCTCTAACAATGTCCATGCCTAGGATTCTACTAGCATCTCCTAAGAACTTCATATCAAATTTATCACTTAGACAGTTCTTAATATGCTCAATGGATTTCAGACAAGGACTAGCAATCAACATGTCATCCACATAAATCAACAAGAAAACAGGCACTGGCATTTTATCCTTAAAATACAAGCAATGATCAAAAGAGCTTCTTTTAAATTTTAAGGTAAGCATGCATTCATCAAACTTCTTATTCCATTGCCTAGGTGACTGCTTTAGGCCATACAAAGATTTATTAAGCAAACAAACGTGATTAGGGTTCTTTGAGTCAACAAAACCATCAGGTTGTTTCATGTAAATCTTTTCATCTAAGTCACCATGCAAAAAAGCGGTTTTAACATCCATCTGTTTAAGTTCCCAATTAAAGTGAGCAACAAGTGATAATAAAATTCTCGCAGTAGTAAACTTAACAACAGGAGCAAAGATTTCAGTATAGTCAATACCCTCTCTTTGAGTAAAACCTTTTGCAACTAGCCTAGCTTTATATCTAACAGAATCAACTTCATTCTTTACCTTAAATAACCATTTGCAATCTACCAAAGAGCAATTAACAGGTTTAGGTACAAGAGTCCAAGTATGATTCACAACTAAAGAATGCATTTCATCTTTCATGGCACTAAGCCAATGCACAGCATTTTTAGATTTCAAAGCTTCATTATAGGTCTTAGGCTCACAATTATCAATAGACTCAAACATATTGAAAACATGCGATGTGAGGTGAAAATCATTAAACCTAGCAGGTTGTTTCACATTTCGCTTAACTCTATCCCTAGTCAACATATAATCATGCAGATCTTCATGTTCATCAGCAACCAATTCATTATGCACATGTTCGTCAACATTTTCATGCAAATTAGGTTCATTAACAGGCAAGTTCTCATGATTCATATTAGGGAGCACATCGTTTTCAATAACAGGGGTAACAATAGGCAAAGACTCCACCTTGCTCGGTGTAGCCTCAGACACACAGTCAGATTCAGGCAAAGATGGAAGCAAGCAAGGCATTTCAGATTCATTAAAAATGACATCCCTACTTATAATAGTTTTAAAACCAGGTTCACATCTTAACCAAAGCCTATATCCTTTTACACCCTCAGGATAACCAAGAAAGACGCACTTAACTGACCTAGGTTCAAGTTTGTCTCCTTTCCTATGCACAAATGATAGATAAAAAATACCTATTACCACCTTGAGTTGGGACAGGTGAAGGTCCCCAAACATCAGCATGCAGGTATTCAAGTATATCAGAACACTTAGTCACATTGGGGGAAGGGGAGATAGTGAATTTAACTCTTTGTTGTTTGCCTAACATACAGGAATCACAAAAAATCATGCAAGACAATTTATCCCTACCAAAACAATCATCCTTGTGTAAAATCTCTAATCCTTTAGCACTCATATGACCTAACCTTTTATGCCATAAATCAGTTAAATCATCTGACACAGAATTAGCACAGATTTTATCACAGACTGTTTTGCAAACATACAAATTCCTCCTATTCTCAGCTTTAAAAGCTACCAAAGACCCCCGCATAATTTTCATGCAACCATTTCCCCATTTACCCTCATAACCATCAGACTCTAAAGCTGCACATGACATCAAGTTATTGCACAAAGCAGGAACATGTCTAACATCTTTCAAAGTCACAGAATAACCAGATTCAAATTTCAGACAAATATCACCAATACCAGAAACTTTACACAATTTCTCATTGACCATAGAACCAGAAGCATGCTCAATTTCTCTGTAGCTAGAAAACAAATTTTTAAGTGGTGTCATGTGATAAGTGCAACCTGAATCAACAAGCCATTCATTTCACACACAGGTAATGAAAGCACAGAGTTCACAGAATCACATAACTCAGTCACCATAAAAATATCCCCCATGTTTTCCCTAGAGGTAGAAGCAATGTTCGCTTGTTCACTTGTCTGATTTCCATTTTTATTCTAATTCTTCTTCTTAGGGCAATCTTTAATGAAATGATTAGGGTCCCCACAATTGTAACATTTTCTTTTACTAGGCCTAGATTTCGATCTAGCCTTACTCTTTCCTCTTTTATCACCTTTTTGATATTGGTTATTGTTATTATACCTATGTTGTGATCTACCACGAACATGCATAACTTCACCAGAGGATTGTCTATTACCTTTGTTAACTTTTAAATCTAATTCCTTGCTTTTCAAGCCGTTCATTACAGTATCCAATGTAATAGAATCTCTACCGTACTTAATGGCGGATTTTACATCACTATAATTTTCAGGAATAGCATTTAGAAGAACAATAGGTGAATAGTCGTCAATGTTCTTATCTCCTGTCAATTTAATATCTTGAATTAACTTAGTAAACACATCTAAATTCTCATCTACGTCTTTGTTCAAGTCTAGCTTGAATCTGAAAAAAATTTCCAACAAGAAAAGTTTACTAGGCAAAGATTTTTCAGTAAACATTTCTTCTAATTTTTCCCAAAGTTCTCTAGCAGATGATAGTTTACCACACTTCCTGAGCACAGAGTCAGACAAGTTCAAGATAATAGAAGAATAAGCATATTCGTCATCTTCAAGTTTCTTAGCAGTTGTAATGTTCTCAGCCCAATTACCGTCAATAGCTTTAAATACTTTTTGTTGTATTAAAATTCCTTTCATCTTTTGTTGCCATATAGAAAAATCAGATTTTCCATTAAAAGGTTCAAGGTTATATCCAGAAATTGAAGCCATCACAACTAAGTAGAGAGGCACACACAATTTCAACAACCAAACAGCAGAAGCAAGGACCAAAAGGCACAAAACACAATGAAAGAATTAATCAAGCTAAGGGAAGGAAGAATCGCTATCACCCACAAGATCACAATACACTCAACGGTGTACGAGCATGGGGCTTCAGATAGAGATTTTCCTACGGGTAAAGGACACAATTACACCTAGAAACAAGATAGTAAAATGATTAAAGGGTTGAATAATCACTTACTACCCAGAGACAAAGCTCTGGGGTGACGAAACCACACTGCCCGAAGCACCGAAGCGCCTGCCCGGAATCTGCCCGAGATTCCAGTAGCTGCCCGAGCTCTCCAGCCGCTGCCCGAAGCCTACTGCTGCTGCCCGAAGCCCTACCAAGCACTGCCCGAGACCCCCGAGCACACCAGTCGCTGCCCGAGGTCTGCCCGAGCACTCCTGCCACTGCCCGAAGTCCACCGAACACTGCCCGAGACCAAAAGAGCACTGCCCGAGGTCAACCGAGCACTCCACCAGGCACGGAACGCTCTGATACCATTGTAAGGTGTACGTTCCGCTTTCGATCTCGATTGATAACCTGCAATCAAGAAACAACACAATCACAGTATACAATTCCAATATAAAACATAAACTGGAATGCAAACAAGATTAAGGAATTAGGGCTCAGGTCGAGCTGGGTTTCCTTTCAACGTCGTCACCGGGGAACCAAGATATCGTATCCAACAGATTGAGACACACACTGCCCGAGAGCCCTGCCCGAAGACACTGCCCGAACACTGCCCGAAGACACTGCCCAAACCACTGTCGGAAGCACACAGCCACAAAAGCACCAAGCTTAACACACACGGCCAGCGTCTGAACCACTCACAACCGGAGCACAAAACTCACGGCCAACCACAGAGACACGAAGGAGAGGGGCGGACGAAAATACACCAAGTATTTTTCAGGTTTTCAGAGTGTTAGTTACCTCATCATTAACCATGCCAACTTAATAGCACCGAGGGAGACGAAGAGGAGGGGAGCAAGTCCCAAGGAGTTGGTCCAGCCGAAGAGGCGTGATGCGGGAAGCTTCTGGAGCAAGGTGGGAGACGAAGGGTGAGAGGCTGAGATGGGGAAATGGGGGGCTCGGTTAGGGCTGCAAAGAAGAGGGGCCAAAGCCCAACAAATAATAGGTAGTGGTAGTGGGACAAAACCCAACAAATTGCAATTTATTGAAATTGAATATGTTATTTTGGTTATGTTATCAATTATAGAATCGAGCATCTGTTATTTTATCAAAACTTATAGAATATGATAATATTAATGTGATACATTTGTCTCATGTGGATACAAATTGAAAGTTTAAAATAGTTTATAAGTTGCTACATGATCTCAGTGTGCAGTCGTGTTTGTGCGGGTCTGGGCCCGGGATGTGACATAATGGTATCAGAGCAAGCCACCAGCATGAAAACTCCCTTGGAGATAAGTGCTATGAGGGAAAAAGTGTTACGTGCGTGTGAGTCACCTCTTGAACTTAAGGGGCAAATTGCTACATGACGGGGGTCATCTCTTGAACTTGCGGTGTTAAGTGTCACGTGCGTATGAGTTACCATTTGAACCTGTGGGGCAAATTGCTGCATGTACGGGAACCATCTCTTTAACATGTAACAGTCATCTCTAGATTCCCGATGCTAGTGGATCGATAAATTAGGGGGAGTCGAGGACTCCGCATTCTGAAGGATGGGTGATTGTGGCATCCTTGTCCCACATGGATAAAAAATTGAAAGTTCAAAATGGTCTATAAGGTACCTGAAAGGACTGTTATGGCAACTTGTGTTAACCATTTCTGTAAAATCATGATGGATACAAAGTGGTTGCTATAGGAACTCATTGTACAGTCGTGTTTGCGTGTGCATGGGCACAAAGCGTGATAATTACAACTCAAACTTTTAAATTGTACGACCAACTCAAGCGTATGTTTCAACGACTCTTCCAATAAGAATAATTATTGCTTCCAACAACTAAGTCCAAATTATTCGACTTATTGAGAATTAATAGTCATTTTTTTCCACCAAAATTGGATTTATCAAATTAGTTGAAAATAATGTTTCATGTGGGTATACTTGAAATAAAAAAGATGCAGAAAAACAAAACCAATGTTCCATTACGAATATTGTTATTAGAATGATTTAAGTCTGATGTTTAAAAATATATATAACTGAACTATCATAATTATTATTATTTTTAAGTAATCATAAATATACATAAGTGATGTCATATGATATATTGACCTCCTCGGGTAAAATCCTCTCAAGGGCCGAACAAGTCATATACCGAACAGAGTACACCGAACGGATAGCATCGAGCATGGTTTTTACCGAACAGCTGCTAACCCTCCTCGATTTTCTGGTCAAAGATTAGCGGAAGACCCGGGAGTAACTAACAAATTAACCGGCGTGAATGAACGTGCAGTAATGGGGCGCGGATTTCTCGGACGCGTTGGACTCCAGTTAAGCCACGATCAGAGGACATCGTGTTCCGGATCTCCCGCAAGCCAATCACTGGGAACAGTCCTATAAATACCCGCGGATGTCATCATAATAAGGGTTGGATTTTACTGGGCAAAAAGACTCCGAAGAGAGCAAATTTAAGTATGTTCGGTCTTTTCTGTTATTTCTCTAAAAAAATTCGTGTAAGTCATTGAGCGATTGTTATTTGTGTCCAGAGAGTTTTGTAAATCATCAACATTTATAGTGATGTTTTATACTGGACTAGGTCCCGTGGTTTTTCTCTCAATTTGAGGGTTTCCACGTAAAAAATCTTGGTGTGTTTATCGTTATTTTCTGTTAACACCTTATTCTACCTTATATTCGAAAATCACGGATCACATCAATAAGTAAATTGACTCAACTCTAAAATTAAATCAACTGAATTGATGAATTCTATAACATCAAATTTTTGCACATTCCTAATCGCGTTAGCATGTAAAAAATGTTTTCACATCACAAATTACATGTACCCACCAAAGATTAAATATTTAACGATTAAATTTATGGGTATAGTTTAATTTTTTTAAATATGTAATACATCAAATCTAAATAACTTTTTTATTTTAATGAACGAGATGAATTATCTACTAAACTATATCTTGTTGAAAATAAATAAACAAGTTGGATCGTTTAGCCTCCAAATGTAAAGGAGTTTGAATGTGAGTCAAAGAAAACAAAAACATGTGCTTGAAAGATGCAATAAAAGATAAAAAAAATATATATATAAATTGTATACGTAAGTTATTTTCTACCTATAAATAGTTGTATTGTATTTGATTACAATGAGAGAAATGAGGATTGAGAAAATGATAATAATAAAACTATTGTTTCCCAAACCATAGATTTCTAACATGCTACAGTAGGAAATGTGAATAATTGAATGCTGCTTTAATAAAGTATGTCAAATATAAATCAAAAGTGAAGCTAACACAGATTACCCAAAGAAGATATGACACATACTACCCAAACAGGAACAGTTGCAGACTTTCAAGTGGGGCAAGACTCCCATAAGAGGAGAAAACCCATAAAGAAAAGGGAGAGTTTCAAACAGATTTTCAAAAACAAGTTGGGCATGAATGACATCCATCCAAAACTTGAGGGGAATGCTGAAATAAATAACAAAGTTGGATCATTCAAAGACAAATTAAAACAAGACTGTTTAGCCTCCAAATGTACAGGAGTTTGAATAGTCTACAAAATAAAAGAAAACAAAAACAAGTGCTTGAAAGATACAACAAAAAAAAACAAAATTGATTATGGAATTGGCGGGTTGAGCATGAGTATAGTTAATCAATGTAATGATTAATTGATTTGGGAGTTTGATGATTTTGGTTATTGTGTATCAGGAATAGTATGGGAGATTCCATATGGTAACGGTACATACATGGAGTATTTTCTGAATTTGCAGCTTTATATTCTGTAAATTATTAATTGTGAGATTGATGATATTGAGATTGTGCTATTGGTATGCTCATCCCGTGTGGGGATTGTTTCTGTTGAAACAGGTAGAACAGGTACAACATTGACTCTGGAGATGAGTTCGAGCTATGGAAGGAGGGTGCTCCTAGGAGCTCGGTATCGGTATTGGTATGAATAACACTTCTTATACAATTGATACACAGTTATTGGTTCAATGCTCGTCTGTGAGCATTTTGATATGTGTATATGATTTGTATAAGAGTTGTGAAATTTCTCTTTTCATTTATGATGTGCATGCAATTTAATTAAGGGGAATTGCATGATGAATTGAGAATATGTGATTGACGCATTGTAGAGTGTATACTAATGCTAGTTGAATTGTGTTGGGGATTGAATGAGAAGAGAAATGTCAAAAAATTTATAGACGGCATACCTTCATGAAAGCACGTATAAGAATTCACTAATGTTATGAATGTATGCATTAATATAGATAACAAATGCACTAATGACGGGTTAAGGACATGGGGTCCTTACAATTCTCATGCAAGGATTGCATTTCATCTTGCATGGCCTCCATCCAATTATCCATGTGTTCACCGGTCATAGCTTCATCGAAGCTTTCTGGTTCTTCCCCGTTCTTCCCCATCAGTTAGCAGAATATATTCATTCGGGGAATATTTGGTTGAGGGTCACACTATTCTTCAAGATCGTGTGGTATTGCTACCATGAGAACCTTCTGCTGGTGGTTCACTGCGAACACGAACATCATTTTCATGTGAAACTTCCTCATGATCGTTCTTCACTTCTTCATCTTCAACCGGTTGTGGATTTACAGTTGAAGGCTACCATTCAAGATTTTTTCAGATCCACAATTTTCCTCTCTAGTATTCTCTAAGAATTCATTCTCCTGAAAAACGGCATCACGACTTCTTATAGGCTTTTTGAGATTTGTATTGTAAGACTTTTAACCGAGCTGATCCTCGCCATAGCCTATAAAGATACATTTTCTCATTTTGGTATCCAACTTATGTCTTTCATCCTTCGTTATATGAACATAAGCAACACATCCAAATACGCGCAAATGATCATAGGAAACTTCTTTTCATTGCCACACCTGCTTCGGAACATCATAATTGAGATGAACAAATGGTGAGCGGTTTATCACATATGCAACTGCAACCACGGCCTCACCCCAAAAGTTGTTAGACAGTTCTGCATGTGATAGCATACTTCTGACTCTTTCTGCCAAGGTTTTGTTCATCATTTTAGATAATACATTGAGCTGTTGTGTTTTTGGCGGTGTCATTTGGTGTCGAATTTCGTTCTTTTTACATATTTCGTCAAAGGATCCAATGTATTCTCCTCTATTAACTGTTCGAGTGCATTTTAAGTTTTATGCATGTCTGTCGTTCAACCAAGTTTATAAGCTTATTGAATGTTTCCACTACTTGGTCATTGGTTGAGTGTCCACACCCAAATCTTCCGGGAAGATCATCGATGAATGGTACCCAATACCTCGCACCTCCTAGTGATATTAGCATCGGTCCACAGATCCAAGTGCACCAGATCTAAAATTTTATCGGCTCTGCAAGGAGGTGAACCCTTGAATGATATTCCGGCCAAGCAATCTGTGCAATGTGTCATATGAACCTGCTTTATACCGGGCAGAACCTACTTACTCACTAGGCGTGTAAGATTCTTCTCACTTATGTGGCCAAGACGTCGATGCCACAACTCTGTTGAGTCCTTTTCTTTTGCTGCATAATTCATGCTCTCAGAAGATTTTCTTTGTACTATGTACAACTTTGACACTTTAATCCCTTCGCTGCCACAAGTGATCCTCCGAGAATCTTGCACACTCCTTTATGGAAGGTGGTTCAAAAACCATCTTCATCCAGTCTTTCGACTGAAAGTAAACTCAGGCGCATGTCAGGTACGTGACTGACTCTTGCAAGACTAGTGTCAAGCCCTCCACGACAGTCAAGCTCACATCTCCTTTCCCGACAATTTTGACTTAGATCATGGCTTACATAATCAAGCTTAATACTTTTGACTAACATGCCAAAATTATTTATCATGTGCCAACAAATTCAAAATGATGGCTTGAATTATTAACACGTCCATCCAGTAAATTTATATCCTACATGGGAAGTAACATTCTCATGTAGTTTGAGTCATTAGCTGGGGTGAAACCCATGTAAGGTCACATCATCTAATGTTTTTATCTACATATGGAGTAATACTCTTGGTGTAGACGTCTGTCAATTGGTCAAGTTGCTATTGTCTTTCTCAAATATGGGAGAAGTCACGGTTTTTCTACAATTTTCCAATCAATAATTCGTCATATTATTTCCGGTCAAGACATAACACTAGGGATTATCATCCACGAACGCACATGAAAATTGCTGGTACACTAAGTACTTTATATTTTATAATTTGTGATTCGCTTTATCAAGAAAATATAGATGCTCGTAGGACACAATGTGAACCATAAACTATCCATTATAACGTACAATAATGTAAACTCCCACATTTGTCTTCGCTATTTTTCGACCACGAATAGGTCGAAACAACTTTTGGACCCATTTTTACATTTCAGGATAAATTTATTTAAAACTTTTAAAATGAAGTTCCGGAAATAAATTTGATGTGGTTAATTTTTTAATTAATTGAAAAGTGATGATAAGAATTATGATTGTTTTTATATAGAATATAGTCTAGTAATTTAAAATATAACTTTAAAAAAAATTCCTAGAAAATAAAATTTGAAGTTGCCATATAAGCTATGAGAACATTTTGTGTAGCTATTATTATATAAAGTAAGTTAACACACACAAACGCATACACACACACACACACACATATATATATATATATATATATATATATATATATATATATATGTGTGTGTGTGTGTGTGTGTGTGTGTGTGAGATAATGAATATCGTATAAATGAATAGAATATGAATTTTTTACGTATCTAGCAAATTTATGCAATACTATTTTTTCCCCCGAGTGGGTTTATTTTGTTCATTTATTATTTTGCTTTATTTAAAAAAAGGAAGAAAAAAAACGAGTTTGGGTACTACCAATCTCCAACGCGTGACCGACTTCACTTGATAAAAAAATTTATAAATTTACTTAGTTTACATGATAATTTACATAAATTAAAGGACTCATATTATGTTATACGGGCGGAAAATAGTGTGGTGTAGTTTCCATCCTCATATAAGTTTGTACTACATCTAGAGGCTGGAGTCGAGTTCGGTTTTTCGGGTTTCGATATAATCCAATCGGATAGTATTTTTCGATTGGGTCGGGATATTCGGGGTTTGGAAACCCGGTCCACGCTACATCGGCCATCATATATTGAAGTGTGTGATGACATACGATCCTAGGGGGAAGCTCAATCATGCATGCTACCTCAATCATTCAATTCATTTTGGGATACATAGTCAAGGGGTATAGGACGACACTTGTAGGGCCGATTTCAAATTTTTCTGTTAAAAAAATTTATGTTTTATCATAAATTTTCCAATTAAATGGCACATTATATCATTGAAATTGATTAGGGTCAATTATTGCATAAAAATATCGTCATTTGATTAATCTAAGTTCATATAATTTATTATTTATTATATATAACATAATATTTTCTTATCGTAAATTGTTGAATAAAATCAATTTTAAAGTAGAATCATTTCTTCGGCTTTTATTTACTCACACGTTGTAAACATATTGTTGGAGAGTCTGCACAAGGCTCCCATCAACTCTTCTACGAGCTCGTAGACGGGTAGTTTGCACTGTCTCTAGAATAACAAGCATGAGCCATTGGTATCCACATGGTACAGTCCATTATATCTGCATGTCGCTTAATATATAGTTTTACGTTAACAATGTATAATGAAATAAAGTCGAATCAGTGGTACATGTTTAATCAAAACACATATAATAAAACAATGATAGAGAACTAAAAAATAATTATATGATAAATTTAGAATAAAGTTATATATATATTCAATGTAATTTTCAATAATGAACTAGTTAGGTAATATGAATTAAATTTATAGTAAACTAACATTGAAAATAATTTAATTAAATACTCAACAAACAATTAAACTACTAAAAACAAAATAGAATTGATATGCGTAGGAACCGACGTTTCCCAGTCTAAAATCATAAAACGGTACTTGATAAGTTCCACTCTCAAATGGAATCTACCTTGGCCAAAATATTACGTTAAAATTAACGAAAACTCATCTCTAATCAACTATATCTAGTAAAGGAGTGAGGAAAAAAATTGAAGGGACGAAAATCTTTCTTTTTTAAAAAAAAAAAAAAGTAAAAAAAATTACTTTTTTAACATTATTTTTTTGAGGGTGCAGACCCCTTGCCTTCGCCCCTGACTATATCATAAGAACGATTAAATGAATTGATTATTTTATCGATTTAAGTAAATGTTTAGAATACTCTCAACCAATTAAGCGACAGACGGACATGAAAGGGATTATCATGTTGGTGTTAATAACTCAGGCTTGTGATAATGTAGATGGTGCAAATCAACAGTATACGAGCACACAAAATAATTGATGGTTACACAATGCCAAACATCGTGAACTAATATATGTGCATGATTAGAAATTTTAAAAAGGTAAAAGTTAATGAAAATTTTAAAATAATAAAATATTATTTCTAAAGTCAAAATATTGTATTCCCATAAAATTTGAAAAAAAACAAAACAAAACAGTATATTACGACAGGATGTATTTATTAAAATCTTTTAAAACGTAACCTTATTGGCAATGAAAATGAAACTGATCGAGCAAACTAAGCACTCTATCAAATAATTTGGTCTCAAAATAATTTAATTTATTAAATTAATAAGAACTTCGGAATATAAAGGTTTATCGGGTGTTTGTAATTGCTTATCCAAAATATTTTTTATGTTGATTTTGCTTAAAATTGGATAAGGTTGCTTTTAAACAAAATCATTGAATATTTGCTATTAAATAAACACACAACTTAATGAACTTAAAATTATTACAAAATTAACATTACACAAGTAAAAACAGTGAAAAACATCTCATAACATGCTTCTATACTTCTGTTTTTACATGCTTATTTTTAAAGAATTAATGCAATAAAAAACGCAAATCTGTTTTTGGTCTGAAAAGCAGATAATAGTAAAGCAATCGCAAACATCCTTACAATGATTTTGAATAAAATTTACCATAAATTCAGAATTATAGGTGATATCTTATTAATAATATAAATTATGGACTACAATATATATTATCCCGCCTTGTTAAAGTTATAAGGAAAGTTTAACAAGACATTATATATATATATATAGTAGATAAGGCGTGCATATAATGATATTATCAAAAAAATGATCATATAACTACTGATTAATAAATAAATAAAAAATTGTTGTAAAACATTATAATTTTAGAAAAAACAATAAAAATTATCTTACTTAATGAGTTGTCATAGTTAATTATCATAAAATCTTATGAAAAAATATTTATAAAATTCTTAATTTTAATATAATATATATATTTTTCACATAAAATTATTTTATTCTAAAAAATATTAAATACGAAAAACTAATTTATATTATGAAATCTTTTCCACATTTCTAGCGTTTCTCACACTTTTAGTTTTTTCGTACATTCAATCATGAGATTGCAATCAAACAACTAATCAATTACAACAAAATACACGAATAAAGTATGATCAAACCACCAATAAAATAGATAAAACCCGTGTTCATGAGAATTGAACATGACTCTTAAATTCGGGTGCTGGAAGTTGGGGCCACACTTTTAGTTTCTTATTCCGCGTAAACAATAGCTTATGGGATTGGAAAGTGGGAGAAAGGTGGTATGGCTGTTTGTATAAATGGACCATAATTTCTGCAAAAACAAAACTTAATTTCAAGAAACACGAGAAAGATTTCTTGGAGCTAAAACTAGAGCAGAGAATCCCTTGTGTTATCTTCATATTTTTCCAGCTAAATATTAATCACACACGCACATAAAGATTCCTCAAAGCCAGTGAGTCGCATACTTCTCTCTCCCACTTGCGTGAGAAAAAAAGTTTAAAAAGCTCAATCTTGTGTAGATTCTGACTTGAGGGCATATCTCAAATGGCTGGTTGGGTTTTATCAGAATGTGGTTTGAGGCCACTTCCAAAAATTTATCCTAAACCAAGAACTGGCCGTGACCAGCCTTTCTTGACTTCCAGTTCCTCCAAGTTGAGATTTTTAAGAACAGATCGTGGAAATGGTTCTTCATCTTGTTTGTTTAGTTTGATTGATAAAGAGAGAGATTTGGCTTTGAAAGTAAGTGCCCCATTTAGAGTTCATCAAATTGATGAAGAAATTAATGAAAACGATAGAATATTAAACGGTGGTGAGGAATTTTTTGACCCTGCTTCACCACCTCCGTTTAAGTTATCTGATATTAAGAATGCAATTCCAAAGCATTGTTGGGTTAAGGATCCATGGAAGTCCATGAGCTATGTTGCAAGAGATGTAGCCGTGGTTTTAGGATTGGCTGCTGCGGCAGCTTATTTTAACAATTGGGTTTTTTGGCCTTTGTATTGGTTTGCTCAGGGGACTATGTTTTGGGCTCTCTTTGTTCTTGGACATGACTGGTAAATCTTTTTTGCCCTTTTATTTTGAATGATCTTCAAGAAAGTGTGTTTTTTTGTTCGTTTAGTTGATTTGTGTTGGACTTTAGTTCTTGTGCTATTTGGAAAGGGTTTAATTCTTTGGTCTGAAATTATACAGTGGTCATGGAAGTTTTTCTTATAATCCCAAGTTGAATAGTGTTGTCGGTCATCTTCTTCATTCTTCAATATTGGTTCCCTACCATGGATGGTATGTTACTATATTTCATATTTTCAATTTTTTAAGAATTCCTATTGCATTGCTCTAAAAAAAATGTCGAAAATCGAGTTGAAACGAGTGTATCCTGCAGGAGAATTAGTCACAGGACTCATCATCAGAACCATGGACATGTGGAGAATGATGAATCCTGGCACCCTGTAAGTATTACCAAGTTTTCCTTCTTTATTATTAAAAACTATCTTGATGGTATCGAAATTGGTTGGTTTCTTGATTTTTTTTTTTAATTTCTAGTTGCCTGAGAAGACATACAGGAGTTTGGATACTGTTACCAGGATATTGAGGTTCACATTGCCTTTCCCCTTACTAGCATATCCGATTTATCTGGTAAGCTGCTTGTTTCTAGGGAAAATCTTCTACTACTTTTGACGCCACATTCTACATGTCCTATATATGTGTGTGTAGGTGTATAACATATAAGTTAGTATATGTCTACCGAATATAGCAGAAGATTTGGAATGATATTTCTTTAGCAGGAATATATTTAGACTCTTCTGATTACTTTTGCTTGGTTTATTTCATGATAGTGGAGTAGGAGTCCCGGGAAAAAAGGCTCGCATTTTGACCCGAAGAGTGATTTGTTTGTCAAGAATGAGAGGACAAACGTGATAACCTCAACAATTTGTTGGACAGCAATGGCTGCATTGCTTGTAGGATTGTCGTTTGTTATGGGTCCTGTGCAGTTGCTCAAACTCTATGGCGTACCATACTTGGTTAGTCACTTCTATCCTTTTGTTGTATAATTGTACGCATTCAGGCGAGCAGTGAGATCATTATTTCAACTGGAAGTAACGATTAAACATGGAAATATCTATTGCCTCTAGAAGCTGAATAGCTTTGAGTAGGAGTTGGCTCATTATCTCTGGTGTGTTCATTTGGAATATCTTTGTAAAACATGGAATTTGAATTGGTGAATGCAGGGCTTTATAATGTGGCTTGATTTGGTTACCTACTTACATCACCATGACCATGATGATATGCTTCCTTGGTACCGCGGAAAGGTGATCCATCAGACATTTTTTTATTCATACCATTTCGAGACTCAGAAATTTCGCTCCAGAACAATCAATATATTTTTCATTTAAACCAGTTAACTGAAAAATTATAAACAACCATGCACAAGAAATTTTTGAAATGTACTAGGCCTTTTCTTTTGGTGGTTTATAATATTTGGATGATACAGGAATGGAGTTATCTACGAGGGGGTCTCACGACTCTCGACCGTGATTATGGATGGATAAACAACATCCACCATGACATAGGGACTCATGTGATACATCACCTCTTCCCTCAAATCCCACACTATCATTTAATAGAAACAGTAAGTGCTGGTTCTTCGCGATACGAGCTTACTTCCATGAGTTTTATGTGATTATCATTCGATTTAAACTTCATGGTTACCAAATTCTTGGATGCAGACTGAAGCAGCTAAGCCAGTATTGGGGAAGTACTATAGAGAGCCTAAAAAATCCGCCCCTCTTCCATTTCACTTGATGGGAGTCCTCTTAGGTAGCCTGAGAAAGGACAACTATGTAAGCGACGCCGGTGATATCGTGTATTATAAGACCGATACTCAACTCAACAGACCTGAAAATTGTGAGTCTAAACAATAATATGGTCAAAAATTAAGAAGCCCCCACTAAGCTATTCATTCTTCAAGATATCTATCCAATTCTTTGTGTGCTTCACAACAAATCTGCTTTCTACCCTTACATAATGGTGTAGCTTGTAGGTATACAAGATTACGCACACTTGATTCGTATTGGTGCAAGAATACAAAGACATAGTTTGTATCTTGATGCTCAGAGAGAACTATATAATTTTTTTCCTCAAGAACCTATGTTTAAAATTACTTGTATGCTAGTGGTGCTTATGTTCAAGAAATTCTTGCATGCACTAGTTGTGGCCTCGATGCATGCACCTACGCACATATAAAAATATAGATGCTCATATCCGGTGCATGCAAGAATTTCTCTTATGTTCTGTTCCGGATTGTTCAATGGAAGGTCTATTAGGTCTATTTTGTGCTATAGTAACACACTAACACATCTTTATGGTGGACACTAGAGTTTGTTCTTTTGTTTAATGCTCAAAGTGGTATCACATGAACAATTTTTTGTCCTTGTAGATGTGATATATCCATATACAAATTGTCGATGCTCTTTCTTTTTTTTTTTTTGGGCAATAAATCATATTTTTAATATGCTTTTTGTTTGTACAAGACAATCTATCTTGGCCTCATGCTAGGCATTTTGCTTGTGAGACATAAGCACTGGCGGATTCGGAAATTTTTCGATTTTAGATTCTTAATTCCGCGATCTATATTATGAAAACGTTATGCCTTCTATTAATAGCGAGTATGATTATATAGTTGATGTGCATTTTATTTTTTATTGGAGAAAAGTGGATATTCAGTTTTTTGCTACAAAATATGTTAAACTTTTCTTTTCTTTCTTTCTTTCGTATTTTTCATGCGAAAGGAAAAATGTACATGTTTTTTTAGTGCATAATTTATAACTTTTGTCAGAGGGAGAGCCGGAGAGGGCCAAATAAAGAAGGCATATATTCCCTGAGGCTGGTTTTATTATTCTATCTTTGAAATTCAAATTAAATTTTATGGTCGATATTTCCAAAATTATGTAATGTATGATTTGTTTCAAGTTAAGATTATGAGTATTTGTCCGAACAAATATATATAAGCCCAAACAAAATTTATTTTGATTGCTGTGTAATGTATCAGCGTAGCTATGATTTTTAAACTGGGGGCTGGACATAAAAAACGTTATTAATATTTAATCTATATTAAAAGAGGCAAAATTTTACAGTGTTTTTGTATAAAAATACTATATTATTTTTCATAATTATTTTGTGTAAACATTTCGTTCGCATACTCTAGCTATTGCTCAATAAAAGATTTCTCCCTACATAAGTTTTATCGTTGTTTCACTCTTATTTTCTTGTAAACACTTGATAGTTCATTTAATCTTAATTTCATATTAATATTAATATATAGAGTGGAGCTTAAGTTTAAATAGAAATGTTTTATAAGAAAAATACTTTTAAAAAAAATAATTTTTTATTAAAAATTATGTATATCAATATATATTTTTTAAAATATATAATTTGAAAGATGTGAAGTTGGCACAAATAAATATGAAATTATTTTCATTTTATAATTTTTAAAAATAAACATTTTTTGGGTATATAAATAAATCAAAAAAATGTAATGGGATGATAAAATATTAAAATAAAATATTTTGTGGGGCTTGAGTTTCAAAACCCTGACATGAGGAGTCTGAGCGCGCATCTACCATAAGTTTCACAATTCTTTTCTATTAATCCTAAACAAATGATTATTACTATTATCATTATTATTATTATTATTATTATTATTATATATATATATATATATATATATATATATGTGTGTGTGTGTGTTGGCCCTAGGTGTAGTAACATGATATAGAAAAATACAAAAAAATAAAAAAATTAATTTGAACATTAAAATTTACGTGGAAAACCAAAATTTATTATGGTAAAAATCACTGGCAAGATGAAAAGATTCAACTATAATATTTGTATGTTACAACCTCTTTTTATTTTTCAAAAAGACTAACACTCTCAATATAAGAAAAAAAAAACAACCTACCAAATTATAACAGAACACAAAGAGAGAATAAAACTTAAAAATGGGATAAAAGGAATGATGGGAGACTGCATCTATTTATAGACGCATTCATCCATGTAAAAACTCAAATGCACTATTTAAATTTCTTCTCCTTCACTATTAATTTTTCATGCAACCGTCCATATGTATTGCACATGTTGATTTTGTCTTTGACAAAGTATGCCGACATTTCTTTAACTTGGGATTTTATTGAGAATCAACTACATCTTCACACATCTTTTCAATCTTGTCAACCCTGGTGGTTTCTGCTAGGCCACTTGAGGATCTACACCACTCAACTTATCAGTATTAATCGGCTTTGTCAAAATATCAGCTAGGATCTATGTCGTATGGATTTTCTGCATATCCACACTCCCTCCTTCTACCACTTCCTGCACAAAGTGATATTATACTCCAATGTGTTTCGTTCTGGAATGAAAGGCTGGATTTCTTACAATGTGCAAGGCACTATGACTAAATGAATCTTCTCTTGTTTGCACCTGAGCTCCTCCAATAACCTTTGATTCCATATTGCCTCCTTGCAAGCTTGAGTAATTGCCATATATTCTGCATCCGTTGTAGATAATGCCACAACTATTTACAGTTTTGAAACCCAACTTATTGCACCTCCTTCAAGTGTAAACACATAACCAGTTGTACATTTTCTATTATCCGGATCACCTGCATAATCTGAATCCATATATCTCTGAATGTAAACTCCGATCCTCCATAACATAATGTAGCGTTTAAAGTATCCTTAATGTATCTAAGGACCCTCTTAACCGTACAATGTTCTCATCCAGGATCGCCATGTATCGACTGCTTGCACCTACTACTTGTGCAATGTATGGTTTCATACAGATCATAGTAAACATTAAAATTCTCACAACGGTACTTGAGACATCTCCATCCTCTCTGTTTCACTGATAGGACACATCTCGGCGCATAGCTTGAAGTTAACAGGAAGAGGGTAGAAATTGACTTACAATCTTGCATGTTTAGCGTTGCATGATTTTCGTCAAATAATTTATCTGGGAAAGCCAAAATTTCTGTTACTTCTGTCTCGGTGAACTTGCATCCCTAGAATCTTATTTGCCGATCCCAAGTCCTTCATATCAAATTCCCTAGCCAAATGTGTCTTCAATTCTTGGACTCGATCTTTGTTGGTGCGACCAACATGTCGTCCACGTACAACAACAACACCTTGGCGCCCGTTTGAAATAGTATAGACATTTATTCAACCTGCAAACCAAGTTCTCTTTGCCTATTTTTAGCAAAACCTTCTGTTTGAAGCATATTGATTTCTTCTTCAAGATCACCATGAAGAAAATTCGTTTACATCTAGCTGCTCTAGATGTAGGCATGACATTGCACACAATGTCAATACTACTCTGACTTTCGTCAGCCGAACACATGAGAAAATATCTCATTGAAGTCTATGTCTTCCTTCTGAGCATATCCTTCACCACTATCGCTCACTTGGTTATTGCCACCACGCTTGATCTTGAAAATCCATTTGATACCGATGACTTTCTGTCTTCATGTCAGTGTAACAAGATCCCAAGTTTTATTCGTGTCCAATGATTCGAATTCTTCCTGCATTGTTGTCACCCACAGGGATACATCCAAGCTTTGAGTAGCCTCCTGGAAACTCGATGGCTGACCATCTTCCGTTAATAAACAGTATGCAATATCGCTTTCAGTAACATAATCTGAAAGCCAACCCAGTGATCTCCTCTCGCGAGTAGACTATCAAATTGGAAACCTATGACTCAGATGGTTCTGTTCCTCGTGCACTGATGACACCTCAGAAGAACTTTGATCTTCATCTGTCTTATTTTCCACCTGAATTATGATAGTATCTGAATTCAGTGTGCAGTTGTCACCCTTCACTTTATCTTTCTCAAAGATAACATCTCTGTTGCGGGCAGTAGGATCCCACAAACGATACCATTTCACGCCATCAGCATATCCCAACAAGATGCATTTTCTGGATTTAGAATCCAATTTTTATCTTTCTTGGTAGTTGTACATAATGTACACAAGACTTCCAAATGTATGTAGTTGAGAATAATCAAATTACTCTCCAGTCCACACATCCATCGGAGTCTTTAGATCAATCGCAACTGATAGAGAGCGATTGGTAATATAAATGGTGGTCTTGACTGCTTCTGCCCAAAATAACTTGGCTAGACCCGTAGTCCTTAGTATAGCTCTTATTATGTCCAACGTAGTTCTATTCATCCGCTTTGCCACTCCATTCTGTTGAGGCTTGTAAGCCGTTTTGAATTGCCTTTTGATGCCCGCTTGTTGACAAAATGCATCAAATTCATAACTTGTGTATTCTCCTCCATTGTCAATCCTCGGACACTTGAACTTCTTTTCAGAGTCAAGTTCCACCTGCGCTTTGAACACCTTGAAGAGTGGAAATAGATTTCTTCTTGATATGATACATCCAACATCTCCTAGAGATATCATCAACGAACAAGATAAAGTATCTCGCTCCTCCTAGGGATACAACCGGTGCTTGCCAAATATCAGAATGAATCAGCTCCAGAATACCATTATTTTGGCAATATATGTGCCAAACTTTAATCTATATTGTTTACTGATAACACAATGCTCACAAAATGGTAGAGTTGCTTTTGTAAGCCACGTCAACAGCTCCCGTTCAGAGAGAACCTTCAACCCTCGTTCTGACATATGCTCGAGCTTTCTATGCCATAACATTGTTATGTTTTCTCCCGAACTAGTAGATAGCAACTGTCACGCCCCGTGCCCGGGCCCGCGCAAGCGCGACTGCACAATGGACTCTTATAGCAACTACTTCGTAGCCGTCCTCGCTCTACGAAAATGGTTAATCCAAGTTGCTATAATAGTCCATTGTAAGCCTTTATAAACACTTTAAATTTTCATCCACAACCAATGTGGGACAATGGTATTACAGCAACAACTAGATCTGCCTCTTTTTATGTTTCTTCCAAAGTACATACATATTTTTAGCAACATTTTCCGCCTTCATTGCCACAAGAGTGACTTTCACGATCTTCATGATCTCATTTCAATACGAGTCTTGCACCCAATACATTCAATTTTCCCAACGATTTTTCATCAGGCCCTTCACGTGTCGTACCTGTTGTATGGTGCGAATAGTACCATCAAACATTTTTATTTTGATGGTTCCAACCCCATCAGTTTTCAAGGCATGATCGTTTCACATGAATATGGATCCTCCTGAGACTAGTTCGTATTGATCGAACCCTTCTCTACGAGACGTCATGTGTCATGTCGCTCCTGAATCCACTATAGCAGTAAATATTCTTCTTCTTGCTTCTGGATTTGGACCTACCATACTTGTGGCTCCCATTGGAATCACGCTCCATCGATCTTCCTCTCATCTTCGGTAAGGCCTCTGTTTCTTCGAACTTGCCAACTTGTCTTCCTTATTCTTGAGCCAAGTTTCTTCTTCAAGAACCACAATTGCAACATTGTTGAAGACTAACATATCAGTAGCGATGGATCGGCACATGACTGCGGTCGAGCGCTATACTTTAAAAAAAAATCTATTGTTCGTGCCGTGTCGTGATGGTCCACGGGCCGACACCATATGGCCCGACACGGCTCATTTTACGGGTCGTGCCTTGCACGATACGACGCTGTAGCAAACGTGCCTTGTCGTGACACCCCGTGACATGTCGTGCTCGTGTTGTGCCTCGTGCTATCCGCTCGGTTTGACATCTCTAAATTTCATATATATATTTTTAGACCGAACTGCAGTTTTATTCAACTATATATGGAGGCATACATTATTAGTTCTTTATGAGTATCACTTTGTTATAGTTAATTTTGGGTCATATTTATCATAGTACTTTAATATTTCGCTAAATTTATCGAGTTAGTATATACAAATTAAAATAATTAAAATTGATTTTGTATTAAAATTCATAGATTACTAATATATAATATTCAGTTGTCTAATTAACAAATTTAAATTTCATGTAATATCCCCGGCCCTATATAAATTCATTTAAATTTTTTAGTGTATAAAGCACTTAATTATACTAATATAATAAGCCAAGTCACGTGTGTCAAATATTATATTACTACTTCTCATTTCACTATTAGAGATCCAGAGATAACATATTTTAAATCACTGTGTTCTGCTAATTATTTGGTCTTTTGTTTACTAGATTTGTTTATAAAATATGTCCGAATAATTCATATCTTTCAAATTGTGAGATACTAAATTTTATCATAGAAGATAAGATATATCGATATTATTTGGAATATTAGGCAGTTTAGTATACAATATTAATAAGAATAATATAAGCATTTAGAATATTATGATTCTATTTTGGTGTTAGAACAATATGAGCCTTGGAAATATGAATTAATAAATCATGTTCTTGGGAAATTTTGGGAATATTAAGTATCCATTTTCTTAATTTGGGGTATAGAAGAGATATTGTGCTTAAACATATTCTAATTCTAACTACCGCTCTGATACTACTAATGTAGAGGTTGGTCATTCTTAATCATCAATTATACATTTAATTAAGTAAATCGCATATCTTTACTTATCATGATTAAACTACTATTACTACTGATCAAGATTTGGGTTCATTCGACTAATTAGTGATCCTTGTGCCTACCTAACACAGATGTCTAACCATTTTTGCTTGTGCTAATGCCCCAGAGATTCTTGGATTACCCGAAAGAAGAAATAACTATTTTGGATATAGATTTTGAATTTTGGTGCTCAGATTTTACTTATTGAGTTTGTAAGAAGGTGATAACCAATGTATTATAAGATTCCAGTAATACGATATTTTTTTTATAAAAAAATTTCTGTAAAAGAAACCCAAAATAACAAACTGTTAATTTACTCAAATAAAAGTATTATAGTTCTAGTCCACATTGCATAAAAGAATTAAAGTTACTATGAAAAATATTATACGTTACAAAAAAAACCAAAATCATAATAAGTTGCAAAAGAAAATACAGTATAAAAAACGTTGGTATTTCTTGAGACATGTCTCAATTCTTGATTTTTTTTTTTCCAAATGGACCACTCTTGCTACCAACCGAACTTATGTGCCTCGCATATGAGAATTAAATGTCCAATAAAGAACCAATGTGAAAGAAATGGGCTTAATACCCACACATTTCATTTCACTTAAATTGGGCTCAAGATTAGCCCAAACTACTATATATGTGGAATTCAAAAAATTTGATAGCAATCAAACGTGGTGATTGGACTATTGAACGGTTTAAAATATTTGAGTAACACATTCACACCAATTATAACTTTTGGTAAAATGACAACTGTTTGATCTTAGGTTATAGTTTACATCTATCAATGCCCAATCACACTTAATACTTCATAAAGAGTTTCTAGGAAGCCCAAAAAAAAAAAAAAAAACAAAGAAAGGAAGGAAAAGAATATATATGTATCAAACATAGAATTAAAAAAAAACATATTATTAAAATGGTGACGGTCTCCACCAACTACCCTAATTTTAATTTACGAGAGGAGTTTAGGTAACAAATTAGCATCTTTTCTATATCCAACAACCAAGAATTGTTATAAGTTGAAAAGAGACAAGGTTTTAGGTGAGAATTTGATGGGAAATTTGACTGATAAATATGGTTGAATTGAGAAGATAATTAAATACAAAAAAATGTTTTTATATGTTTAATTAGTACTTTGATTTTGACTATATGAATCATCAGAACTTAGTATTTAAAAAAGTTAATGGAGATGGAAATTTAAAACCAAAAAGACAAAACTTTAAAGAGATATATCTTTAAGAAACCAAGAGAACCAAATAAATTATATAAGGTGTTTTGCAGCGTTGTGTGTATGTAAAATATATTTTATATATTTTGTTTATTTTTATTTGATCTGATTGAAAAAAATTTGTTTTTTTTTTATTTTTAATTTTAGGAATCAGTTTGATAAGAATAAAGCAAATGAAGTATGTGAGAACTCCAAGCTTAATAAATTATGTACATATATTAGTTAAGTGCCACATGAGATATATGGATCTAATTAATATATTTTAAAAATATTTTTATTATAAAATCCATCTTTAAATAGTTAATAATATAACTATTATATGGACTTTTTCAGATAAATGGATGAATTTAAACAGTTTATCATTATAAACTTTTGGTATAATCCTTTAAAAACATATCAAACTATTATAAAAGGTTATATATATATATATATATATATATATATATATATATATATATATATATATATATATATATATATATAGAGCTTCCATATGTAGAATAGTCTTATTATGATTTCTAACATCTAATTTGAACAATAATATATAGACTCATGTAAGATAGTTGGATTATAAATTAACATCTTCTAGTTTGTAATGGATAAATGAAAATTTACAATTTTTTGATATATAAATACTTAGCTTGGGACGTAGATGTTATTTTTTAAAAATTCATAATTATTCAAATTAGAAATAATATATATGTAATTGACCCTACATAAAATGTGTTAATGAAAAATGTGGCTAGTCCTTCCATTAATTCAAAGTAAAATTTAGAACTCCGAAGTCTGGCATATAGGCACGAATTTAGAATTTTTATTTGGAGGTAAAAAATAACAACGTAAAAATTAGAGGGTAAATTTTTTTTTGGAGGGGTCAAATATAATTTTAGGGTAGGTAAAATATAATTTTTAGGGTGATAAAAAAATTTAGGAGCAACTAGCCCACCCCTTTTTCCTCTATTTGATTTAGATAAAATTGAAGCCAAAATTAATTTTGAATTTGAAACCCTAAAGCACCAAAATCAAAAGATTGTGCTCCGACCCTCCAACAAAGATTATACAAATAGCATTATGAATGAACTTCATTCTTTACCCCTCCTTGGCATAGAAAAGGTATATATAAAGCGAAAAGGATGGTTTCCAAATAATTATTTTCCAAGGGATAATCATTCATGCTCCTATGAAAAGTAGGTTTCACCTCAAAACTCAATCACATTGTTTGTTACAAGGACAAAGATTGACCCCTTACCAAATCTATAGCCTACTTTACATAATATTTTAAAATATTTATAAAATTAACCTTTGCATATTTTTTTCAAGCAACTATTATGACTATTTAGAGTGGGGTCGGAGACTCGAAAACGTTATCTGTGGATCATAATTACGATCAATGCTAGATGGAGTACAAACCATCGGCAGCTTATCATATCTTTAGTATCATAATTGTGTAGAAAATAAGGGAGAGTCAAGGTACACTTTTTTTCTTTAAGAAAAAAATTGTCTATTCATGGTGTTTAAGAGATATAGTAATTATCTCCGAGACACAACGTACTTTGTTGGTAGTACCAATACTGAACACAAGAAATTAAAACTCGAGATAATGAGTCGGAATGTGGAGGTTTAGAGCTTCCGGCTTTGCCGGCTTAGTAAAAACTTATTCTTCTTTGGGGAAAATTCATATTTGAGTCCCGTGGCGTGCGGAAAAAACTTTAACACCCCCCCCATTAAAAAAAGAAAAAGGGAATTGTTGAAGTTTAGTTTGTATTTTTTTTCAAGAGTAGTCATTGTTGGGTTTACGTGCCCCGGCGTCAGATCCAAACGCAGCGAAAAACTAAAAGTAACAGAGCTGACCTATGGACGGATTGGTCGTGCCTGATTCATATATTAAATTGCATATATCAAAATAAATGCATGAAAGAGAATTACCGATAACAGCGAAATCAATCTGATGTCGGTGGTTCTCGAGTCCAATCAACATGACCAGATATACAAGTCAACACCAATGCTAGTTTAGCGTCGGCGTTTCTATGAGATAATGTATTATGGAATGAATGGAGTCTCTTAGTTTTTCAGAAACTATAATGATTTATTTATATGGTCATTGAGTAACTAATAGGCTTTGGGTGCATAAAGCCCAATAAGACATTCGGCTTGCAAGGCACATATGCTAACAGTCCTATCTTGCATTAAATTGATCTGTTCGATCGTAATCCAGGGATACAGATTGCAACCCTTTTGTGAAAAATGCATAGCGTGTCTCTAAAACGTCTAGTATGACCTTGGCGTCGGGCACGAGCTTGATTGTCAAGTCTCGGTTGAAGATGGGGCTACGTAAGAGCCTTGCAGCTCATCAAATTATTACATATGAGAGCTTGACTTATTTGATTTTTATAGGGTAAAATTTAAAAAAAATGGTTATTTAGGATATAGCTTTTAAACTAATCAAATAGTATTATTTAATTGTTTTTAATCAAAAATAGTCTCAAACTTTTATTTGAATTTGAATTAATACTAGTCTTGAACTTTTGTCTTTTATTAATCTCAAAGCCCCTTATTGAATTATGATATCATTTTTAAAAAAAATTAATTTATATGAACTAAATTTGTTAAAAATATTTATTTGAGACTATTTTTATTAGAAAAATTTCTATTGAACTATATTTTAATATTCTTAAAAGTATATGTCTAGTTTTGGAAAATTATATATTTTATGAGACTATTTTTAAAATTTACCATCTTTGTTTTTTATCTTGACAAACAATTCAAATAAAGATTTGTTAATCTTATTTTCGAGGTGTGAAAGTGAATTTTAACTTTACCAGCAGTTCTTCACAGATTTATTTTATTTTATTTATATTTTTTTATTTCTCAATATTCTAAATTCATTGATTTGTGACATATTAATCAATATGTTTCGATTTTAATCAAATGGGGGACATTCAAATTCTTGGTCAAAATATTATCAAACCAAACCAATTCTTTGCGGAAAAAAGAAAAGCTCAATAAATTATAAAGTAAAAAAATCTCAATAGTGGTAGTGGTATGCCCAACAATATTTCTATGCTCGTGGACGGAGACACAATCATCTACCGTTTAAAGCATACAAGCCTGATCAATTGACACCCACATAGTACAACACATCATGTGAATTTGTCACTTAGTATGGGCTTCGTGTTGCTATTCTATAAGAAAATAAAGCTCTACTATAGATATACTTTTTGGTCAATGATAATTATTTGATCATAACACTCTATAAACTATTTATTAGGGTTAAATGGCATACATTTAAGGTTAGGGTTAAATGGAATACATTTAAGGATCAGATATTCAACTTCGATCGTGACTGAATATTTGGATTTCTCTATTACACTCACGTCCAAGACTTGGAAGTCAATAGACTCACAAATTTATTATAAGTGATAGCGTAAATTATACATATACCCGACCAAGGATCATAAACAATCATTAACCGGCTCGGAACCAGCCCGTGGTCAAGTAGGCGGTTAACCGGATCAACGGTTTGAAGGATCAGATCGTAACCAGCCCATCTATAGACGGGCCAGTTAAGGGTCATAATTTTGCTAACCGGTGAACAGACGATTCAATTATTTATTTTAATTGTAACATTTTGAAATTTAAAATATATATTAAGGTGTAGACTTGAACTCATGACCTCCAACTTGAATAATTAGCTTCAATCACTAAGTTGTAAGGGTCTTGTTGATCTAAATATAGTGTTATAATTTATATACTAACCAAAAAAATATATCTTACACATTTTGATTATCTGAGCTTGAATTTATTTTATGTTATTTTATGTTTAAACCATGAATGAAAACACATTTAAAGACTTTTTACACTTTATTTCAAATTTTAATAACATTTTAAATTTTTTTTAAAAAATAAGGATCAAACTGTAACCGTTGGTTAACCGGAATAAGAACAGAATCGCAATCAGCGGTTCATGAACTATAACCGAAATCGTCAAGGAAGGTTAATGTTAAGAGTCGAGATTTTTGAACTTCTAACCGGCGGTTCTGAATCGTCTAACCAGCGATTATGAATCATGGTGGGGTCTAATTATACCCCACCTAAAGTGCTTTGTTTTCTTTCTTTCTTTTTTTTTCTTTTTTTTTAATCTTAAAGTGCTATTTTGAAACTTCAAAATTTTCACAAGAATATTATTTATTTTGGAATCCCTATAATCATTTGCTTCGAATCTATACTCTATTAATAAGTGTCTGAAATAGGGGTGCTTATTGGCTTGACCCGGTCCGGTCCGGATCGAAACTGGCCGGTTTCGGGTCCGTTAAGGACGGAACCGATCCGATCCGGTAAGGAACCTGATAGGGTCAGGTTCCGATTCCACCGGTTTCAGGTTGGACCGGTTCCAACCCGGAACCGGTATTTGAGAATTAAAAAATTTTTTTTTCGAAAAATTGAGATATAACTTGTTGTGTGGAGGATTCAAACACGCAACCATCACCTTCTACTCTATAACTCTAACCAATTGAGCTAATGGACCTTTGTGTTTGTAAACTAACATCAAATATATTTATCTATATTTAAAAAAATTAATTTTTTTTAAAATTAACGGATCCGGTTCCAATTCAACTAGGAACCAGATCTGTTTAATCCGGAACCGGTAAGATACCGGTTCCGGAACGGTAGAACCGATCCGAACGGTTCTTACCGGTTCCGGACCGGTTCGGAACCGGTTAGCCCGGTTCCGATTCCGAACCGAACTAACCGGTGAAATCAGAATTTTTGGAGAGCTAAATTAGCAATTATTAAATAATTCTTTATTCCACAAAACTCATATGCTTTATCTTTCATGAAAATATAATGAATCATAACAAAATCGTTAATTTGAATATATTTATTTTATAAAAGAACATAATTAAACTGGTTATTTTAAAAATAAAAAATATGTTATACATAAAGAACACATAATATTAACATATTATTGAGAAAATTACAAAAATAAAATAGAGATATTGTAATAGTAATCCCAAATTTTTAGTACTAATCAAATATAGTCCCAAAAAATTATTTTCTAACAAACATAGTCCCAGATAAATATTTTTTATTCAAATATAGTCATAAATTACTTTTTTTTAACAAAATATCCCTAAAACCTTAACAACTTGGATCTATTTTTGTTTAAAAAAAGATTTCCATATCACCGTTTTTAGCGTATAAGAAAATTTTAAACAAAATAAAAACTTGAATCTGATAAAAAAAAATATTTGTATGATGTCATTATATATATATATATATATATATATATATATATATATATATATATATATATATATATATATATATATATATGACTTCGGTAACAATCATGAGGCATAATTACAACAAAGTAATATGATTAAGACCACCAACTTTAGTCATTATTGGTTATTATTAGATTTCAATGCACCGAACAAATTTAATATTATAAAATCGGTCCACTTTTGGTTTTATAAGGCATTTCGTAGCATATTCTATATTTGTAGATATGTGATATATATTTTAAAAATAATTTTAAATAATTATTTCAATTAGGCATTTAACATTTTTTTTTATATAAATACATAATGTAGTAGCTATAGTCAAACTTGAACAAAGGTAAGAACTAAGAAGTCTCTTTAGTATCCATTTGCGGGTGACCAACACATCGCAACGAGTTCAAACAACTTGAGTTGCAATAGCTCGTATTCTTGAAGTGTTAGCAACAATAAATTAGATCGAGTTTGGTTTACCAAACCAAACGAAAGACACCTGAACTAATCTGCTTTGAAACTGATTAGACAAAAGTAAAAAATCGTAAACAAAACAACAAGAGAAATAAGATAGAAAATAAATGCACACAAATTTGTGTCAAGAAGTTCGAAGGTGATGTAGTCCTTATATGTCTCTATTCCTTCACCGAGTGAAAAAATTCTACTAGAAGAGTTTGATTAATGCAAATCCACTCCAAAATCACTCTTATGACCGGAACTCTTACTATACTACTCAAGAACAACATGACTCATCTTAACTTTCAATCTGTCTAGACAACAAGTCTAACAGTTATAATAACACAATCTGTTTAAGCCCACTTTATACAATGATTAGAATGTATTTGTTGGCACAATTATTCCTATAATTGATCCGATATAGTTTTGTACGAGGTGCCTTATCTAGGTATGCTGTCCTACAATTGGTAATGTCTTTGTATGCTCCCCAAGGATTTATCTTTCTTGAAATGTGTTTCTGATGAGTTATACGAAGTGCAAGGCTTCATGCTACATATTAAGTTAGAGAAACTCGGTGGCGGTTGTGTCGAGATACTCATGTGATCGGCCGAATATTTTGGAGGCGATGTAGTGGTGACAGAAGTTTGGCTTCTGTTTTTTATTTTGTTTGATTACAATTGCTTGGAATTCTATGTCATTCAAAGTTGAATTGTAAATAATATATTTCAATGACGGGAAAATGGTTCTTAAAAACTTTTCTTTTGAATTATATTTCTCATTTAGAAGTGATTATATTTCAATGGGGAATATCTGAGTTTGTACTGAAGTTATGCACTAATGACTCTTGTTCAGAAGTATTCTTGTAATGTTTTTGATTTTCTTAGGTTTGCAATTTCAAAAAAATATACTACCACAACTTAGTATATACAGTACCATATATTAAATTATCTGGTACCATAAATTAGATTATTTATTACCCCAAATTAGATTATATAGTACCAAAAATCACCTTAAGTAGTACCACAAATTAGTATATATAATACCGCACATTATGTTACATAGTACCACAAATTATGTTACATAGTACCACAAATTAGATTATTTAGTACCACAAATTAGATTATATAGTACCAAAAGTCACCCTAAATAGTACCACCAATTAGTATATATAGTACCACAAATTAAATTATTTAGTACCACAAATTAGATTATATAGTACCAAAAATCACCTTAAGTAATACAACCAATTAGTATAAATAGTACCACCAATTAATATATATAGTACCACAAATCTGTATATCCAGTACCGCAATAGTAGCTTATGTAGTACAACCAATTATGTTATTTAGTACCAAAATTATATTTTATTGAATACCACAAATCAGTATATTTAGTACCACATATTAGCTATATAGTACCACAGATCAGTTTAGGACCACATATCAGTATATTTGGTACCAAAGTAGCTTATACAGTACCATATTGTTATTTAGTACCAAAAAATATGTTATTTAGTACCACAAATGAGTATATTTAATACAACATATTAGCTTATATAGTACCACAGATCAGTATAGTTGGTGCCACAAATCCGCACTCGAGCGCCCATGGTTCTGCCCACTATAATTTTTGGCAGAATAACAGGCGCTTGAGTAGCTTATATAGTATTACAAATTATGATATTTAGTACAAAAAAATATGTTATTTAGCACCACAAATCAATATATGTATTACCTCATTTTAGCTTATACAGTACCACAAATCAGTATATTTAGTACCACATAGTAGCTTATATATTACCACAAACTATGTTATTTAGTACCACATTATCACATAAGCTAATTTGTGGAATCAAATATAATGATTTGTGGTACTATATAAGCTAATATGTGGTATTACATACATATTTTTAGTACTAAATAACATAATTTGTGGTACTATATAAACTATTCTGTGGAACTAAATATATGTGGTACCAAATATACTTTGTGTACTATATAAGCTAATATGTGATACTAAATCTACTGATTTGTGGTACTAAATCTGATTTTTTAAACCAAAATTTCAGAGTTAGCAGTGCTGGGGCGCCACTTTGGCAGCGCCCTAGCGCTGCACATTCTGCCATACGATGCATCTATATCCTCTTTTGGGTGGTGATACTAAATATACTGATTTGTGGTACCAATATACTGATATGTGGTACTATATAAACAAATACGTGGTACTAAAATGCTGATTTGTGGTACTGAATAACATATTTTTGGTACTAAATAACATAATTTGTGGTATATAAGGTACTATGTGGTACTAAATATACTGATTTATGGTACAAAATATACTGATTTGTGGTACTATATAAGCTAATATGTGGTAGTAAATATACTGATTTGTGGTACTAAATATTATAATTTGTAGTACTATATAACATAATTTGTTGTACTAAATTATACAAATTGTGGCACTTTATAAGCTAATATGTGGTACTAATGCCGTAAATTAGCTTATATAGTACCACAAATCAGTATATTTGGTACCACAAATCAGTATAGTTGGTACCACAAATCAGTATATTTAGTACAACAGAGTAACTTATTATAGTACCTCAAATTATGTTATGTAGTACCAAAAATATGTTATTTAGTACAACAAATCAGTATATTTTGTGAGACCCCGTTATCTAACAACGTTATAAGGTGCAATTAAGAGAACTAATCATGCATAAATCAGAGTAATAGACCGTGTTGATGCCTTGAGCTTAAGAGTTACAATACCAAAAATTTCAAAAAGGAATTAGTTACATTCCTAACAAAAGAGTGTGAAACTATAGTTTTACTCTACTCTATGTAGAAACTATACAAAAAGGGAGATTCTGTTCTGCTATCCCTGAAGCACTCCTTACAGCTCACGCATCAGCCCCGACACTGGTTCTCCATGCCAAATGCACCTACAAGGACAACCCCCAACACATGAGCACATAATAATTCATATTCAACACACTATGAATAAAAGCGTAAATGCGTAAACCATAAATACAAAATACTTCCTGTATTCCCATGTATTTAAAACGCCCCCTTTTGGTTGTCCCTGTACCATAACTCATAATCGAATCAATGAATGATATTATGGTTTTAAACAAATGTCATGACATATTTCAATTCCTCAAATCATCAAACCAATCCCTAGTCCGTTTATCACAATGTATTTTAATGCCCCTCGCTTCACATATAAGCGGCATAGAATAACCTCGCTTCAATGGACATGTGGTACTCCCACCCCTCGCTTCACATTTAGCGGCACAAAAATAAATAGCGGCAAGCATTAAAATCATCAAGGTGATAACCATGACTCATGGGATGCGCATCAATCAAGCAACATATACATATGCAATCATAATGTATGGATCAACATGTATTTGCATCTACCATGCACAAGTCAATACACACTTGCATCTACAATGCATATCCCAATGCGTATATAAATTGCATGTTACTGTTGGGTGCCCGTACGTCTTCTACGTACCTTTCCAAAATATGGTATGTTGCAGAACTCTATCCCCTGCGTTGTGTGGCTATCTGTGAAGGCTCTACACAAGTGTACAACACAATATTAGATGCCAATAATAGCCCAATACCAAAATCCTACAATAATTAATCAAAACACAGCATTTGGCTTCTCGCGATCGATCGCCAATAAGGCCCGATCGATCGCGAGATGCTACTGCCTCAATGCCCAAAAATCTGTCTTCCGCGATCGATCGCTGAAGTTGTGCCGATCGATCGTGGCATCGCCGATCGATCGCTTCAAACTCGCGATCGATCGCTGAAGACTTCTGCCTAGCACCCTGGTGCTCGCGATCGATCGGGAAGAACGCGCCGATCGATCGCCGAAGTCTGCAATCGCGAGAAATCGCCATTTTCGAACACATTTCAAAAGCTACTATAAAATACACGATAAACCATCATATTCCAACGACTCAACACACCAAATACTCCATTATACTACCATGAAACTACACTATAACCAATTCTATCAAGAATACTCCCATACATGCCATTTTTCACTCAAAATAAACATAAACTCAACCAAAACTTAAACCATAAACATAACATGATTCCATACCCTTTTTGCTCCACTTTCTTAACAAGAATTTAGCAATGAAATACCAAGCCTCCTCCTCCTCCTTGGCTGCTGAATGATGAAAAGATGGGGAAGGAAAGATGGAGAATGGAGTGGTGGGAGGTTGAGTGAGAGGAGGGGTAAGAGAGGTATGGGGCTGCAGAATGGGTATGGGTTGTGGGGTTTGATTAATGAGTGTGTTGAGCCTTAAACACATGGTTGTGTTTGATGCGTTAATTTATCCCCGGTTTATCTTTGAGTTTTGATGATCAACAAAACTTTTGTTTGTTATACTAATATGTGTACATAGTGTGCAGATTAAGTGATTAAAAGTTGATTGAATTGAAGAAAATCAAGTGTGCACAATCTGGCGTGGATCGCCCCAGGCGGTGGTGATCATCGCCCTAGGCGATGGCAGCCAGGTGGGGCATTGCCACGCACATTGACTGGAGCGATGCCGAAGCTGGCGCGCGGGGGAGTTCGCCCGAGGCGATGGCATGATCGCCTGAGGCGATGGCCCGAACGCCTGAGGCGATTTCTGGTTCGTTTGAGGCGATGAAGATTTTGGACATGCTGAGGCTACGACCTTGATTTTTGCTATTGATCGCTTGAGGCGATCCACCGATCGCCTGAGGCGATGCGTGATTTTTGGTGACCGTTGAGGCGCGGCGATGGAGATCGTTTGAGGCGATGGCTGAGGCGATGCAGGAGTGATTTCAGCTTTGTGTGTAGCAACGGCTAGTAGGAGCCTAGGGGGCCTCCTACACTATAAATATTGATGCTTTGGAGCATTTTGAAGCTAAGAAACAAGCCTACAAACTTCTACAAGCTTTGCTAATTCAAATTTATTATAGCATTGCAAACTCCATACATTGTTATTGTATTGGAGCTTGTAATTGTTTTCATTTGATAGAGTATTGTTGTCTTCGTGTGAGTGCACCGTGAAGGTGTTTTTGGTTTGGTTTATTGTAAAGGTCCTCCAACACCAAAGCAAGTTGGTAAATTGTAAAGTCGCCAACAAGTAAAGTTGGTGCATGTGTTGTGGCTATCCTTGGAGCCCTTATGGCCAAGAAGACTCGTGAAGAGTGTTGGTAGCTCGGGAAGAGCTTTGTGTACTCGTGAAGAGTATTGTGCTCGGGAAGAGCTTGTGTACTCGGGAAGAGTAGTGTGCTCGGGAAGAGCTTTGTAAACTCGGGAAGAGTTGGGTTGTGGCTAACTTGGAGCCCTCAAGGCCAAGATCATTTATTCTAGTGGAACCTCGGTTGGAGGTTATCTAACCGGGAAGAGGAGACGTAGGCGATTCATCGCCGAACTTCTATAACAAATCCTTGTCTCTTTTATTGCTTTAATTCCTTTGCGCATTTATTTATTTTGTTCTTTTTATTTATCGATTGACTTAAGGCTTCCGCAAGCGCAAAACTCTTTCATTTTTCAAACTCATTTTAAAACGCTAAAGTAGCCAAGGAATCTCATTCACCCCCCTCTTCGATTCCAACAAGTGGTATCAGAGCCATTTGATTTTTGTTTTTAAATCAAATATTTTATATGGCTAATCTAGCAAATGAGTTTGCTCAAGGTCAATCGACAAATAGACCTCCGCTCTTCACGGGTGATAACTATGGGTATTGGAAAAATAGAATTTCTCTATACATCCAATCCGTAGATTATGACCTTTGGAAGATCATAGTGAAAGGTCCACATATTCCTTTAAAGGAAGTTGGGGGAATAAGTGTTCCCAAAGATATGGACGATTTCACTAGTGCGAATATGATTTTAATATCTCAAAATGCTAAAGCTATTAATATTTTGCATTGTGCTTTAGATATGAAGGAGTACAACCGGATCTCGATGTGCTTAACCGCTAAGGAGATATGGGACAAATTGTAAATTTGTCATGAAGGAACCAATCAAGTGAAGGAGACAAAGATAGACATTCTACAACTCAAATATGAGACATTTGAGATGGAGTCCGGAGAAGAGGTGGATTCTATGTTTAGGAGGCTCGCCCTAATTATCAACGAGCTTGCTCAACTTGGAGAGAAATACCCTCCAAAGCAAATATGGAGGAGAGCCCTAAGAGCATTGCCTAAGGAATGGGACGCAAAGAGAACCGCCATTATTGAGTCAAACAAAGGAGAAAATGCTTCCTATGACCTTGATGAGCTCCATGGCACATTGGTGACTCATGAACTTGAAGTTGCAACAAGGAGAGAAATAAAGGAGGATGATAGATCTATGAGAAAGGGGATTGCCTTGGTCGGGAGAAAAGATCAATCCGAGGATGAAGATGACGATGATGATGAAGAGATGATCTTGTTCACTAGGAAGTTCAAGAAGTTCTTCAACAAACATAGCAAGCCAAAGGCCTCTAGTGCTACCAAACAAGATTCAAAACATGAGGTAACTTGTTATACTTGTCAAGAAAAAGGCCATTATGCTAATAAATGTCTTAGGAAGAAGAATGAGGACAAAGGCAAGAAGAAGGCCCTAATAGCTACATGGAGTGATAGCGACTCCGATGAAGAAGAAACCAACCTTTGTCTCATGGCCAAAGATGACACAAATGATGAAGGGAATGAAAGCGATGATGAGGTACCATCTTTTGATGAACTTTTAGATTCTTATCATGAGCTTATAGATGTTCTTGGCAAAACCAAGATGAGTAACAAATTACTCAAACCTGAGGTTGCTAAGAAAGATGAAGAAAATAATTCATTGAAAAATGAATTAAATTCTTTAAAAATATCTTTTTGCAAATTTAATGAAAGTAGTCAAAAGATGAATGAATTGCTTGGCTTGCAACGTTGTAGCTTTGATAAAGCCGGGTTAGGCTTCTCGAGATCAAAAACTTTTTCAAGCTTGTTGGCTAAAGCAAAGCATGATTCTCCTACTTGTAACTATTGTTGTAAAAATGGGCACACTAAGAATAAGTGTAGGTTTGCTAGAATTCAATACCAACCTAACAAGAGGTGGAAATGGATTCCAAAGGTGCCAATGAAAGCTAATCCTCTAGGACCCAAAAATCAAATGGGTACCAAAGAACCTCCTATTGGTAATTTGTTTTGTAGGGACAAAAATGGGATGGAGGATGAAGGCACAAGCAACTCAAAGGAGGAGTTTATTTTATTCACTACTATAGAAGAGGAGCGAGGCATAGGACCAATGACAAGAACGCACTCTTGTCATCGGAGGTAAAATTTACTTTATACATTTTACAAGTGCAATTCAAAATTTAATTGGCACAAATTAATTGTGACCAATAAATATGAAGCTCAATATTCATTGGAGTTAAATGCATAACCTCTTAGCATATGCACATATAAATTGTTTAATGCATGATGTATGCTTATCTTTTTATAGTAAGTATCTTGACATGCCTTGTATTCAAATTTAAATTTGCTATGTGGAAATGAGCAATTATATGTTTTGTCAACTTATCTAATGATGCTTTGATGTTTTTTTGTTTTTGTGATAATTGGGCATAAGTGCATGAACTCATGGTAGAACATATGCACACCTTGCAACACTTAAATTTATTGTTGATTACCTTAAACACATGTTTGTGGTTCATCTCTATGATTTAATCTTAGGCTTGTTATGCTTATTATATGCTTGATGATAAACATGTGTATAGTGTTAAAATATGACTATGTGGCAACATATAATTATGGTATGTTTATTTAAATTTTGTGCTTTTTGATTATCACAAAAAAGGGGGAGAATGTTGTGATAAACTTGAAGCTTAACTTGAAACTTAACTCATGCATAGTTTAAGGGGGAGAGCTTGTGTATGCATGGTTTGAGGGGGAGAGTTGTTTACCTTATGATTTACTTGGTATCTTGTATGTGCTATGCAATTGTTAAGGGGGAGTTATGTTTACTCACATTTCATGCATAATTACATATTCAAGTTTATCATGTTTTGTGATCATCAAAAAGGGGGAGATTGTTGAGCCTTAAACACATGGTTATGTTTGATGCGTTAATTTATCCCCGGTTTATCTTTGAGTTTTGATGATCAACAAAACTTGTGTTTCTTATACTAATATGTGTACTTAGTGTGCAGATTAAGTGATTAAAAGTTGATTGAATTGAAGAAAATCAAGTGTGCACAATCTGGCGTGGATCGCCCCAGGCGATGGCAGCCAGGTGGGGCATCGCCACGCAATTCGACTGGAGCGATGCCGAGGCTGGCGCGCGGGGGAGTTCGCCCGAGGCGATGGCATGATCGCCTGAGGCGATGGCCCGAACGCCTGAGGCGATTTTTGGTTCGTTTGAGGCGATGAAGATTTTGGACATGCTGAGGCTACGGCCTTGATTTTTGCTATTGATCACCTGAGGCGATCCACCGATCGCCTGAGGCGATGCGTGATTTTTGGTGACCGTTGAGGCGATGGCTGAGGCGATGCAGGAGTGATTTCAGCCTTGTGTGTAGCAACGGCTAGTAGGAGCCTATGGGGCCTCCTACACTATAAATATTGATGCTTTGGAGCATTTTGAAGCTATAAAACAAGCCTACTAACTTCTACAAGCTTTGCTAATTCAAATTTATTATAGCATTGCAAACTCCATACATTGTTGTTGTATTGGAGCTTGTAATTGTTTTCATTTGAAAGAGTCTTGTTGTCTTCGTGTGAGTGCACCGTGAAGGTGTTTTTGGTTTGGTTTATTGTAAAGGTCCTCCAACACCAAAGCAAGTTGGTAAATTGTAAAGTCGCCAACAAGTAAAGTTGGTGCATGTGTTGTGGCTATCCTTGGAGCCCTTAAGGCCAAGAAGACTCGTGAAGAGTGTTGGTAGCTCGGGAAGAGCTTTGTGTACTAGGGAAGAGTATTGTGCTCGGGAAGAGCTTGTGTACTCGGGAAGAGTAGTGTGCTCGGGAAGAGCTTTGTAAACTCGGGAAGAGTTGGGTTATGGCTAACTTGGAGCCCTCAAGGCCAAGATCATTTATTCTTGTGGAACCTCGGTTGGAGGTTATCTAACCGGGAAGAGGAGACGTAGGCGATTCATCGCCGAACTTCTATAACAAATCCTTGTCTCTTTTATTGCTTTAATTCCTTTACGCATTTATTTATTTTGTTCTTTTTATTTATCGATTGACTTAAGGCTTCCGCAAGCGCAAAACTCTTTTATTTTTCAAACTCATTTTAAAACGCTAAAGTAGCCAAGAAATCTCATTCACCCCCCTCTTCGATTCCAACAGAGTGGGTTAAGTTTTCTTGGTCCCGGTATTTAGCATGATGTATTAAAATATCCGCACATGATATTTTATAGTATTTATTCAATAAAAATACATCAAATTCCAGTTAAACATGCTTTACCAAAACAAACAACACCCACCCCCATTAATCATGCCATAACTCAAAATCCCAACTTACACCACCTGCACCCTGAAATGCATTACCAGGTCATGACCACCACATGACTAAGCATTTCCCAATATTATTAATTCAACTCAATAATTTAACACCATAATCCTCACATAACATAATAAATGTTCAATTGTACAAAATCATTTCGGGGAAATCACAATACTCCCCTACTTATAAGATTTCATCCCCGAAATCAGCATGCACTTACCCAAAACAAAACAAAACATAAATCACATACCCGAAAACAGTTCCGGATAGTGCTGCACCATGTGTCGCTCTGTTTCCCACGTGGCCTCTTCGACACCCCTACGGTCCCACTGAACTTTGACCATAGGTATCATTTTGTTCCGAAGTCTGCGGTCTGCACGATCCAGGATTCTAACAGGCCGCTCCACATAAGATACATCGGACTCTATCTGAACCTCAGAAGGTTGCAACACATGAGAAGGATCTGGCTCGTACTTCCGCAACATAGATGCGTGGAACACATCATGGATACCAGACAGAGAGGGTGGTAAAGCCAGTCGGTATGCCAAAGTACCAATACACTATAAAATCTCGTACGGTCCAACATACCTCGGAGACAATTTGCCCCGCATTCCAAATCGCACCACACCTCTGAAAGGTGAGATCTTCAAAAAGGCCATGTCGCCCAACTGAAACTCTAACGGCCGACGTCGTTGATTAGCATACGCTGCCTGCCTGTCCTGGGCTGCTTTCATTTTCTGCCTTATCACCTTTATCTTCTCTTCCATTTCCCGGATCAAATATGGTCCTCTGACTGATTTGCGATCCACGTCGCCCAACATAACAGTGACCTACAACGTCTACCATAGAGAACCTCAAAAGGAGCCATCGGTATGCTTGCCTGGTAGCTATTGTTATTAAGAAAATTCTACCAAGGCTACTGAATCCTGTCAAGAAGCATCAAACTCCAACACACATGCCCTCAACATGTCCTCGAGCGTTTGGATAGTACGTTCGACCTGGCCATCCAATTGAGGATGGTATGCTGTGCTCAACCTCAATTCTGTACCCAAAACTGACTGAAGACATTCCCAGAAGTGAGATGTAAACCGTGGATCTCGATTAGACACAATCGAAACAGGGATCCCGTGCAGTCTCACCACATCTCGAACATATAATTGTGCCATCCTCAAATAGGTGAAGGTCATACTGTATGGAATGAAGTGAGCCACTTTAGTCAATCTGTCTACAATCACCCAGACAGCATCAAAACCCGAAACGGTCCTTGGCAAGTGGGTCACAAAGTCCATGGATACGTGTTCCCACTTCCATTCAAGTATCTCTAAGCTCTTAAGCTCACCATCAGGCCTCTGCCTCTCAGCCTTCACCTGCTGACAAATCAAGCATCTCTTAATGAATGTAGTAACATCTCGTTTCATTCGTTTCCACCAAAACTGGTCACATAAATCCTTGTACATCTTTCTCCCGCCCGGGTGGATACTCATCCTGCTACTATGAGCTCGCTGTAAGATCCCCTTTACGCAACTCCGGCGTATTCGGAACCACCCATCGGTCACCAAGCCTCAAAGAACCGTCCTCAGCCATCCTGAACCTCGATGACTGACCCAGATGAACCACTGATAACCATCTCTGGACCTCTTCGTCTGTTCCCTGAGCCTTCCGGGTGTGATCATAAATGTTCGTCTCAGCTAATAAAGTTGATACACATATCGGTGAAGCAGACACGTCATAATCAAAACCCAACTGACAGTAGAAAGTCAGCATAGCTGACAAACACATGACATCCTCTGCTGTGTTCTTCACTTTCCGACTCAAGCGTCGGCTGTCAAATTTGCTCTACCCTGATGGTAATCGATTTCACAATCATAGTCTTTCAGTAGGTCCATCCATCTTCTTTGTCTCATATTCAGCTCAGCCTGCGTAAACAAGAACTTCAGGCTCTTGTGATCGGTGTAGATGGTAAATGATGTACCATATAAGTAGTGTCGTCATATCTTCAAAGCAAACACTATAGCCGCTAACTCCAAGTCATGGACTGGATACCTCGTCTCATGCGGTTTCAACTGCCTTGACGCGTAAGCCACTACCTGCTTATCCTGCATCAGCACGCATCCTAAACCCTGAAGGGATGCATCAGTATAGAGAACGAACCGCTTGTTCTCCCTGGGAATCACCAATACTGGCGCCGAAGTAAATCTGTGCTTCAACTCTTGGATGCTCTGCTCACAAGCTTCCGACCAAAAGAATGGAACTCCCTTTTGAGTTAGCTGCGTCATTGGTTTGGCAATCTTAGAAAACCCTTCGACGAAGCGTCGATAATACCCGGCCAAACCAAGAAAACTCCGAATCTCGGGTACTGAAGTAGGCATAGACCAATCCATTACTGCCTCTACTTTCCTGGGGTCTACTGATATCCCATCTCTAGAGATAATATGACCCAGAAATGCTACGTTGTTCAGCCAGAACTCACACTTGCTGAGTTTGGCGTACAACTGATGATCTCTGAGGATCTGAAGCACCGTCCTCAAATGATTGGCATGCTCCTCCTTACTTCTCGAATAGACAAAAACTTTGTCAATAAATACGATCACGAACTGATCAAGATACTTCTGAAACACTCTGTTCATCAGGCTCATAAAGACAGCCGGGGCATTCGTCACACCGAACGGCATAACTAAGAACTCGTAGTGCCCATACCGAGTCCGAAACGCTGTCTTTTGAATGTCATCCGCTCTAACCCGTATCTGATGGTATCCTGACCTCAAGTCAATCTTGGAATACAGTTCTGTGCCCTGAAGCTGATCAAATAGGTCATCAATCCGCGGAAGATGGTACTTATTCTTAATCGTCACCTTATTTAACTGACGGTAATCGATGCACAAGCGCATCGAACCATCCTTTTTCTTTACAAACAGGAGTGGCGCACCCCAAGGCGATACACTAGGACGTATGTATCCCTTGTCGAGAAGTTCCTGTAATTGTACTTTCAGCTTCCTCAGTTCCGCCGGTGCCATCCTATAAGGAGCACGAGAAATAGCAGATGTCCCTGGTAGTAGCTCAATCCCAAACTCAACATCTCTGATCGGAGGGAATCCTGGAATTTCATCCGGAAACACATCGTTTTAATTCGCGACTACCGGTATGTTGAGCCTTAAACACATGGTTGTGTTTGATGCGTTAATTTATCCCCGGTTTATCTTTGAGTTTTGATGATCAACAAAACTTGTGTTTGTTATACTAATATGTGTACTTAGTGTGCAAATTAAGTGATTAAAAGTTGATTGAATTGAAGAAAATCAAGTGTGCACAATCTGGCATGGATCGCCCCAGGCGATGGTGATCATCGCCCCAGGCGATGGCAGCCAGGTGGGGCATCGCCACGCACATCGACTGGAGCGATGCCGAGGCTGGCGCGCGGGGGAGTTCGCCCGAGGCGATGGCATGATCGCCTGAGGCGATGGCCCGAACGCCTGAGGTGATTTCTGGTTCATTTGAGGCGATGAAGATTTTGGACATGCTGAGGCTACGACCTTGATTTTTGCTATTGATCGCCTGAGGCAATGCATGATTTTTGGTGACCGTTGAGGCGCGGCGATGGAGATCGTTTGAGGCGATGGCTGAGGCGATGCAGGAGTGATGTCAGCCTTGTGTGTAGCAACGGCTAGTAGGAGCCTAGGGGGCCTCCTACACTATAAATATTGATGCTTTGGAGCATTTTGAAGCTAAGAAACAAGCCTACAAACTTCTACAAGCTTTGCTAATTCAAATTTATTATAGCATTGCAAACTCCATACATTGTTGTTGTATTGGAGCTTGTAATTGTTTTCATTTGATAGAGTCTTGTTGTCTTCGTGTGAGTGCACCGTGAAGGTGTTTTTGGTTTGGTTTATTGTAAAGGTCCTCCAACACCAAAGCAAGTTGGTAAATTGTAAAGTCGCCAACAAGTAAAGTTGGTGCATGTGTTGTGGCTATCCTTGGAGCCCTTAAGGCCAAGAAGACTCGTGAAGAGTGTTGGTAGCTCGGGAAGAGCTTTGTGTACTCGGGAAGAGTATTGTGCTCGGGAAGAGCTTGTGTCCTCGGGAAGAGTAGTGTGCTTGGGAAGAGCTTTGTAAACTCGGGAAGAGTTGGGTTGTGGCTAACTTGGAGCCCTCAAGGCCAAGATCATTTATTCTAGTGGAACCTCGGTTGGAGGTTATCTAATCGGGAAGAAGAGACGTAGGCGATTCATCGCCGAACTTCTATAACAAATCCTTGTCTCTTTTATTGCTTTAATTCCTTTACGCATTTATTTATTTTGTTCTTTTTATTTATCGATTGACTTAAGGCTTCCGCAAGCGCAAAACTCTTTTATTTTTCAAACTCATTTTAAAATGCTAAAGTAGCCAAGTAATCTCATTCACCCCCCCTCTTCGATTCCAAAAAGTGGTATCAGAGCCATTTGATTTTTGTTTTTAATCAAATCTTTTATATGGCTAATCTAGCAAATGGGTTTGCTCAAGGTCAATCGACAAATAGACCTCCGCTCTTCACGGGTGATAACTATGGGTATTGGAAAAATAGAATTTCTCTATACATCCAATCCGTAGATTATGACCTTTGGAAGATCATAGTGAATGGTCCACATATTTCTTTAAAGGAAGTTGGGGGAATAAGTGTTCCCAAAGATATGGACGATTTCACTAGAGAGGATATGATTTTAATATCTCAAAATGCTAAAGCTATTAATATTTTGCATTGTGCTTTAGATATGATGGAGTACAACCGGATCTCGATGTGCTCAACCGCTAAGGAGATATGGGACAAATTACAAATTTGTCATGAAGGAACCAATCAAGTGAAGGAGACAAAGATAGACATTCTACAACTCAAATATGAGACATTTGAGATGGAGTCCGAAGAAGAGGTGGATTCTATGTTTAGGAGGCTCGCCCTAATTATCAACGAGCTTGCTCAACTTGGAGAGAAATACCCTCCAAAGCAAATATGGAGGAGAGCCCTAAGAGCATTGCCTAAGGAATGGGACGCAAAGAGAACCGCCATAGTCAAACAAAGGAGAAAATGCTTCCTATGACCTTGATGAGCTCCATGGCACATTGGTGACTCATGAACTTGAAGTTGCAACAAGGAGAGAAATAAAGGAGGATGATAGATCTATGAGAAAGGGGAGTGCCTTGGTCGGGAGAAAAGATCAATCCGAGGATGAAGATGACGATGATGATGAAGAGATGATCTTGTTCACTAGGAAGTTCAAGAAGTTCTTTAACAAACATAGCAACCCAAAGGCCTCTAGTGCTACCAAACAAGATTCAAAACATGAGGTAACTTGTTATACTTGTCAAGAAAAAGGCCATTATGCTAATAAATGTCCTAGGAAGAAGAATGAGGACAAAGGCAAGAAGAAGGCCCTAATAGCTACATGGAGTGATAGCAACTCCGATGAAGAAGAAACCAACCTTTGTCTCATGGCCAAAGATGACACAAATGATGAAGGGAATGAAAGCGATGATAAGGTACCATCTTTTGATGAACTTTTAGATTCTTATCATGAGCTTATAGATGTTCTTGGCAAAACCAAGATGAGTAACAAATTACTCAAACTTGAGGTTGCTAAGAAAGATGAAGAAAATAATTCATTGAAAAATGAATTAAATTCTTTAAAAATATCTTTTTTGCAAATTTAGTGAAAGTAGTCAAAAGATGAATGAATTGCTTGGCTTGCAACGTTGTAGCTTTGATAAAGCCGGGTTAGGCTTCTCGAGCAAATCAAAAACTTTTTCAAGCTTGTTGGCTAAAGCAAAGCATGATTCTCCTACTTGTAACTATTGTTGTAAAAATGGGCACACTAAGAATAAGTGTAGGTTTGCTAGAATTCAATACCAACCTAACAAGATGTGGAAATGGATTCCAAAGGTGCCAATGAAAGCTAACCCTCTAGGACCCAAAAATCAAATGGGTACCAAAGAACCTCCTATTGGTAATTTGTTTTGTAGGGACAAAAATGGGATGGAGGATGAAGGCACAAGCAACTCAAAGGAGGAGTTTATTTTATTCACTACTATAGAAGAGGCGCGAGGCATAGGACCAATGACAAGAACGCACTCTTGTCATCGGAGGTAAAATTTACTTTATACATTTTACAAGAGCAATTCAAAATTTAATTGGCACAAATTAATTGTGACCAATAAATATGAAGCTCAATATTCATTGGAGTTAAATGCATAACCTCTTAGCATATGCACATATAAATTGTTTAATGCATGATGTATGCTTATCTTTTTATAGTAAGTATCTTGACATGCCTTGTATTCAAATTTAAATTTGCTATGTGGAAATGAGCAATTATATGTTTTGTCAACTTATCTAATGATGCTTTGATGTTTTTTGTTTTTATGATAATTGGGCATAAATGCATGAACTCATGGTAGAACATATGCACACCTTGCAACACTTAAATTTATTGTTGGTTACCTTAAACACATGTTTGTGGTTCATCTATATGATTTAATCTTAGGCTTGTTATGCTTATTATATGCTTGATGATAAACATGTGTATAGTGTTAAAATATGACTATGTGGCAACATATAATTATGCTATGTTTATTTAAATTCTGTGCTTTTTGATTATCACAAAAAGGGGGAGAATGTTGTGATAAACTTGAAGCTTAACTTGAAACTTAACTCATGCATAGTTTAAGGGGGAGAGCTTGTGTATGCATGGTTTGAGGGGGAGAGTTGTTTACCTTATGATTTACTTGGTATCTAGTATGTGCTATGCAATTGTTAAGGGGGAGTTATGTTTACTCACATTTCATGCATAATTACATATTCAAGTTTATCAAGTTTTGTGATCATAAAAAAGGGGGAGATTGTTGAGCCTTAAACACATGGTTGTGTTTGATGCGTTAATTTATCCCCGGTTTATCTTTGAGTTTTGATGATCAACAAAACTTGTGTTTGTTATACTAATATGTGTACTTAGTGTGCAGATTAAGTGATTAAAAGTTGATTGAATTGAAGAAAATCAAGTGTGCACAATCTGGCGTGGATCGTCCCAGGCGATGGCAACCAGGTGGGGCATCGCCACGCACATCGACTGGAGCGATGCCGAGGCTGGCGCGCGGGGTAGTTCGCCCGAGGCGATGTCATGATCACCTGAGGCGATGGCCCGAACGCCTGAGGCGATTTCTGGTTTGTTTGAGGCGATGAAGATTTTGGACATGCTGAGGCTACAACCTTGATTTTTGCTATTGATCGCCTGAGGCGATACGTGATTTTGGGTGACCGTTGAGGCTCGGCGATGGAGATCGTTTGAGGCGATGGATGAGGCGATGCAGGAGTGATTTCAGCCTTGTGTGTAGCAACGGCTAGTAGAAGCCTAGGGGGCCTCCTACACTATAAATATTGATGCTTTGGAGCATTTTGAAGCTAAGAAACAAGCCTACAAACTTCTACAAGCTTTGCTAATTCAAATTTATTATAGCATTGCAAACTCCATACATTGTTGTTGTATTGGAGCTTGTAATTGTTTTCATTTGATAGAGTCTTGTTGTCTTCGTGTGAGTGCACCGTGAAGGTGTTTTTGGTTTGGTTTATTGTAAAGGTCCTCCAACACCAAAGCAAGTTGGTAAATTGTAAAGTCGCCAACAAGTAAAGTTGGTGCATGTGTTGTGGCTATCCTTGGAGCCCTTAAGGCCAAGAAGACTCGTGAAGAGTGTTGGTAGCTCGGGAAGAGCTTTGTGTACTCGGGAAGAGTTTGTGCTCGGGAGCTTGTGTACTCGGGAATAGTAGTGTGCTCGGGAAGAGCTTTGTAAACTCGGGAAGAGTTGGGTTGTGGCTAACTTGGAGCCCTCAAGGCCAAGATCATTTATTCTACTTGAACCTCGGTTGGAGGTTATCTAACCGGGAAGAGGAGACGTAGGCGTTTCATCGCCGAACTTCTATAACAAATCCTTGTATCTTTTATTGCTTTAATTCCTTTACGCATTTATTTATTTTGTTCTTTTTATTTATCGATTGACTTAAGGCTTCCGCAAGTGCAAAACTCTTTTATTTTTCAAACTCATTTTAAAACGCTAAAGTAGCCAAGGAATCTCACTCACCCCCCCCCCCCCCCCCCCCCTCTTCGATTCCAACACGGTATATCCTCAATCCTCAACTCTTCCTTTTTCTCCGATACGTCCACGGCATAAATAAGATAGCCAGTGTGACCCGTTCCAACAACCATGTCATCTTAACTGCTGAAATCAACAGAATCTTCGGACGGGAACCGTCCCCATTGAAGATCCACTGCAATCCCTGATCGGATTGGAAACGTACCATCCTCTGACGACAATCAACCACGGCCTGATATCTATTCAGCACATCAATGCCCACAATACAATCAAAGTCTGCCATATCCAGCAAAATCAGATCAGCCCTCAAATCATTGCCCTCAAAATAAATGAGGCAGTCAGATAGCAGTCGATCCACAATCACATGCCTTCCGGTGGGTGTCGAGACCATGAGAGGCGTGGGCAACGGAGACGGGCACATATGGTGTCTCTCAACAAAGGCAGAAGATATGAAAGAGTGGGAATCACCTGTATCTATCAAAATAAAAGCAGTGTACGTAAATAACTGGCACGTACCAGCAATCACCTCCTCTGGGGCTGCCTCTGCCTGCTCTCGAGTCAGTGCGTACACTTGACCCTACGGTGGTCCCACTGCCGGACCTCCCGGTGGTCGGGGCACAAACTGCTGTCTCTGAGGTACTGTACCGGCATCAAATCTCGGCCTACTCGGTCCAAAGTCCGTCTGTCTTCCCTGACCGGGGCAATACCTAGCGATGTGGCCCATCTTGCCACAACTGTAACATGCTGGACAATCACGTGGCAAGTGCGGTCCTCCACAGTTTTTACACTTGCTTTTTCCTGTCCTATTTCCTTGCGCTGGTCCTCGAATACTTGGCACATTATTCCTCCTATTTCCTTGCTTCTGATTCTGAAACCTCTTCCCACTAAATCGAGAAGATGAAGAAGCCCCACGAGGCTTAAACTGGTCCCCTCGTGGCTTCAGACTGTCTGCAACTGGTCTTTGTGGTGGTATAGGTTCCTTGTACACACTCACTCCAATCTCTGCCAGCTCCGCTCTAGTCAGAGCATCATCAAACGAGCTGGGGTTGTTGGAAACAACCCGGTCAAAAAGCTCCGGTCTCAGACCCTTTAGGAAATGCCTCATCTTGGCGTGACCATTTATAGCGATGTGAGGCACATACCTCAGCAGTGAAGAATACAGCATGACATAATCTGATACAGTCATGCTACCCTGTTTCAGATTAGTGAACTCATCCTCCTTTGATTGTCTGGCAGCTGCAGAGAAGTACCGATTAAGGAATCGGGTTCTAAACACAGTCCAGTCCACCAACATGCCCTGAGCCCTTATTTCCATAACTGTTGTCTTCTACCACATGGAAGACTTCTTTGCTAACTAAAACTCTGCCAACCTCAGCCAGGCAGTCCTTTCACAGGGCGCTGATACAAATATCTGCTCAAGTCGTTCTAGCCACTCCTCTGCTTCTTCCCCTGTCTCAGTTCCCTGAAAGAGCGGCGGATGGTAGCTCAAGAACTGGGTCAAACTAAGCTCCCCTGGTAGCAGTATCTGTGCACTAGGCTCTACGCCTACAGCAGGTGGCGGCAGAGGATTTGTCTGAGCAATACTGGCATTGATACTGCCTACATCTCCCACCTCTTCATTGAGGTTCTCCAGATTAATAGCCGCCATGCTGTAACACAGGGGTTAACAACAATACCAAAAGCAGTTCATAATATAAGTCGTTAGATAACAAGAGTAATAATATTCATAAGCATGTTAGTATAACAAATTATACGCAAAGTATGCACTACATGCATAAACATGCCCACCAATGAATACCTAACCAACTTGTTTCTAAAGGCTACCATTCACTCATTCCCTGGTTCTCTAACCACTGCTCTGATACCACTAAATGTGAGACCCCGTTATCTAACAACGTTATAAGGTGCAATTAAGAGAACTAATCATGCATAAATCAGAGTAATAGACCGTGTTGATGGACGATAAACCATCATATTCCAACGACTCAACACACCAAATACTCCATTATACTACCATGAAACTACACAATAACCAATTCTATCAAGAATACTCCCATACATGCCATTTTTCACTCAAAATAAACATAAACTCAACCAAAACTTAAACCATAAACATAACATGATTCCATACCCTTTTTGCTCCACTTTCTTAGCAAGAATTTAGCAATGAAATACCAAGCCTCCTCCTCCTCCTTGGCTCCTGAATGATGGACGAAAAGATGGGGAAGGAAAGATGGAGAATGGAGTGATGGGAGGTTGAGTGAGATGAGGGGTAAGAGAGGTATGGGGCTGCAGAATGGGTATGGGTTGTGGGGTTTGATTAATGAGTGGGTTAAGTTTTCTTGGTCCCGGTATTTAGCATGATGTATTAAAATATCCTCACATGATATTTTATAGTATTTATTCAATAAAAATATATCAGTTTCCAATTAAACATGCTTTACCAAAGCAAACAACACCCACCCCCATTAATCATGCCATAACTCAAAATCTCAACATACACCACCTGCACCCTGAAATGCATTACCAGGTCATGACCACCACATGACTAAGCATTTCCCAATATTATTAATTCAACTCAATAATTTAACACCATAATCCTCACATAACATAATAAATGTTCAATTGTACAAAATCATTTCGGGGATATCCATATTTAATGGGTTATTTAATAATTTAACCCAAAAAAAAAAATTATTTAACAAAATAACCTAAAAATTTTTTTTTTATCAAAATGACCGAAGTCGCCATCTCAGATGGCGACTTCAGTACAAATTTTTTTTTTTTTACTGAAGTCGCCATCTCAGATGGCGACTTCAATATAAAATTAATTTTTTTTTGAAGTCGCCATCTGAGATGGCGACTTCAATATAATTTTTTTTTTAATATGGAAGTCGCCATCTCAGATGGCGACTTCCATATATATATATATATTTATAGGGACATTTTTAAAAATGGCCTCCTACAAACTACCATAATCAAATTTGACCCTAAATTAATTTAATTTTTAAAATTAGCCTTTAATTATGTTAAGTTCCAAATTTATCATTTAAGCATTTTTATTATAGCACACAATTATATTAAAGTGAGCAAATATGATAATAAATATGGAGCTACCACATATTTAATTAGATAATTTTTTTCTCTTTACTTGTGTATTACTTGTATTTATTTTTATATTTGAAATTTATTTGTTTTAAACTATATATTTATTACTTTAATAAAATTATAAATTTTCTGTATAATTAATGTGTCACTATAACATTTTTAAATAAAAGTAAATATCATTTCCATGTTGCAAAATGTGAATCTACCATATTTCGCTAGCTTAGTTGATAGAATCATTATTTACTTTTTAAATATTTTTTTGAATAACAAAATACTAATAATAAAAAGGATAATAATTAATAAGAAATAAATTAGTAAAAATAAAAATAATCATAACAATAGTATATAAATTAAATAAAAATCATGATTGTAGTTGTCATCGTCGATAATTGTCATAGTCGATAATAATAATAATAATATCAAATAAGAGCCGCCTTTTTCAACGTCAAGTTCATAATAATATTATATTATAAAGTCAAATTTAATATCACAGTATAATTTAAAAATAAAATAAAATATTATAAATATCAAATCTAAAGATAAAACATTTAAAACTAAATACTGTAATGTATTTTAGTGAGAATTATTTGAGCATAAATTAAAATTCTAGCTCTAATTCAAATAATAGTAAAAGGGGTAATTTAGGTTTTTTAAAATATTTAAGGCTATTATTAAAAATGTTTAGTAAAGAAGGCTATTTTGAAAAATAACATTTTAAATTAGGCTAGAAACAATAATTTCTCATATTTATATATATATATAATTTATTTATATAGAAGTTTCCATATCAAATATCATCTTCCATATATATGACAACTTCTATAATCTATTTAGCCTTCCATAATTGATATAATTACTTAACATATATAGAAGTTGTCATATATATGGAAGATGATATTTGATATGGAAACTTCTATATAAATAATATATATATATATATATATATATATATATATATATATATATAAATATGAGAAATTACTGTTTCTAGCCTAATTTAAAATGTTATTTTTCAAAATAGCCTTCTTTACTAAACATTTTTAATAATAGCCTTAAATATTTTAAAAAACCTAAATTACCCCTTTTACTATTATTTGAATTAGAGCTAGAATTTTAATTTATGCTCAAATAGTTTTATTCTCACTAAATACATTACAGTATTTAGTTTTAAATGTTTTATCTTTAGATTTGATATTTATAATATTTTATTTTATTTTTAAATTATACTGTGATATTAAATTTGACTTTATAATATAATATTATTATGAACTTGACGTTGAAAAAGGCGGCTCTTATTCAATATTATTATTATTATTATCGACTATGACAATTATCGACGATGACAACTACAATCATGATTTTTATTTAATTTATATACTATTGTTATGATTATTTTTATTTTTACTAATTTATTTCTTATTAATTATTATCCTTTTTATTATTAGTATTTTGTTATTCAAAAAAATATTTAAAAAGTAAATAATGATTCTATCAACTAAGCTAGCGAAATATGGTAGATTCACATTTTGCAACATGGAAATGATATTTACTTTTATTTAAAAATGTTATAGTGACACATTAATTATACAGAAAATTTATAATTTTATTAAAGTAATAAATATATAGTTTAAAACAAATAAATTTCAAATATAAAAATAAATACAAGTAATACACAAGTAAAGAGAAAAAAATTATCTAATTAAATATGTGGTAGCTCCATATTTATTATCATATTTGCTCACTTTAATATAATTGTGTGCTATAATAAAAATGCTTAAATGATAAATTTGGAACTTAACATAATTAAAGGCTAATTTTAAAAATTAAATTAATTTAGGGTCAAATTTGATTATGGTAGTTTGTAGGAGGCCATTTTTAAAAATGTCCCTATAAATATATATATATATATATATGGAAGTCGCCATCTGAGATGGCGACTTCCATATTAAAAAAAAAATTATATTGAAGTCGCCATCTCAGATGGCGACTTCAAAAAAAAATTAATTTTATATTGAAGTCGCCATCTGAGATGGCGACTTCAGTAAAAAAAAAAAAATTGTACTGAAGTCGCCATCTGAGATGGCGACTTCGGTCATTTTGATAAAAAAAAAAAATTTTAGGTTATTTTGTTAAATAAATTTTTTTTTGGGTTAAATTATTAAATAACCCCATATTTAATACCATATCTTAGCTTATATAATACCATAAATTAGTCTATTTAGTACCACAATCAGTATAATAGTACCACGATTAGCTTAAATATTATACTTTTAATATAAGGTAATGATATATATATATATATATATATATATATATATATATAATTTGATATATTTGCAAATAGATTTATATATAACATGCGAAATACATAGTTCACATCATAGCTTACTTAGTATCACATTATCATACATTTAATATATGGTAATGATATATATAACTTTGTATATTTGCAAATATATTTATATATAATATGTGTTATGTTATATTACATGCAAAATACATAATTCACATCTTAGCTTACTTAGTACCACATTACAATACATTTAATATATGGTAATGCTATATATAACTTGGTATATTTGTGGATAGATTTATATATGACATGCGAAATACGTAGTTCACGTAATAGCTTACTTAGTACCACGTTATCATACATTTAATATATGATAATGATATATATAACTTGGTACATTTGCAAATAGATTTATATATAACATGTCATTTTAGGATATATAATATGCGAAATAGATAGTTCACATCTAATCTTACTGGTTCATCATTGTCATACATTTAATATATGATAATGATATATTAACTTGATATATTTGCAAAGAGATGTATATATAACGTGTCATTATATGTTATATAATTTGTGAAATAGATATTTCTCATCTAAGCTAATCTTTGGTACTAACTATATTTATAGTACCACAAATAAGTATATTTAGTACAATATATTAGCATAGATAGTACCACATATCAATATATTTGGTACCACAAATCAGTATATTTAGTACCACAGTAGCTTATACAGTACCACATTGTTATTTAGTACCAAAAAATATATTATTTAGTACCACAAATCAACATATTTAGTGTCACAAATTAGTATATTTAGTACATATTAGCTTATATAGTACCACAGATCAGTATACTTGGTACCACAAATCCACACTCGAGAGCGCATGGTTCTGCCCACTATAATTTTTGGCTGATTGACAGGCGCTTGAGCGCCTATGATTCTGCCTTGAGGTGAAAATTTTGTCTCCTTGTATTTAGTACCACATTTTAGCTTATATAGTACCACAAATCAGTATATTTGAACCACAAATCAGTATATTTAGTACCACATAATAGCTTATATAGTACAACAAATTAATTTATTTAGTACGAAACATATGTTATCATACATTTAATATATTGTACCAAATATACTGATTTGTGGTACCAAATATACTTATTTGTGGTGCTATATAAGCTAATATGTGGTACTAAATAACATATTTTTAGTACTAAATAGCATATTTTTAGTACTAAATAACATAATTTATGCTGTGATATAAGTTACTTTGTGGTGCTAAGTATACTGATTTGTGATATCAACAATATTGATTTGTGGTACAAAATGTACTGATTTGTGGTACTATATAAACTAATATATGTTACTAAATAACATATTATTTATACTAAATAACAGTTTGTTGTACTGTATATGTTACTCCGTGGTACTAAATATACTGGTTTGTTGTACCAAATATACTAATTTCTGGTACCAAATATATAGATTTGTTGTACTATATAAGTTAATACGTGGTACTAAATCACATATTTTTGGTACTAAATAACATAATTTGTGGTACTAAATATACTGATTTGTGATACCAAAGGTATTGATTTGTGGTACTATATACGCTAATATATGGTACAAATTGAACTGATTTGTGGTACTAAATATTATAATTTATGGTATTATATAACATAATCTATGGTACTAATGATACAATTTGTAGTACTAAATATACTGATTTGTGATACTATATAAGCTAGTTTGTGGTATTAAATAACATAATTTGTGTATAACATGACTTGGTTTTATTACACCAAAAACTCACATGTTAAGATTCAAACAACATTCAACAAAACCTCACACTTTCAAACTCTATTATATTACACCAAAAGCACAATAATCTTGTGATTGAATCTAGAACCCACAATCAAAAACACAAAACTAAAATTCAAAATCACTATGAAAATCAATAGAAACACTTGTATCTCGATTTTTCCAGTTATCTTGAAAATTTGATCATAGTGAGGTTTGCAATATAGTAATCCTTCTCATGAAACCACAGACATAGAAATACTTTGTTGGAATCGAAGAGGGGGGGTGAATGAGATTCCTTGGCTACTTTAGCGTTTTAAAATGAGTTTGAAAAATAAAAGAGTTTTGCGCTTGCGGAAGCCTTAAGTCAATCGATAAATAAAAAGAACAAAATAAATAAATGCGTAAAGGAATTAAAGCAATAAAAGAGACAAGGATTTGTTATAGAAGTTCGGTGATGAATCGCCTACGTCTCCTCTTCCCGGTTAGATAACCTCCAACCGAGGTTCCACTAGAATAAATGATCTTGGCCTTGAGGGCTCCAAGTTAGCCACAACCCAACTCTTCCCGAGTTTACAAAGCTCTTCCCGAGCACACTACTCTTCCCGAGTACACAAGCTCTTCCCGAGCACAATACTCTTCCCGAGTACACAAAGCTCTTCCCGAGCTACCAACACTCTTCACGAGTCTTCTTGGCCTTAAGGGCTCCAAGGATAGCCACAACACATGCACCAACTTTACTTGTTGGCGACTTTACAATTTACCAACTTGCTTTGGTGTTGGAGGACCTTTACAATAAACCAAACCAAAAACACCTTCACGGTGCACTCACACGAAGACAACAAGACTCTATCAAATGAAAACAATTACAAGCTCCAATACAACAACAATGTATGGAGTTTGCAATGCTATAATAAATTTGAATTAGCAAAGTTTGTAGAAGTTTGTAGGCTTGTTTCTTAGCTTCAAAATGCTCCAAAGCATCAATATTTATAGTGTAGGAGGCCCCCTAGGCTCCTACTAGCTGTTGCTACACACAAGGCTGAAATCACTCCTGCATCGCCTCAGCCATCGCCTCAAACGATCTCCATCGCCGCGCCTCAATGGTCACCAAAAATCACGCATCGCCTCAGGCGATCGGTGGATCGCCTCAGGCGATCAATAGCAAAAATCAAGGCCGTAGCCTCAGCATGTCCAAAATCTTCATCGCCTCAAACGAACCAGAAATCGCCTCAGGCGTTCGGGCCATCGCCTCAGGCGATCATGCCATCGCCTCGGGCGAACTCCCCCGCGCGCCAGCCTCGGCATCGCTCCAGTCGATGTGCGTGGCGATGCCCCACCTGGCTGCCATCGCCTGGGGCGATGATCACCATCGCCTGGGGCGATCCACACCAGATTGTGCACACTTGATTTTCTTCAATTCAATCAACTTTTAATCACTTAATATGCACACTAAGTACACATATTAGTATAACAAACACAAGTTTTGTTGATCATCAAAACTCAAAGATAAACCGGGGATAAATTAACGCATCAAACACAACCATGTGTTTAAGGCTCAACATACTTGTATCTCGATCCAATTTTTCAATCATCTTTTCATCATTGCTAATTCTTGAATCAAAAATATTATAAAAAAACGTCTCTAGCCTTAGCTAAGCCCCCACACTTAGCATACATATCTAATGCGGCATTAATCACATTCAAACTAAATCGCACGCATTGCTGATCCGCAAACTCATGAATCCGCTCCCAATCCTCAAATCTCTCTTTCTGGCACAAGCTTAAAAGACTGTCACCATTGTGATCTCATTAGGATTCACTCAACTTTGACACATTTCATCAAACAATTTCAAGGCTTCATCAGCCGTTCTATTTATCACATTCCCATTGATCATATTAGTCCAAGAAACCACATCAGTTTCTTCACACTCACGAAAAATCCTATCTGCGCCAACTAAATTTCCACTCTCACAATAAAAAATGAATCAAACCATTTTTAATAATGAATATACATGACACCATTCACTCATCCTCCATAAATTCGGAAGTTCTTGGCATTGTAGAACTTCAAGAAACAATGGTTGGCATTGCAGAAACAACTGCGACGAAACATTGGCGACGAAAATGAAGACCCACTTGAAGTACATGACTGTACAATAAAGCATCCCACTTCTTTAGGATAAAAACAACTCTGTTTACTTCAAGAAAAATGATGATGAAAATGAGGATCACTGTTATTGGAAGAAATAAAATATGCAATTTAAATGAGAGAGAAAAAAAGGCATTTTTGTCTTTGGAATGACTTAGGGAGTTGATAAAAACTAATAAGATATATTAGGGAGTTAAAACCAATATTTTATTGATAATGGACTGAACATAAAGTTCAAACTTAATTTGAGGATTTTATCCCAATTTGCCGAAATTGGAAAGTTTTTGAATTAATAAATTCTCTTTCAGCTGGACCCCATTTTGACAACAAAAACATAAAAAATTAAAAATAAATTAGAAAGTCTTAGGCTTCTCTCTCACACAATTACATTCAAAACACAGTGTTTCTCTCTCTACAACTCTACACACACCGTATATAATTATGGTAAATTCACATAGAGAAAGGAAGACAAGAAAGATGCAGACAATTGACTGTCGACCCTTCAGACAGCATCCCACTCCAATCGCATGAATTTCTCTTTATTTCTTCTCACTTGAATTCAACTCTCTTGTTTAGCTTCAATGGAAGAGGTTAAATTCGAATCAGTGTTGGAATTCTTGAGGAAGAATGGTTTATCAGTGAGTGAATCAGCTCTGATGGAGGATGTTAGGGATAAATCCCAACTGGGCTCTTCTGATTTCGAGAAATTTTTGTTTCCGATGGAGACCCCGCCGCGGCCATTGAGGATTCCGTCCGCTTGGAGGCTGCTGTCTGGCGGAGACGGCGGAGGTGGGAGCTCAAATGGTTCTTCTGATGATGAGTTTGTCAGTTTGGGTTCTTCTACTACGGAATTATGCTCCTCTGGTATTAACGTTTGATCTCCCTCTCTTTCGCATTATACTTTAATTATTTTGTTAATTATCCTGTAGATATCTTCTTCTTCTTCTTTTTTTTTTTCTATATAAATTGTCTTCTAAATTTTAGTGTTAACCTTGTTTCTTATCCGTTTCTGGGATTGAATCTTGTTCTTTAAGGTCACTATGTACTGCATTTGTTTTTGAGGTGGGTTAATATTGTATGAGAATTTGATGCATATTCCATTTTTGGTGAGTGATTGTGCTAACAGTGTATCGATTTGAATTCATTTTCTTGAAATATCATCTCTTCCAATACGATAATTTGACCGGAATGTTTAGGTATTCTTGATGAATTTTGTTTAAGTTCCCATTGGCATTTCACTTACTTTTGATTTTTAATTTAGTCGGAAACTTCAAACTCGTATGGTTTGGTTTTATGTGTGTTGCTAGTGCTTGACATTATTCTTGATTCTTTCTCTGCTGTTTATTTTCCAGAATTTACAAATCCTTATGGGATTCGTACGACTCGACCAACTTCTCAAGCTTCGTCTGACAGGTTGTCTCAGTTTGGTACCGCTCGAGATTACCCCGATTTCGATATGCAAAATGATCTGTTCTGGTATAAGGAGAAAGATGAAGACTATGCTATGCCACCGTTCTTTGGTGACCGGGATCTTGACGGTGATCCAAGCGAGGACAAGTATATACTAACGGTCCAGACAGGGGAAAACGCTGAGGATCAATTTGGGTATGATATTAAGTCCGAAAAGGGTGCTTGGGATTCAAATTCGAGGGAATACTTTAAAACCGAGGCTAAAAAAGAATATTATGAGTTGGGTGAAAGGCTTCCACTTGAGAAAAGTGATGAAAATTGTGAGGGACATTGCAACGATTGTAGTTGTTCGGTTCCTCACTGTCCTTGCTGCAGCAGGTCGCAAAGTGTTTATGCCAGTAGTCCCGCAGATTATGTGCTGGGAAATCTGAGCATAGCTAATGCCCGTGACAGTCAGTTACAGTCTCGAGAGGTAAAACACGAGGCATGTGTGACTAACATTTTGACGGAAAGGAATTCTACTTACGATTTTTTCGGAGGTTTCAGTAATACCCTTGATTTTTGTTCTGTTCGGAAGGATAGCCAATCAAATGGAAATGACGACTTTGAATCCATCGATGATGATATAATTTCCGGAGAGTCGCACGAACCCCAAGCTGCGGTAGAAGAAGAGGACTGTACTACATTGGATGAACTTCTGATGTGTGGCAATAAGGAAGATGATTATGAGATATTCGACCTAAGAATTATACATAGAAAAAACAGGTAAATTCTCGCTAGAAAAGGTTAGTTTTTTAAGTTCTTTGAAATTTGATGTGCAGCATGTTGTTTAGTAAAATATATATAAGCTCCCAAAAATTTCGATATTTGGGTATTTCATGCAGAGTTTTCATATTACTGTATATATTACATTGCTCCCTCATCAATATCCCTGGTTCTGCTTTTGTCATTGGTTGAGTTATCATTAGTTCAATCCGCTTTAAATGTAGGGTTTGAGTTTGTTTTTGCATTTCAATTTATAACAATACATCATATTCACATCTTAAACCATTTCACAGGACTGGTTTTGAAGAAAACAAGGAGCTACCTATTGTTCTGAATAATATCATAGCGGGTAGATATTACGTTACAGAATATCTTGGATCTGCTGCTTTCAGCAAAGTACTCCAGGCGCACGATCTTTACTCGGGAATGGATGTTTGCTTAAAAATCATAAACAATGACAAGGACTTTTTTGACCAGAGCTTAGACGAGATCAAACTTCTAAAGTATGTTAACATGCATGATCCTGCTGACGAGCACCACATTTTACGTCTTTACGATTACTTTTACCATCAGGTCATATTAAAACACAGTTTAATATCTCATTTAAATTAAAGTTCAAGTCAACTATATGGAAGTGAGTTCATTTTATGTTTGATCTTATTGTATTCTCTGTTTGAATTTATGTGGCAGGAGCACTTATTTATTGTTACTGAACTTCTTCGGGCGAACTTGTATGAATTCCAGAAATATAATCGGGAATCTGGTGGGGACCCATATTTTACACTGAAACGTCTACAGGTTTGTTGGCATTGAAAATCTTCTCTGATTTCATTGAAAGTATATTTCTTTAAAAAATGTTAAGTTTCCACGCTTCTTGTTTGCAGGCCATAACTCGACAATGTCTGGAGGCGGTATCATATCTGCATGACTTAGGGATCATTCACTGTGATCTAAAGCCAGAAAATATTCTCATTAAAAGCTATCGAAGATGTGAGATAAAGGTTATTGATCTTGGCAGCAGTTGCTTTCAGACGGACAACTTGTCCTTGTACGTACAATCTCGATCTTATAGGGCTCCCGAGGTTATGTTAGGCCTCCCTTATGACCAAAAGATTGATTTGTGGTCTGTTGGCTGCATTTTGGCCGAGTTATGTACCGGGGAGGTGCGTATATCCCTTCATTTATTTTTACCAATTCGTTGTTTAACCGTTTAGCATGTGTCATTCACCATACTTTTACTACTATATACTAATCGAGACACTGGCAGTAAGATTACATGGGAGGCGGGGAAACAGACAGTTTTTGGTGGGTGAATTTACTATGTTTGGGATGACTAAACTTCGATTTTCCGGAAGTTTTTCAGATAAAATTGAAAAAGTCTTAGTAGAGGTTTGATTATCTGCATTCAAATTGTCTGATTGAAGGAAAATCAAGAAACGGAGAATAAAATTTTATGGTACTGCAGGTACTTTTTCCAAATGAAGGAATTGTAATGCTTCTGGCACGCATGACAGCATTGCTCGGCCCGATCAACATGAGCATGTTGAAGAAGGGCCAGGAGACGCATAAGTATTTTACGGACGAATATGATATGTATTATATGAATGAGGTAGACTTTTTTATTTATAGACCTAAGTTCTGTTTTAAATACTGGAGAGTTCAGTGGGATCAAGTGGTTGCACTTGCCCTCGAAAACGAAAAATAAAAAATGTACAAACTCTTCTTGCAATACTTTTAAAAATATAAAAAATTTGTTTCAGGAGACGAACCAAGTAGAGTACATTTTCCCTGTGGAATCATCATTGGAGGATCACCTGCAGATTTCAGATTCTGGGTTCATAGATTTCTTGAACTTCTTGCTTCAAATCAATCCAAAGAGACGCCCCACTGCAAGAGAGGCGCTCCAGCACTCTTGGCTTTCCCATTCATATGAGGTCAATTGACTCAATTTTTTCGGAGTTCAATCATTTTCTTGAAGAAAGACACCATATGCATGTTTCTTAACATTAACAATAACAGTCGGCTGCCGATGATTTTGCCCCGTACATAAATGTTCGTATATAATTTGCATACGTTCTCGTAGATTTAGATTTTGTTTTCTGATCCAAAAAACAGCTTCTAAGATATAGTCGCTCCGAGTTATCTTAATTTTTTTTTTTTTTTGGGGTGTTGTAATGGATCCTCATATACACTATTTCCTGCAAATGTTGATGAATACAATTTGTGTTTAAGTGAACAGTGTACAATATGGTCCCGAGCTGGTGATTTTCTATCTTCTTGAATATATGTGGCTTCTTATAACCTATGCTAGGTAACAATTTTCCCAAAATTTTCATCATATTATCTCATTTGTAAACTGGAGATTGGGGAATATGTCATATTGCTTGGGCATTAGGCCATGGAGGTTACCCAAGAAAAATATTTTAAAGTACTAGTAAAATTTACTTGTGTTGCAGATTGAAACTCATTTTCTCAATCAACTAAAAATGGATCTAAGTGATAAGGTTTTGGAACTTATTGATAATCTTTTCTTGTGGCATTCGTCCTTTGATACTAAGGTTCTTGCTCATTTCTAAGCAGTGGGAAGGGCTTGCCTTACTGTAGATAATATGTTGATGTTCTAAAAGTTGATATCGAGGTTGTAGTTCTATTTTTCATCGACAGGCTCTTTTTAAACTTTTCGTGTTTGGTTACTATTTGTTTTCTTAGTTGTCATAATTTCTTTATTATTTGGTTAGTATTTGTGTTCTTGACCTGAAAGTCAGATCACGAGTTCGAGTCGCGGAAATAGCTTCTTACAATGCAAGTGAAGGTTGCGTACATTAGGTCGAAAGTGTCCCGATTCCTTACCAGACCCCACGCATAACAGGGAGTTTCGTGTATTGGGTTTAACCTTTTTTATTTGTATTCAACCAAATTCTGATCGAATTTCATTTTCTTTTTTTTTTATACAATTCCTTTTTCTTCACTAAATCCTCGAAACTTTTTTTTGTGATGAAAAATTTAAAAAGGAATTGATATTGGGAAAAGAGAGAAACTTGGAGAAATGGAAATTCCTTATGGGATCGAAATATTTGCGGGGGAATTGACATCGTGTCGCGCTCAAATTCGTTTGTTTGTAACGTTTAAATAACATCGAATACTTTATCAGGTCAAATTCCTTCCAAAACAAGAGGGACTAAATGGGAAAAAATCGTAAACATTTAACAAGAATAGTTAATTATCAACCCTTGATTGTTGAATGCATTTGAATATTAGCGTATTGAATATTAACCCACCATTTAGGGTCTTGTTTCTTAAGGTGAGGCGTGAATATAGGGGGTGTAAGAAATTTGAGAGTATTATTGTGGATCCCGAGTAGGGACTTTGGTATAAGTGTACTAGAATAACTAAAATACTTGAATTATAGTGCTATGACAAGATTCCAAAACTTGAGCCAGAATCAGATTTTTTATGTACATTTTTATGTAGTATCATTTCAAAAGAAAAAAGAAGAAGACAAATTCGATGCACACGAAACTCTAGATATTCGCAGAGTCGAGAATAGGTCGGAACACTTTGGACATAAAATATGATATCATGATGGATCAAAACAATAAAATCCCTAATGAGTTTGGAGATGCTTAGGACGACGGGGATAAAATGCGTAACATATCTATTTTATAAGATTTGAAGGAGTAATAAAGTAACAAATGAATTGAGAAAAAAATACTCTTGTCTCTCACTCTATAAGAACAATGGTGACATTTAGAGTTGCTACAATTATCATGGTATAAAACTCATGTTTCATATAATGAAACTCTGAGACACGGTACTTGACTGTCAGTTAAGGAAATAGATTAAAATCTCGGAAAACCATTTCGGGTTCATGTCAGGGGGGTCAACAACGAAAGCTATCAATTTACTTCGCCAACTTATAGAGTGCTATCGTGAGAGGAGTAAAGATCTGCATCTAGTCTTTATCGACTTGAAGAAGGCTTATGATAAAATGTGAATGGAGATATTGTGTGGGTTTGATGAAGAAAATAGTTCCCGTCAAATATGCTAATATAATTAAGGATATGTACGACGGAGTAACATCTATGTTAGAACGTGTAGCGGGTAACAAATGAGTTCTCGATCACTATTGGATTGCACCAAGGGTCTGCATTGAGTCATTTCTTGTTCTCCTTAGTGATGATGAGATCATGAAAGACGTACAGACTAAATTACCTTGGACCATGCTTTTCGCTGACGATATTGTGTTAATCGACGAGACCAGGGCAACAGTTAATGGCAAATTGGACTTATGGTGAGAGACCTTGGTATCAATGGTTTTATATTAAGTAGGTCCAAAACAGAATATATTGAGTACAAATGTAGTGGTCGTACATCTCGAGATCCTGATGTTGTAACACTCGACGGCCAAGAGATATCGATGAGCTGTAAGTTTCGATACATAGATTAAGTTATCCAAAAGGATGGGAAGATTGATAGCGACATTAACAACAGAATAGACGGGCTGGTTGAAAAGGAGAACCATCAGCGGAGTCCAAAGCGATCGTAATATCCCACTGAGATTGAAGGGTGGAATTTTATTGAACCGCCATCAGACCTGCAATACTGTATGGGACGGAATGCTGGGCACGAAGAAGAACCACGTCCAAAAGATGAGTGTGACAGAGATGAGTATGCTCCGTTGGATTGTGGTAAGACCTAAAGAGATAAAATAAGGAATTAAGACATTCAAGCTGATGTAGTTGTGTCTTGTATGGAAATAAGATGCAAGGAATTTATTTACGATGGTTTGGTCCGTACTACATAGGCCCAGTAGTGCACCTATTCGTCGAGTAGAGTCCATGTATTTCAGCCCTTTCACAAGAGTAAGTGGACAACAGAAGAAGACATGTCTTGAAGTTATGTACAAAAATTTAGAGTCCAAAGAGATTAACAATGATATTCTGACCGAAAACACATGGAGAAGGCTGACGCATGTGTGTGACCTGACTTGATTTTTTCTATGATTCATGTAGACTACTACAATCTATTGTGATTAAAGGCTTAGTTGTTGTTGTTGTTGTTGTTATTGTTGTTGTTGTTGTTGTTCTCATCTGCATAATGCCCACAACATATTCCATTGCATAGGAGTTATACTTGTTCTGCTAAGTTGTTCTGCTAAGTACTGTGAGTATTACTCTGAGATAAATATTGTTATTAAGATCACTTGTGCAACGGCTAAGAATGTTTGATAGCCAATACACATGCTGAAATTGAAACACTGTTTTTACTTACGCAAATCATGCCTATTTTGTTCGAGGCTAACATGTTCTTTATTTAATTTTTTGATTACGAATAGGGTGGGAGATTTCGTTTAAACGTGGATTCAAACCTACTTGTTTCTTCTATTCGTATAGGTTTATGTCACTACGCCACAAAACTTTTGTCAGGTGTTATGTATTTACAAATGTTTTGATCAAGTGATATAGGTTGTCTGTCTTTTATGCTTGCATTTGTTGCCAATTTAACTTTCACTCGATAAAGAGGAATTGAAAATTGTATACTCAACTTATTTATTCCATATGATTTCAGCATGGATAATTGCTTGATTAAGAGTAATCTTAAGAATGATGAAACTAATAATTTGATAATAAAGATTGTCAAATCTCAATTTGTAAATCGGCATTCCCCTTGCGTGCAGGGCGGAGCTAAAGTTTCATAATTAGAGGGATTACCAATAAAAAAATTATGATAACATGAGAGGGAATTCATATATCAAGTCTCAACTACACCACACAAATGAAAAATGATAACAATGCAACTAAATTATTTTTAAACCATATATAAATCCAAGCGTCACGCTTCGATTTTTTTTTTGTTTTTTGAGTGGGGAGGAGCTAAATCCATTTTTACATCTAGCGCAACTCGAACTCGAGTCTGTGCAAAGTGGGCATGAGCTATTATCCATCCCGACAAGGCCGGACCACCGGAGAGCTCACAACATGATGAATTTTAATGTGTCACTTCCCCAAATGGTATGTGATGTTATAGGATAACTCAGTCTCTTCGGGTAAAATTCCATACAGGTGCCGAGCAAGAAATACCCGAACACAGAGCCCCAAACAAGATGTTACCCGAGGAGGTCAATACCTGCTCAGGTTGTTGGTCAAAACTATAGCGAAAAATCAGGGCATAACTGGCAATTAAGCGTGCAGATTTGTCGGACACGTCTGTAGCCAATAGTGCCACGATCAGAAGAGATCGTGTCCCGAATTTAACGAGCATTAACCACCAAATTCAACACTATAAATACGAGCCTAGGATATCATTTCAACGGGTTGGATTTTTTTGGCAAGAAAAGACTTTGAAGAGAGCATTGTATATTTCTGTTCGGGCTTTTTATTCTAGTTCTTTGTTTAATCTCATTGTCCAAATATCATGTCATATTCCTGTACCCAATCAACGTCTATAGTAAAAAATTTATACTAGATAAGATCCCGTGGTTTTTCCTTCGTTTTGGAGGTTTTCCACGTAAAATATTGTGGTATCTTCTATTTATTTTCTGCAACACTTACTTTACCACACACGAAAAATAACGAATCACATCATTGGCGTTGTCGGTGGGAAATATCGAGTTAAGACGTTGAAGAAAGAAAGTGTTTTACAAAAGAAAAAGAATGGTAAGGAGCAAAGGTCAAAGACAGTGTTCGAGGGGATATATCCTGAATCCTCCTTCACATTCATCTCCATCACGTGAAGAATGAGATGATGATATGGAATTGCCACATAATCATCCTTCTAAAACTGATCCTCAGATATACCCCACCATGGGAATACAACTGGAGCAATTTACGGAAGTCATGGCGAAAACTATGGGAAATGTCATGAAGCAATTTATGATCCTCACCTCAACAAGAAGAAACAAGTAAGGAGGAAGATCTGGCTTCTTCGGAAGAACAAGAAGAAAAGGCTAGAGGCGGTGGATCTCTCCATTTAGGTAGAAGAGAAAAATAACAGAACTCTGCACCATCAGATGGAGGATCTCAAGGATGAGTTGCAACAAATACGTAACAAAATGGAAGGTCGGATTTATTCTGTCAGGAGGAGCACACCAATTTCACATGACGTAAGACCCTGATGCTAATTAATCCGGATTAACGATGATTAAGCAAACCCGGATAATTAAAAGTGCAGACTTTGAATTAAGGTGTTCCGACTTCGTTGAATCAAGCAACCAATGGAACATGTTTTTAGTGCATGAGCATGTGCATGATCACATGGCACTTGGAGAACACATACCACTAATTAATTAACTCATGTTTAGTACATGATTTTGGACCATTAATCTTGTAAGATAGTGATGTATTGACACATGGATTCCACAATATATCAAATAGTTGATAAATTTCACCCGAAACCATGCAAGATTCGGCCACCACCCATCACACTTGGCTAGACAACATCACATCTCTCATTATCAAGACACATTCTCTCTCATCCACTCACTCTAATCCTCTCCATTCTTTCTTCAATCAATTCGAAAATATCAGCCCTTCTCCCCCTTAAATTTTCGAGCCATTGCACCTCAAAATCTGCTAAAGCATGAGCAAAAAATTCACATGCAATGGAGGATTTAGTAGCCCCAAGGTTGGAGAAGTATGGTGCACCAAGAAGAGTGGAGAGATGAAGCAAAAAGCCTGGAGATCTTGCAAGTAGCAGCCGATAGTGACCCAAATCTGATGGGGAATGTTGGTTATCTGCTCTAAACATCTAAATCTAGGAAGGTATAACCTCCCTTTCAAGTTTTATCATCATAGTTTGTAATTTTGCATCGAAAACTCATGAGTTTATAGAATAAAGTTGCTGTAATTTTAAGTCTGCAGATTTTGACAGCACATGCAACAACCTGTGTCGAATTTTCGATTTACATTAGAGTCCGAATATGACTTTGAGTTCTAAATAAAAGTTATAGATGTTTGTATTATCGTTCTGTGGCCAAATAAGCAAGATATGCTCATTTTCCTAAGGTGTGCCAGATTTGGCTCTGCACGTACTGTAAATGCACATGCAGTGTAGATTTCCGAACCTTTGACCAATTGTCCTTTCGAATTTGATGCCAGTCTTTAAATAAAAGTTGTAGAGCTTTAAATTTTATCAAAGTTTTTTAAAAAAAACGGACTCGATATAGAGTTAAAATAAAGGAGTTATGATGTTTTTACCACAAGGTGCACAATCTGGAAAATGCATGTAGGCGGGATGCACATGCAGTGTGTTCTTGATAAATTTGGGCAAAATGTTCTACGAATTTGACCTTGGTGTCTGAATGAAAGTTGTACAACATTAAGTTATCTTGCATTAGAAACTAGCCTCACATGATTTGAATTTTATTTGTGCAAGATATGCACTTTTTTTCCTAGAAACTCTCACTCTGTCAAAACAGAGTGTATATGTATTTTTAAAACTGGCATACTTTTCTTTGCATGTTCCTCAAGATGAGCCAACTAGCTTCTGGAGTTCAAATATGAATTGTAGCACTTTGAGTTTTGGTGATTTTCCCACTGGCCTCAAGTCATTGGACATCATATGAATTTATTATGATTTTTATACAAAAATGGGACAGGCTAGAATTTGGTTAGTTGTCCTGTTTTTCCAGCAGATTGTTCTTGGCCATTTTACCTAGGCTAAATGAACTAATATGTGGATGAGTTGAACTGATGAAATGTTCATTTTTGAGTTAGCTTTTAAACTAAATCAGACCCATGTGATTTTATCAAGTATCAGACAAGTTATGAGCTGATCTCTACGGTTGCGCATGCTGAATTGGTTTTGGGTCTAAGTTTGCGTTTTATTTTGATAAGTTGAAGGCTAGTATGCGACATTATGTTGTATTTGAAACTTTTATGACCAGGTTTATTAATCCTGAGATCGACTAGAGGATCACTTGGTAATTAGCTAACTGTTTGTGGTATGTAGAAAACTGTTTCTATCACGATGTCTGGAAAAGACGTGTGATGTTCCCGGTGTATGATTTACTTGTCATTACTTGCTACTTATGTGATTATATGCCATGTTGAACTGCAGTATGTGAATTACATGATATTTGATGACATGATATATTGAGATGCATCACATGAGATTATGATATTGCATGACGCATTGACACGCATGGATTTTGAGCATGTCATGTTGATCATATCGATTCATTCGTTGGTACCTATATCTTTTTGTTGGTATCTATGATGCGTGTCTGAGGATGATGGGCACGCCAATGACTCGGCGGAGAGAGTGAGCTGAGAGATGCCGTAGCGACGAGTGTGCCGACGTCGCCCAGACACGAGGGATGATGGACCGCCGATGGCTCGACTAAGAGAGATGTCGTAGCGATGAGCGTGTCGATGCCCTGCTCGAGCTTGATGATTGATTGATGATATTTCCTTCGGACTCCTGAGATCTTGATAGAGATCCTCATATGCATTTGCATTCATGCATGGCATGCATTACATGTTACTTTGTCATACATTGTGATTTTACCTGTTTCTCGTACTGGGTTCTGAACCCATTCGCGGGGTCTGTCATGTCTTTGTTGTATGGGCATGACATGTGGTACATGTGGACGTACTGTGGATGCGCGAGATGAATCATCGATGAATACCAAAGCTCCTTGAGAGCGAGCTCAGGTATATGTTTTATGTTTTGAGTCCCAGTAGTTGTTAGAGTATATTTGAATACGATTAAATTTACAGGGGTATGCTCCGAGTATCTGTATTTTAAGTATTAATTTACTGAAAAGTTTATACGTAATTATGCGATGAATATCATGTTAGATGAAAAACTAGAATTATATATTTTCAATACTCTGAAATGTTTTAAAAACAAAATGCGAAAAATTTTGAGGGTCACTTTTAAAACTTTTTAACTAAATCTTCCACTGTTTACGGTATAACAATTGTGTGTTAATTAAACCTCTGATTAGGACCGGACCCTCACAGTTGGTATCAGAGCATATCTGGGATATGCTCGAACTAGAGTTATGACAAGTGTGTTTAGAAACGAATAAAATGTTTGCGCATGTGTTTGACTACATGATTTTACATGCTATTATCTGTTTTGTCTGATATGACCTCATGATAGATAATTGAATTTAGGTAAGAAAATTTGAGAAGGCCTGAATAATAGCTGAGTATGTTAATGGCCTATATATGAAGTTAAGCATGTACTTATAGTAGACCTGAATATTAACTGATTTGTTAATGGTCTATAAATTTGACACACATGCTATTTTAATTATGGGATAAATCTTTGTTTATAGCATTGAGGTGATCGATAAGGTTAGAAGATATGGATGTAATATGTATAGGCATAAATATTAACTGAATCGTTAATAAGGATTTTAGAATAGCCTATACTTGACGTAGATAAGTAACAAGTTATTATCATTTTTGAGGATTTACCTTCACACATTGGCAAAGAACAACGGGAGCTTGAGACTGATGAGGTAATGATTTATGCCGATTGAGACATGTATTACGTCTAACAATTTTGTAAAGTCGGATTCATAGCCAATCGAGAACTTGAATACGAAGATCGTCGTATCTCTCTTCCAGAACATGATTTCCATCTAATTCTTTCTGGAAAATTTTAGCTATTCAAAGCACTATATTGCGAATATAGTATCTTGATCCCCACATTTGTGCCTACCCAATTTTATTGACTTTGGGGAAAGGGAAAAATCGTAAACTCTATCTTTTGGATCTTATCGAGTGAATCCAATCAATCAGAATCTTTCTTTTAGCAAAATTTTCCAGAGTTGGGCGGAAACTCACAACAGGAGGACTACTTGGGAAGAGAACTAGAAGTGACAAGTTGTACTTTTGGAGGACGAATCAGTTAATACGGTACTGAATATTATGGAAGAACCCGTAACAACCGATTCTGTCAAGTGAGGCTCTGACTTGAGCCAGTTTAACCGTTAGATCGAAAGCTGAGATCGAATGCTTAGAGGAAGCACTTAGTTGTTCCTCAGTTATCTCAAAAGTCGAATATTCATGTTTGGAACAATTCAATAGTAGCTCCAATAGTATATTAATAACAACAGAGCACAACAAACCGCAAAGGTTTAATATGAAGATTGAGAGGAGATTAATTCAGATCATCCGAAACCAGTGGTCCTAGGACTGATTATGGGTCATTGCTAGATCTTGTGGATTATTGAGGATGAAGACAACCTACTGATCAATGTGTACAGTTTTGAAAGTCTTGTAAGACTGTGGTTAGACAGAGTACTATCCCACAGTTGACCATTAGGGATGAATACTGTAAGGACCCCCATGCCCTTAACCCGTTATTAGTGTATTAATCCATGCAATTTGTGCATACAATCATATTATCATGGGGGAAAAACCATATGCAAGTATAGAATCATATACCATCCTGAAAATTTCTTGCATTAGAACCACATAATGTTCAAATTCCCCAACCAAGACCACTTACATAGCACGCACCCTCATAATACACTAACATGCTCTCAATTCATTTAGCAATCCGTAATTAATTGCATGCAAACAATAAATGAAGAGAGAAAAGTCACGCCCTTTTATACATTCCATATACACATAAAAGCGTGCTCACATGAGAGCACCGAATGAATGAACGTGTATATAATGTATAAGATACTCTACCAAATACCATTACTGGTGCTTCGATCCTGGGAGCACTTCCCCTTCATAGCTCAATCTCAACTCTGGATCTACCGTTATACTTATTCAACCAGCTCTAGTACTTCAGTCCTAGAAGTACCTCAAATCAACAGCCCGAGCTCAACTCCCAAGCCATTGCTGCACCTGTACCACCTGCCCCAACAGAGACAGCCCCCACACGGGGTGAGCATACCAATACCAACATTCCAATAATCACAGTACGTAATTTACAGAATATAAAACTGTAATATAAAAGGATACTCCCTGTATAGTATCGTTACAACGTAGGATTTCCCGTACTGTCCCTGCTCTCAAAATAACCAAAACCATCAAATTCCCAAAGCCAGTTAATCACCACATTGATTAAATAAAACCATTCCTGCCATATCAGTTCCATAATCAAATATGATTAAATCATTAAATGAAGTACCACAGATATCAGATATATCTAGCCAATGATTCCATAGTTCTATTTCATAGCTCGCTCTACAATAGCGACATTTTAACTCCACGCATGCTCAATAACAGCGGCGTCATAATCGATGTTCGCTCAATAGCGACTACATAAATAACTCACAATTAAGCACAAGCATGCAACCACGTGCCCAAGCATGTTCGTAACCCCCAAACCTATCGTCAATCCATGACGATTTACTATTTTAAAAGACCCCGGGTTAAGCATGCATAATACCCAAAAGATTCCCTTTTATATTATCAAAGGTTAGACAATTACTCAACCGAGTATTCCATTTTATTATTAAAATTTGGCTCCAACCATTCCATTTTAAAGGTATAGCATTCTCATTGGAATGTAGACATTGCCCCGAAAATGGGCCACTTAAACCTCGATTCCGAAATCCTGACATTTTCCAAAATTTTCGAAAATCAAAGGGGAACAATGCCGCGATCGATCGGCACCAAGCCGCGGTCGATCGCGAGTTCCTACTGCCTGAAATTATAAAGGCCGCGATCGATCGCCATTTAAGCGCGATCGATCGCCAACTCTAACTGTTGCCTCGCGATCGATCGGTGCAATATCGCGATCGATCGCGAGCACTATTTATCGTCACCCAAAAATCAGATTTATGCCGCATCGATCGGCGCGAAGCCGCGATCGATCGCGACCTGCAACATTCCGAAAAACCCGAGCTTTTATGGTGTTTCTGACACCCAAACTCAAAGCAACACCCCTAACTTCCTCAACACTTCCATTACACCAATTAAACTCAATAAAAACACTAAAAACAACTTTTTATATTTTTAACCAAAACCCCTTATTCTCAAACCCAACTCAAAACTTAACCAACAAGCACAATACCATAATCAAATCGAAGCTAAAGGTGAGGATACGAAGATTACCATCATTTCTTCAAGAAATCGGGCTCCCAAGATGAGCCTCCATCGATTTGCTTCCAAGAGAAAAGAGAAGGGAAATGGGTTTGGGGAAGGGAAACGCTGGTGAGAGAGAGAGAAAAATGAGATCCAAAATGATTGAACACCGAGTCCACTTGGTATATATAGTACCAAGGCTCAAAAATCCTGAGTCTCCCACAAATACATCACGACTCATTAAAAATCATATGTGTTCAATAATTACCTCTCAATCTCAATTTTCATTACCAACCCCAGCACAAAGTACTCCGGACCCCAGATCCCACTAGAAACCAAATTCCAAGGTTATCACCACGATGTGAATATAATCTCAACCATTGGATCCAACGACTCCAAATACCGGATTTAAAATCCCCGGGAGTCCCAATAGCACAATTAATTCATAATTGCCACAATTAAAATCCATTAAGGATCATTACTACTCCGGGATTATAACCATTAATTCTCGGGCATCACAAATACGACCACAGTAGCAGATACTCTTTGCTGGAGGTGGTTTTTGAAAGTGGCTCTCAGTTTTGATCCACTTATTTCCACCAGTAGTCCAGTCAATTGCAGAATGGGAGTAATACCCACAACAGTTTCCGAAAACCTCAACAAACCAGGGTGCTTGCTTGGACAGAGGATCAAGTTAGAAAGATTTCAGGATGTGATCGCACTATACATTTTAATTTCGATCACACTTGACGAATTTATTGATACAAGAAATTTCAACTATCACATCAACTTATAGATTTACTCAAACGAGTTATGTTACATTAACTGTAGTATACTGTGGTATACAATATGAATAGAGTTCATGATCAGGAACTTGATGGTGCTACCAGCAAACAAGTCTGATTGGATACTCGCACGGAGTACCAAGATATTGTACATTGTTCCAGTGGTACAGTACGGTATCGATCATTGAATGGTCCTACATGGAATTGCTATGGCCTAGTATGCCATGCTATTACCGTTAGCATCGATGATGAACATGCTTCGGTTGTTGTCCTTTGAAAATTAAGGATCTATGAATTATACGATTGGTATCACAAAGGAAGATCAGTAGTTACCATAAAATTCGATGCGATAAAGAACTTCCTAGTGCGTTAGTCAGTTGAGATTTTGGGATCCCCCACAAGAGATGGAAATCATTTTCGACACTGCAATGATGCTAGGTACAACGCTTGTTGTTAAAACACTGTACGACATGGCATCAACAGAATTCAAAGAAATTGAAAGAGCAGTTGCAGAATATTTCTTTTTAAAGTTACATACGTTCGAGTATGTCACCATGTGGAAAACTTGTTCTTTGGTGTAGAGTACGATGATGATATGCATCGAGTACAAGTAACAAAATCGAGTGTTCAGAAATCTCTTGGGCAGGATCATGAGGTATCTGTTCCAGGGGATCAGTTGATCCAAGTAAAATTTGGACAGTGATAAATTGGTCCAAACAAACCAATATACTGGAGATTCAAAAGTTTCTTGAGTCTTGGCATGCCATTGCAGGCGTTGCATTGAGTGATTCTTGTAGATATCCAAGTCTATTACCCAATTTGACAAAGAAGAATCAGAGATTCAGTTGTCAGATGAATAAGAAAATTGTGTTCATAAATTGAAACAACAATTGACTGCAGCTTCAGTATTAGCATATCCATCTGGATCAAGAGAATATGTGATTATGCAAACACGTCAACTAGAGGATTGTAAATGTATCCTCATGTGGTATGGAAAGTATTGCCGATGCTTCAAAGCAATTGAAAACTAAGGAGAATTAACATCTTGTCTATAATATCGAGTTAGCCGCTATCATCATTGTGCTGAAGTTATGACAACACTATTTGGTTGGAAAGCAATTCAATATTCACCCTGACAACAAGAGGTTGGTATATAAATATATGCACTCAGTCAGAATTGAATACGAATAAGAAGCGATGATTAAAACTACTAAAAGACTTTTATTGTGAAGTACAGTAGCATCCAGGAAAGATGGATCAAGAAACGGATTTTGTTGAGTCGTAAAACTCTAGATACCAAAGTAGCATATATGTATGTATGACTGAATTACGACAAATTATACGCATAGTTATGGGCATATTAGCAACGAAGAGGGCATTTTGTTGCACCGATTTTGTATTTTGAGCCATAGTTTATCTCAACGCTTTGAAGGCTCAAGAATTAGACTCCAACATCCATTGTTGAGAGCATATGCAATGCCATAGAAACCATCTAGATTCAATCTATCGTCTAGTAGTTGACAAAAGAGTAACAGATTGTTGATACTTAATCATACGAACTGGAAGAAGCGTTTACTTCGCGAAGTACTGCAGTCCCTGTTAGTATCCATTTGCAAATTGCAAGAATTACCTCGAGGAGGCATTTCTGGGCAAAATATGAAAAGCAAATTTCAGAACGTATGAACAAATGTTTAACTATGTCAAGAGGTTAAAGCGGAAAAAGAATGAAACTATATGCTATGTTTCAACTTTTAGAAGTGTCACAGTGGATTTGGGAGCGTACTGTTCCGAACTTTGTGACTCACTCGCCCAAATCGAACAGAAGTTTCGATGCAATTTGGGTCAGGGATTGACAGACTGATAAAACCAACACATTCTCCCGTATAATCGTACTTTACATACAAGAAAACAACACGATTGATAATGTGATCGTGTATACGGAGTGTCAGTTTCCATTATTCCGGACAGAGATCCAAATTTTTTATCGAGATTAGGAGTTTCCAAGCAAACTGTAGGGTCTTCCTACCTTAACATCATTATAATCACATATTATGGACTAAACATGCATTAATAACATCTTAGGGTTCCGGTTGTAGCTTTGAGCTAATAAGATTACAGGCCAAAAATAAAATTTCAAAACTTAATAATTACATTCTCGATAATGAATGTTAAAGCTATAGATTTACACTACTCCTAGAGTAGAGACTATCAAAATCATGTATCCTATATTCATTCATGCTTCTTTTAGCTCACTGCCTCAACCCGACCCTTAGCCCTTCAGTCCAAAAGTGTACCTACAGGAACAATCCATCATGAGCATGTACATCATTACTTAACATCATAAATAATTGGCATATAAATAATTGCATGAAAATAATCGTAACATATACTTCCTGGTTAATCGCATTAACCCACTTTGGTTGTCCCTGTTTCATAGTCATGCATATAATCATTAGTCCTTGACATAAATGATTAAAATCATACTTCATATATATATATACTCATAATCAATAATGTTATTTAGAAATGGGAATGTTTCTGGCCTTGTTATGTCCGCGGAACAATTGGCCCCCTCGCTTTGACATATAGCAGTACTGTGATACCCCTCGCTACACCTTGATAGCGGATGTATCTCCTCGCTAGCTATGTCAGCGGTAAGTACCTTCCTCGCTTTCCCATAACAACCACCAGAACACTCTACCATTCTCAATAACATAGTTAAACATAACATCATCATCATCATATCATAAACATCATCATCTTATAAACATCATCATCTTGTAAACATCATCATCTTATAAACATCATCATCTTATCATAAACGTCCTCATAAACATCATATCATCTTTACTCATCATAAACATCATCATCATAAACTTACTTATCATAATCATCATCATAAACATCGTAAATACTTGTGCAATCATTGCGTAGTCATAGTATAGGGATGTGTTTTACCGTCCGATGCCCTGTACGTTTCTTACGTACCTTAATTCCAAAAATGGAGAAGTCGAAGAACTTTATATCCTTGAAGTTGTGGGTACCTGAGATGGTTCTACACAACCATACAATCGATATTAGAAGTTAATTATAGTCCAATATCCAAAAATCCCACAAAATAATCAAAAACACCCATTTTTTACATCTCGCGATCGATCGCAGCCCAGGCCCGATCGATCGCGAGATCATACTGGACGATACTGAAAATTTCAGCCCTTGGCGATCGATCGCCACTTTTGCCGCGATCGATCGCCAGCCTCGCCGATCGATCGCCCAAATGTGGCGATCGATCGCCAAATGTTACTGGTGCCTACTGGTTGCGCGCGATCGATCGCCAAAAACGGGCGATCGATCGCCGCTGCCTGTGCACAGGAAAAACACCATTTTTGCACTACATTTTCTTCCCCATCTTCACCAACACTTACACCAACAAACCAATAACATAAAAACACTTCAAACCTTCATTTTACATCATTAAACAACTAAAAATCCTACACCAATCCAAAAATCACACCAACCCAAAATAAACCCATTTCAAACAATCAAAACCCATTTCAAAATTAAACCAAACATCATAAAAACTTTAGGAAGGGTTCCATACCTCTTAAGGACTCCAAATCCTACAATAAATCTCACAAACAAAGGTTTTGTGAAGATTTCTCCTTCCACTTTATGCCAAAATCGAAAATAGCAAATGGGTTAGGGTTGGGGATGAATTTGGGGATTTAAAAGAGATGGGTAAAGTGAATAAAGTGTAGTGGGGTAAAGGGGTTATAAAGTTAATTAAATTGCACCCCAAACTTAACATGATGTATAAAATACCCCAACATGGTATTTTAAAAGCATTTACAAAAAATGCAACAAACCTCCATCAAATTCATATCTTCCTCATAATTAACAACCAAAACAAGTAAATCATGTTAACACCCCATTTTCTAACATGCATAACATGCACCCTGAAATGCAACCCCGGGTCACGCCTACCATGTGACTAAGCATTTCAACATGATAATTAATTTCAACACATAAATCAATTATCACCATAATTAATCATATAAACATCATTAATGCCAAATTGCATATAATTAATTTCGGGGCATCACAATACTCCCCTACTTATAAGATTTCATCCTCGAAATCGCATGCACTTACCCCAAAAGGAAACTAAACATAAATAACATACCAGAAAATAGTTCCGGGTAGTGCTGCACCATATGTCAGTTCCCTCTCCCACGTAGCCTCCTCGACACCCCGACGATCCCACTGAACTTTGACCATCGGTATAATCTTGCTTTGTAATCTGCGATCCTCTCGATCCAGAATTCTGACCGGTCGTTCTACGTAGGATACATCTGAGTCCAACTGCACTTCAGTAGGCTGTAATACATGAGACGGGTCTGGCTCATACTTTCGTAACATAGAGACGTGAAAGACATCATGAATACTGGATAAAGACGGTGGTAGAGCCAAACGGTAGGACAATGTACCGATACGCTGCAAAACTTCGTAATGGCCCAACATACCTCGGAGATAACTTCCCCCGCATACCAAACCGAACCACACCCCTGAAGGGACGAGATCTTTAAGAAGACCTTGTCTCCTACATGGAATTCTAGCGGTCGTCGCCGCTTATTGGCATAGGCTGCTTGCCTATCCTGGGCCGCTTTCATTTTCTGTCGTATTAGCTTAATCTTTTCTTCCATATCCTTTATCATATCTGGTCCTCCGACCGCTTTACTAGTCAAGTCCTCCCAATACAGCGGTGACCTACAGCGTCGACCGTAAAGAGCTTCAAAAGGGGCCATTTGAATGCTCGCCTGATAGTTGTTATTATACGAGAACTCCACTAGTGGTAATGATTCTTGCCACGGAGTATCAAACTCCAATACACATGCCCTCAGCATATCTTCAAGCGTCTGTATAGTACGCTCCGTCTGGCCATCAGTCTGAGGATGATAAGCTGTACTCAGTCTTACCTCTGTGCCCAAAGCTGTCTGGAGACCCTCCCAAAAATGTGAAGTAAACCTTGGGTCTCTGTCAGACACAATCGAAACTGGAATCCCATGCAACCTCACCACATCCCGTACATATAATTGGGCCATCTTTAGATACGTGAAAGTCATGCAGTAAGGGATGAAATGAGCTACCTTCGTCAGCCTATCCACGATCACCCAGATCGCGTCAAATCCAGAGGCCGTCCTTGGCAAGTGGGTCACGAAGTCCATAGATATGTGCTCCCACTTCCACTTAGGTACTTCCAAGCTCTTCAGCTCGCCACCAGGTCCTCTGCCTTTCTGCCTTTACCTACTGGCAGATCAAACATCTTTTGACAAAAGTTATAACATCACGCTTCATGCGTCTCCACCAGAACTGATCGCATAAGTCCTTGTACATCTTTCTCCCACCTGGATGTATGCTAAACCTGCTGCTATGAGCACGGTGCAAGATCCCTTGGCGCAATTCTGGTGCCCTCGGCACTACCCAACGATTACCAAGTCTCAAGGAACCATCTTATGCCACTCTGAACTTTGATAACTGACCCTGAAGTACTATCGATGACCATCTCTGAACCTCATCATCCGACCTCTGGGCTTTCCTGATAGCCTCAAATATGTCTGGCTCGGCCAATAAGGTCGACACTCGCACCAGCGATGTGTCCACATCGAAATCATAGCCCAAATGGCAATAAGAAGTCATCATAGCTGATAAACTCATGTCATCCTCAGCAGTACTCTTTACCTTCCGACTTAAGGCGTCTGCTATTAAGTTTGCCTTACCAGGATGGTACTCAATTTCACAGTCATAATCCTTGAGTAAATCCATCCATCTTCTTTGCCTCATATTCAGCTCCGCTTGAGTGAATAAGAACTTCAAGCTCTATGGTCCGTATAAATGGTAAATGAAGTACCATATAGATAATGCCGCCAAATCTTCAAGGCGAAAATGATGGCCGCCAGTTCCAGATCATGAACTGGGTATCTGGTCTCATGAGGCTTCAACTGCCTCGAAGCATAAGCCACCACGTGCTTATCTTGCCTCAACACACAGCCCAAACCCTGTAATAATGCATCTGTGTACAAGGCAAACCTCTTATTCTCAGAAGGAATCACCAATACAGGTGCCGTAGTCAAACGACGCTTCAATTCTTGGAAGCTTTCCTCACAAGCTTCGGACCAATAGAACGGAACTCCTTTCTGAGCCAGCTGCGTCAACGGCTTAGCGATCTTAGAGAATCCCTCAACGAAACGTCGGTAATAACCTGCTAAACCAAGGAAGCTCCGTATCTCGGGTACAGAAGTGGGTGCAAGCCCACTCCATCACAACTTCAACCTTCCTGGGATCTACAGATATCCCGCTGCTGGATATAACATGACCCAAGAACACCACACTGCTCAACCATAACTCGCACTTGCTAAGCTTTGCATATAACTAATGATCCCTAAGGATCTGGAGCACTGTCCGCAAGTGCCTTACATGCTCTTCTTCAGTCCTAGAGTAAATGAGTATATCACCAATGAAAACAATGACGAACTGATCCAAATACGGTTGAACACCCTGTTCATCAGGCTAATAAAAACAGCTGGGGCATTCGTCACCCCAAAAGGCATGACTAGGAATTCATAGTGCCCATATCTAGTCCTGAAAGCAGTCTTCTGAACATCATCTTCTCTTACTCGAATCTGATGATACCCCGACCTCAGATCGATCTTACTTGTAGAGCCTCGTACCCTGTAACTGGTCAAACAAATCATCGATCCTCGGAAGTGGATACTTATTCTTCACTTGTAGCTTTGTTCAGTTGTCTGTAATCGATGCACAGACGCATCGAACCATCTTTCTTCTTGACAAATAGGACTGGTGCACCCCAGGGTGATACGCTAGGGCGTATGTAACCCTTATCAAGGAGTTCTTGCAACTGAATCTTTAACTACCTTAACTCCGCTGGTGCCATCCTATACGGGGCACAAGAAATGGCAGACGTCCCCGGTGGCCTGTGCTGCACTGCTCTGTCTACAGGCCCCCCTGTAGAGTTCCGTTGTCCCTCCCTATTGGGACATTCTCGAGCAAAGTGGCCCTTATTGCCACATACATAACAGCCTACGCAGTCTTTCGTCGAGTGTGGTTGCCCACAAAGAGAGCACCGGACCTTCCCAAATCTGTCTCCCTGAGACTGTCCTCTTCCCGACGGGGCGTCATTCCTATGGCTTCCTTTCCAACGATTCTCGGGCCTCTTACCACTGAACCTCGAAGCCGATGTGTTCCCCCTTGGCTTGAACTGATCACCCCTCGGCTTCAAATTATCGGAAGTAGATTTCTGAGGGGGTGCTGGAGGTGGCACGGCATCAGGATATGCACCAACTCCCAGTTCGGCTAGCTCAGCCCGTGAAAGGGCGTCATCAAAGCAAGCAGGGCCATAAGTGATCACCCTATCATACAGTTCAGGCCTCAAGCCTTTCATGAAGTTCCTCATCTTTGCTTGAGTACTTGCGGCGATGTGGGGTACATATCTGAGCAAAGAATAGTAATGAAGAGCATAATCTGACACAGGCATGTTACCTTGCTTGAGGTTAGTAAACTCATCTTCCTTAGCCTGTCGTGCAGCAGCTGAAAAGTAGCGGGTCATGAAACCGAGTTCTGAACAGTTTCCAATTTATTTCCTGACCCTGAGCCTCTTGCTCTATCACTGTGGTCTTCCACCACATCAGCACCTTCTTGGCCAATTAGAACTCCGCTAGTCTTATCCAGGCTGTCTTAGCACAAGGAGCTACCACAAATATCTGTTCTATCCTCTCTAACCACTCCTCTGCCAGTTCCCCTGTCTCCGTTCCTTTGAACATCGGGGGTCGATATGTCAGAAACTGAGCCAAACTTAGCTCTCCCGGTAGTAACTATTGCTCATAAGGTTCTTCGCCCAAGGCTGGCGGTGGTAGGGGATTGGTACGCCCAGCACTTGCATTAACACTAACTGCATCACCCACTTCCACATTTGTTGACATGCTACAAGACAAAGGTTAACAACAATACCCAAAAGCAGTTCATATAATACATCGTTAGAAACCATAACATGTTAGTATAATAGTCATATACTTCATATGCAACATATGCACAAAACATGTTTAAAACAAGCACCTAGCCAACTTATTGCTAAGGCTACCCTTCACTCATTCCCAGGTTTTCTAACCACTGCTCTGATACCACTAATGTAGGGTCTTCCTACCTTAACATCATTATAATCACATATTATGGACTAAACATGCATTAATAACATCTTAGGGTTTCGGTTGTAGCTTTGAGCTAATAAGATTACAGGCCAAAAATAAAATTTCAAAACTTAATAATTACATTCTCGATAATGAATGTTAAAGCTATAGATTTACACTACTCCTAGAGTAGAGACTATCAAAATCATGTATCCTATATTCATTCATGCTCCTTTTAGCTCACTGCCTCAACCCGACCCTTAGCCCTTCAGTCCAAAAGTGTACCTACAGGAACAATCCATCATGAGCATGTACATCATTACTTAACATCATAAATAATTGGCATATAAATAATTGCATGAAAATAATCGTAACATATACTTCCTAGTTAATCGCATTAACCCACTTTGGTTGTCCCTGTTTCATAGTCATGCATATAATCATTAGTCCTTGACATAAATCATTAAAATCATACTTCATATATATATACTCATAATCAATAATGTTATTTAGAAATGGGAATGTTTCTGGCCTTGTTATGTCCGCGGAACAATTGGCCCTCTCGCTTCGACATATAGCGGTACTGTGATACCCCTCGCTACACCTTGATAGCGGATGTATCTCCTCGCTAGCTATGTCAGCGGTAAGTACCTTCCTCGCTTTCCCATAACAACCACCAGAACACTCTACCATTCTCAATAACATAGTTAAACATACATCATCATCATCATATCATAAACATCATCATCTTATAAACATCATTATCTTGTAAACATCATCATCTTATAAACATCATCATCTTATCATAAACGTCCTCATAAACATCATATCATCTTTACTCATCATAAACATCATCATCATAAACTTACTTATCATAATCATCATCATAAACATCGTAAATACTTGTGCAATCATTGTGTAGTCATAGTATAGGGATGTGTTTTACCGTCCGATGCCCGTACGTTTCTTACGTACCTTAATTCCAAAAATGGAGAAGTCGAAAAACTTTATCTCCTTGAAGCTGTGGGTACCTGGGATGGTTCTACACAACCATACAAATCGATATTAGAAGCTAATTATAGTCCAATATCCAAAAATCCCATAAAATAATAAAAAACACCCATATTTACATCTCGCGATCGATCGCCGCCCAGGCCCGATCGATCGCGAGATCATACTGGACGATACTGAAAATTTCAGCCCTTGGCGATCGATCGATCGCCACCCTCGTCGATCGATCGCCCAAATGTGGCGATCGATCGCCAAATGTTACTGGCGCCTACTGGTTGCGCGCGATCGATCACCAAAAACGGGCGATCGATTGCCGCTGCCTGTGCGCGGAAAAACACCATTTTTGCACTACATTTTTTCCCCATCTTCACCAACACTTACACCAACAAACCAATAACATAAAAACACTTCAAACCTTCATTTTACATCATTAAACAACTAAAAATCCTACACCCATCCAAAAATCACACCAACCCAAAATAAACCCATTTCAAACAATCAAAACCCATTTCAAAATCAAACCAAACATCATAAAAACTTTAGGATGGGTTCCATACCTCTTAAGGACTTCAAATCCTACAATAAATCTCACAAACAAAGCTTTTGTGAAGATTTTTCCTTCCACTTTATGCCAAAATCGAAAATAGCAAATGGGTTAGGGTTGGGGATGAATTTGGGGATTTAAAAGAGATGGGTAAAGTGAATAAAGTGTAGTGGGGTAAAGGGGTTATAAAGTTAATTAAATTGCACCCCAAACTTAACATGATGTATAAAATACCCCAACATGGTATTTTAAAAGCATTTACAAAAAATGCAACAAACCTCCATCAAATTCATATCTTCCTCATAATTAACAACCAAAACAAGTAAATCATGTTAACACCCCATTTTCTAACATGCATAACATGCACCCTGAAATGCAACCCCGGGTCACGGCTACCATGTGACTAAGCATTTCAACATGATAATTAATTTCAACACATAAATCAATTATCACCAAATTAATCATATAAACATCATTAATGCCCAAATTGCATATAATTAATTTTGGGGCATCACACAAACTATGGATACAAAAATTGATGATGAGTACTATCTACCATCCTTAGACGACCTGAGTTGACAGATGAAATGCAGGCAAACCTGTAAGATTTATGAAATATATGAAGACATCCTAAAATAGGCAGGCCATCGTTGCCAACAAGAGAAAAAGATCAATAGAATTGGAGATCAGCGATGGAGTATTCTCCAGAATCTCTTTATGGGACGATTCGATTTGGACGTCGAGGTAAACTGTCACCTCATACACTGGTCCTTACCAGATCTTAGAAGATTCGGATATACATGATGTACCTCATGTGCCTATACTAAGGAATTTGGGACCATATCCATCTTGCGTGTTTCAGACAAGAGATATTGAGATGTACAGTTCCTTGTCCTCGAGGGACGATTTATTGGATTTGTGAACAGTAATGAGAAGTTACCACAGAATCGTAACTCTTGATGAATTACCTTGGTACATAGAAATCACGGATTTAGTGGCCAAGATGCGACATGAATGACTATACATATCTGAGAACATTGATTTGTATCCAAACGAGCAAACAACGCATTTGTAAAACCGAACGAAGGTAATTTAGGGGTTGAAACTAGTAGTTTTTTCTAATTTTGAGGACGAAATCTTATAATGAGGGGGGAAATGTAAGGCCCCTGATGCTAATTAATCTAGATTAACGATGATTAAGCAAACCAGGATAATTAAAAGTACAGACTTTGAATTAAGGTGTTCCGGACTTCGTTGAATCAAGCAACCAGTGGAACATGTTTTTAGTGCACGAGCATGTACATGATCACATGGCACTTGGAGAACACATATCACTAATTAATTAACTCATGTATAGTACATGATTTTGGACCATTAATCTTACAAGATAGTGATGTATTGACACATGGATTCCCCAATACATCAAATAGTTAAAAAATTTCACCCCAAACCACTGCAAGATTCGGCCACCACCCATCACACTTGGCTAGACAACATCACATCTCTCATTATCAAGACACATTCACTCTCATCCACTCACTCTAATCCTCTCCATTCTCTCTTCAACCAAATAAAAATATCAGCCCTTCTCCCCTTAAATTTTCGAGCCATTGCACCTCAAAATCTGCTAAAGCATGAGCAAAAAATTCACATGCAATGGAGGATTTAGGAGCCCCAAGGTTGGAGAAGTATGGTGCACCAAGAAGAGTGGAGAGATGAAGCAAAAAGCATGGAGATCTTGCAAGTAGCAGCCGATAGTGACCCAAATCTGATGGGGAATGTTGGTTATATGCTCTAAACATCTAAATCTAGGAAGGTATAAACTCCCTTTCAAGTTTTATCATCATAGTTTGTAATTTTACGTCGAAACTGTGATGCCCAGGAATTAATGGTGTTAATCCCAGTGTGGTAATGATTCTCAATTGATTTTTAATTGTGGCAATTATGAATTAATTGCGGTATTGGAACACCCGAGGATGTTAAATCGGGTATTTGGGGGTCGTTGGATCCAAAGGTTGCGATTGTATTCTCATCGTGGTGAAAAACCTTGGAGTTTGGTTTTTGGTGGTGTCTGGGGTCCGGGGTACTCTGTATTGGGGCTGGTATTGGAAATTGAGATTGGAGAGATAATTATTGAAAACAGATGACTTTTAATGAGTCATGATGTATTTGTGGAGGAATTGGTATTTGGGAGCTTTGGTGCTATATATACCAAGTGGACTCGGTATTCGGTATTTTTGGCACGGATTTCCTCTCTCTCTCCCCCTCTCATCCGTTTCCCTCCCCTCTCCCCAAACCCCTCTTTTCTTCCCTTGGAAGAATTGGCTGGAAGCTTGACTCGCGAGCCGAATTTCTCGAAGATAATAAGGTATTATCCTTCCCCTCGCCTTTATCTTCGGTTTGATAGTAGTATTGTGGAGTATGGTTTGGTATTAATGTTGAGTTTGAATTTTGAAAATTTTAAAATATTTTGGGGTTGGAGGTTTAAGGGTTTTTATGATGATTATGTTGAGGATTCTATGGTATTATGGGCGTTGGTATTTTCTGGGAGTTTTAAACCCAAAAATGCCATTTTTAGGCCATTCCAGTGCTCACCGATCGATCGGCATTGGGGTCTCGATCGATCGCGCAGTTTTTCCAAATTGATGACGATGGATAGTGTTTGGCGATCGATCGAGCGAGACTACAGGGTCGATCGCTGGGCGCGTGGCGATCGATCGGTCAGTCTTGCTGATCGATCGCGCGCGAAGGGATTTTGGTGCCAAACTTGCTGTGGCTCTCGATCGATCGATGGCTCAAGTCCGATCGATCAAGAGGCCAGTTTTGGGGGTATTTATGGTTTGGTTGTTATGGAATTGATGCATGCTTTGCCCGCGGTCTTTTAAAATGGTTAATCGTAATTAATTGACGATATTTTAGGGGATTGTAAACGTGCTTGGGTACGTGATTGCATGCTTGTAATTAATAGTGGATTATTAATTGTGTTTAGCACGAAATTCATCGGGTCATGGGACCAAGGCAAGTTTGATTCGGACTACTGAATCATTAGGTGCGTATAACGTACGAGCATAGTTTTAAATATATTATTGCAATTGTTGTGCATGAATAATATATGGTAATTGCAATCACTTGATATGCATTGAGAATTATATGGTGCCGCTTTTGAGCGAGCAATGATTGGGATGATGTCGCTGTTGAGCGAACATCAGTTATGACACCGCCGCTGTTGAGCGTGCGTGAGACTAAAATGCCGCTATTGTAGAGCGAGCAAGGAAATAGAACTATGAAACCATTAGTGAGATATATGGAATATCTGTAATCATTGTTTAATGATTTGATTTTATTGATTATGGTATCGGCATATGGAAACAGGATTAGTTAATCAATGTAATGATTAACAGGCATTTGGGAATTTGATGGTTTCTGTTATTTTGAGAACAGGAACAGCACAGGGGATCCCGGATGAGGATGATACCATCCAGGGAGTATCATTTAAGATTCATAGCATTTACATTCTGTAAATTATGAATTGTAATATTATGATTATTGGATTGTGGTATTGGTATGCTCACCCCGTGTGTGGGCTGTCTCTGTTGGGACAGGTGAACAGGTACATCGATGACTTTGGAGTTGAGCTCGAGCTGTTGATTGGAGGTACTTCCAGGATCGAAGTACCAGAGCTGGTATTGAGTATGATATTTATACATTAGATACACATATCCTTATTCGATGCTCGCATGTGAGCAGTATTATGTGTATATGGTTGTATAAAAAGGCAAGGGACCTTTATCTTTTCATTGTATGTTGCATGCAATTAATTAGGAAATGCAAAATGAATTGAGAACATGTTAGTGTATTACAAGGGTGCATGATATGTTAAATGGACTTGGTTTGGGGAAATTGGACATTATATGGAATAATGCAAGAAGTTTTATTATTGGCATATTTTGTCATATGATAGCAAGTGGCTTTCCCCTACATTTATGAATGTATGCACTAAATGCATGTGTTAATACATTAATAATGGGTTAAGGACACGGGTGTCCTTACATTAGTGGTATCAGAGCAGTGGTTTGCTCTTTGGGTGTGACACCCCTTACGTATATAACACATATAACATGAGGCATATAGCATAATATTTAATGGCAGTGGAAATGTCAATCTCATAACATCATAATATAATTTACAAGGCATATAGATATATGTATGCCACAAAAATGACCAAGGTTGTACCCTTCACAACCCAACCAAAAACCTATACAGTATATGCAAATGATGAGCTGAGGGAGAAAGACTAGAGTCAGCCAGCCGACCTTGGATCCATACTTCCAAAATGGGCAGAAACACCTTGTATGTTCAAACTTTATCTACAACAAATGAAAAATAACATTTGCATTTGGGTGAGTTGCATTCTCAATGAGCATATTCAAATAACGTAGTATTTAACATCACACAAGCATATAATTTATATCCACATAAGCATATGAATATACTCACATGATTTATCATAATCTTTACATCAATTCGCATAATTCATATAAAATGAAATGATGCACATGTATGTCAGTTGTTATTCTGTTATGCACCAACTAATACCAAGAACAATCCGTGATTACGATATGGCCATGGCACTCTGTAGATCCCCTTTTGAGTTCTCAATTAACTCGGGATCGATATTCTTTGATTCTGTAATTCTGACCGTACTCAGAATGAAATAACACATGGTTCAAGGTCATTAATGGCCATAACAGAGTTGTTTAATCTCTTATAAATGCACATGTCATAATCATATGCATAACATCAAATCATAGGGTAAATAACATCATATATAGCGTATAACATCACGTCTCAATATGTACATTTCAGAACTCAATTTAGTTCTCGCACATCATATTGCATTCATTGCAATTCATTCACCAACTCAAGGTACTCATAGAGCACAAATCACATACTCATATAAAGTTAAATGCCAAGTTATAAGGATATACTCACCAGTTATTGCACCTATCTTGATGATTTGCTTGCTTCGCCTTACTGGTGCCGGTATCAAAAGTAGAACCTATCAGTGCATATCAAATGCACAACCAAACTCAATATCATATATTCAGTATAAATTAATTATAGTTATGCATAACATGTTCATACCAAGTGCAATATTACTTTTCTACGATTCATTATTTCTCAAAGTTATAATTATGTTTTCTCAATTTAATTTTAGTGTAACCAGTATATGCACATGACTTTTTATACCCATAAAATTTGTATAAATTCGAAACTACAACATATCTCAATTTTTTTGTTAAATATTGTTTATCATTGTTTAATCTATCACATATATGAATTTCATAATTTTTGGGCATTATTTCAAATTAAGCCATAACCTAAAATAAGAAAAAGTAAAGAAAAACTACCTCAAAAGAAAGGTGACGAGGCGAAGATTCCAGATATGTACTTATTTTCAAGTTTTGACGTCGTTTTGAAGTCCGAAAATCGACGAAACTCACTTTTCCTTTTCTTTCTTCTTTCTCCTCGTCTTACGGTAATTTCACATAGTACATAGTGTAAATATGTGTAAATCTGATAAAATGAAGGCGGTTCCCGAATTTATTTTTGTTTATAATTTTTTTTTATTTAATTTTCAAAAATTACAACTTTAACCCTTTTAGTTTTCGAAAATTAACACTTAACCCTTCAAATATTTAATCACTAAATTTAATCCATATTTCACTAAATTTTAATCAATATTTTCACTTTTATTCAATATAATCTATTCAATATATAATCTATTTACTCAATTTAATCAATATCATACTTTTAGTCAATTAAAATCTATTCCATGTATTATTCTTCAAATTTAATCTATTCACAACCTCTATGTTTTCTAATGCACATATGAAATGTCAAAATATATGCAATTATGCGTATGAATAATTTCATATATGCTATGATGCGTATGCATGAGCATGTAAAGTGTCGGGTCATGACAATTCCTCCCTCCTTTAGAAAATTTCGGGCTCAAAATTTATACCTGTATCAGGAAATAACCATGGATATTGTGTTTTCATGTGTTCCTCTGTTTCCCACGTAGCTTCGCGTTCAGAATGATTCTTCCATAGAACCTTTACCATAGGAATTGCGCGACTCCTTAGCTGTTTGTCCTTGTATTCTACTATCTCAACAGGATCTTCAACATAACTTACATTTTCAGAAATTTCAATCGGTTCATTTTGCAGTATATGAGATGGATCCGATCTGTATCTCCGATGCATACTAACATTGAATACATTGTGAATCTGAGACATTTCAGGAGGTAAGGCCAAGACGGTAAGCTAATGGTCCAACTTTATCAAGTATCTCATAGGGACCAATGTATCGCGGACTCAATTTGCCTTTCTTTCCAAATCTAAGAATACCCCTCCAAGGAGAAACACAAAGAAATACCTTTTCGCCAACTTGATAATCCATTTCTCGTCTATGCTGATCAGCATAACTCTTTTGTCTATCTTGTGCTGCTTTCAATCGATCTTTCACGATTGTTATCTTTTCAACTGTCTCTTGAATGAGATCTGAACCTTCTAATATTCGCATTCCTTCTTCATCCCAGCATACTGGACTTCTACATTTCCTACCATATAATGCTTCATATGGTGTCATGCCAATACTGCTATGATACTGATTATTGTATGCAAATTCTATCAAAGCAATATATTCATCCCATGAACCTCTAAACTCAAGAACACAAGATCTAAGCATCTCTTCTAAAGTCTGACTCGTTCTTTCTTACTGTCCATCTGTTTGTGGATGAAATGTTGTACTAAAATGTAATTTAGTACCCAAAGCTTCTTGTAAACTTCCCCAACATCTCGATGTAGAACGAGGATCTCGATCAGATACAATAGATAAAGGTACACCATGTAGTTACACAATATTATTCACATAAATTTTGCTAAATTTTCAAGTGTAGATCCCCATCGAAATGGTAAGAAGTGAGCTGATTTTGTCAATCGATTCACAATCACCCAAACTGCATCATTCTTCTTCTGAGTTACAGGTAAACCATAAACAAAATCCATTGTTAAACGTTCCCATTTCCAAACAAGAATCGCTAGCGGATGTAATTTACCCACCGGTGCTTGATGTTCGGCTTTAACCCGTTGGCACGTCCAAACATTTGGATACATACTCGGCCACATCGTTCTTCATTCTAGGCCACCAATAATGGGTTTTCAATGTTTGATACATCTTTATGTTACCATGGTGCATAGCATAATGTGCAATGTGTGCTTCTTCCATTATTTCATGCCTTATGCCATTCACATTAGGAACACAAAGTCGATTATGGATTGATAAACTACCATCATCGTTGATAACAAATTCTGTACTATTTCCCTGTTTCACCGTTTCTGCAATGCTGCTTAGATTCTCATCACGAAATTGAGCACTTTTAATCCTTTCAATCATTACTGGACGGATACAAAGTGAAGCACAGATAATACCAGTCCTCATCAACATTCAAGGCAACATTCATCTTTCTCAAGTCTAACAGATATGGTAATCGAATGCACTGAAAGATAAGAATCAGTACCATATGATTTTCTACTCAAAGCATCAGCAACAACATTAGCCTTTCCAGGCATGATATTCAATAGTGCAATCATAGTCTTTCAATAATTCAAGCCATCTTCGTTGCCTCATATTCAATTCTTTCTGACTCAATAAATATTTCAAACTTTTGTGATCAGTGAAAATTTGAAATGTAATACCATACAAATAATGTCTCCATATCTTTAATGCAAAAACAACCGCAGCAAGTTCAAGATCATGAGTAGGATAAGACATCTCATATGGTTTAAGTTGCAGAGAAGCATAAGCAATAACTTTACCATGTTGCATTAAATGCATCCCAACCTTGATAAGAAGCATCACTATAAAAAACAAAAACATCAGTACCTGAAGAGTATTGTCAGAACTGAAGCAGTAGTGAGTCGTTCTTTCAATTCTTCAAAACTCTTTTCGCATGCATCTGTCCACTTAAAAAGAATACTTTTGCGCAACAATTTTGTCAATGGAGTCGCTATAACAGAGAAATTTTCAACAAATCTCCTATAGTACCCGGCTAAACCAAGAAAACTACGAACTTCTGCAACATTTTTCGGACACTCCCATTTAGTTATTGTTTCAATTTTCACTGGATCAACTTTAATACCATCTCTACAAACAACATGTCCCAAAAAGACAACCTGATCTAACCAAAATTCACATTTGCTGAGTTTTGCATACAACTGTTTCTCACGTAAGGTTTGCAGCACAATTCTCAATTGTCGTTCATGTTCCTCAGTAGATTTAGAATATATCAAAATGTCATCAATAAAGACAATCACAAATCTATCCAGGTAAGGTCTAAACACATCGTTCATCAATGCCATAAATGCAGCAGGTGCATTAGTCAAACCAAAAGGCATTACCAAAAATTCATAGTGGCCATACCTGGTTTTGAAAGTTGTTTTTGACACATCAGACTCAGCAATTTTAAACTGATGATACCCTGATCTCAGATCAATCTATGAAAAGACTGTAGCATCTTGCAACTTGATCAAATAAATCATCAATCCTAGGCAGTGGATATTATTTTTTATAGTCACTCGATTCAATTGCCGATAATACCTCAAGTACCATCCTTCTTTTTAACAAACAATACTGGTGCTCCCCATGGTGAAACACTCGGTCTAATGAATCCTTTATCCAGTAGTTCTTGTAATTGAGTTTTCAATTCTTTTAATTCAATAGGTGCCATTCTATAAGGAGAAATGAAATTGGCGTTGTACCCACTGGTATTTCGATGGTAAATTCAGTATCTCTATATGGGGGTAATCCTGGTAAATCATCTGGAAATACATCGGAATATTCTCTAACCACAGGAATATCTTCAAGTTTTCAAACCACATAATCTGCTATCTATAATGTCAGCTAAATATGCTTCACAACCACCCTTCACCAATCTGAAAGCCGTAGATGCATATATTACACATGTAGGCAATATTTTTCTTTTTCCTTGAAATACTATCTGGGACTGATCAGGAAGTTGCAGTACTATTTCTTTGGTAAAACAATCCAACTTAGCATTATATTCGTTAACCAATCCATACCCAGAATCACATCAAAATCCTTTAACTCATAACCAGTAAAGTAGCATGCAGTTCAGTATCCTCAATGAAAATTTTACAATTCTGATACACAGTATTTATAACAATCATGCTCCCTACTGGGGTTTGAACAAATAAATCATAACCCAATGATACTGGTGTTTCATGCAAATGCATCATGAATATTTGTGATATGAATGAATGTGTTGCACCAGGATCAAATAAAACATAAACTGTTAAATCAGAAATTGATAAATTACCAGTAATCACAGCTGGTGCTGCATTTGCTTCTTCCTGTGTCATAGCAAACACTCGGGCCTGATTATTGGCTTTACTCTCATCTGTACCGATCCCTCTTCCCATACCAAATCGTCCTCGATCTCTGTCTCTGTAGGAGTAAAAACACTTGACATGGTTTGCTGAACTGTAGGTTCTTCACGTGGCTTTGAACAATTCCTTGCTATATGTCCAGGTTCTCCACATCGAAAATGCACATGTCATAATCATATGCATAACATCAAATCATAGGGTAAATAACATCATATATAACGTATAACATCATGTCTCAATATGTATATTTCAGAACTCAATTTAGTTCTTGCACATCATATTGCATTCATTGCAATTCATTCACCAACTAAATGTACTCATAGAACACAAATCACATACTCATATAAAGTTATAATGCCAAGCTATAAGGATATACTCACCAGTTATTTCACCTATCTTGATGATTTGCTTACTTCGCCTTACTGGTGCCGGTATCAAAAGTAGAACCTATCAGTGCATATCAAATGCACAATCAAACTCAATATCATATATTCAATATGAATTAATTATAGTTATGCATAACATGTCATACCAAGTGCAATATTACTTTTCTACGATTCATTATTTCTCAAAGTTACAATTATGTTTTCTCAATTTAATTTTAGTGTAACCAGTATATGCACATGCCTTTTTATACCCATAAAATTTGTATAAATTCGAAACTACAGCATAATCTCAATTTTCTTGTTAAATATTGTTTATCATTGTTTAATCTATCGCATATATGAATTTCATAATTTTTGGGCATTATTTCAAATTAAGCCATAACCTAAACATAAGAAAAGTAAAGAAAAACTACCTCAAAATGAAGGTAACGAGGCTAGGATTCCAGATATGTACTTATTTTCAAGTTTTGACGTCGTTTCGAAGTCCAAAAATCGACGAAACCCACTTTTCCTTTTCTTTCTTCTTTCTCCTCGTCTTACGGTAATTTCACATAGTACATAGTGTAAATATGTGTAAATCTGATATAATGAAGGCGGTTCCCGAATTTATTTTCGTTTTTAATTTTTTTTATTTAATTTTTGAAAATTACAACTTAACCCTTTTAATTTTCGAAAATTAACACTTAACCCTTCAAATATTTAATCACTAAATTGAATCCATATTTCACTAAATTTTAATCAATATTTTCACTTTTATTCAATATATATTCAATAATCAAATATATTCAATATATAATCTATTTACTCAATTTAATCAATACCATACTTTTAGTCAATTAAAATCTATTCCATGTATTATTCTTCAAATTTAATCTATTCACAACCTCAATGTTTTCTAATGCACATATGAAATGTCAAAATATATGCAATTATGCATATGAATGATTTCATATATGACATGATGCGTATGCATGAGCACGTAAAGTGTCTGGTCATGACATTGGGGCTGTTGAGGGCCTAGGAACATGTAAATGTGATAATTATATGTCATGACATTTATGGAACCGTAATATAATCCATTGCTTTTTATTATGAGTTACGGTACAGGACAACCAAGGGGAGCATTTCTTTTCAAAATCGGAACGTGTGTGTGTGCTATAGTCAATCTTAAGTTTCATGAACATATTCAAGATCAAATCATGTTAATCAACTCAAAGTCGAGATTATCATCAATCAAGCACCCCATAAGCCTATTTTCAAACAACTTCTCCACTAATGATAGTTACTCCTTAGACTTGGATCAAAAGGACTTTTTAAGCTGTAATGTAAGGCATTTGGTGTTGGCTTCAAAGAAAGATAGGATAAGCGCAAAGAAGAGAGTATAATCATTTACAATTCAAATTTTTCGCACACATCGAGCTTCTCTTCTTTTTCTTTTATAGCCTTGGCCACTTTGGGTCTTATTTAGTCAATCTTTTTCTCAAGGCTTTTTGTCTATCTTTTTCTTTTCTCATTCATCAATCTTTTTTTTATAAGCTCATCAAGATATAACAATTCAAGTGCATCGAATGATATTCATTATACTCCCTTAGGGTAAGGATAACTTTTTCATTTAGGCTCAAATAAGGGTAAGTATAATAAGTTTGCCAAGAATGTCGAATGGGGTCTAATTATATGCAATGCATATACCATTCTTTTTTTCAATAAAGCTCAAATGGGACACTAGGGATTGATATGAATCATGGTAAGCTTGAAAGGCTCAACGTTTCAAAGATCGCCTAGATTCATTTCCAAGTCAAGTTTGTAACTATAAAATTTCGCCTCAAAGTGTCATCATCAAATAAGTTCTAGGATAACTCTAAGATGCTCAAGACAAATCATCAAGTTCACAACAATTATCACTATTCAAAACATGCAATCCACAAGATCATGACTCATTGTGCTCAATATATTCATCATTCTTGACATGCTAACTCAAATTAGGATATTCATGTACAAGTCCAATAATCATCACAAATCAAGTTCATATGCATAGTGAGATCAAATCCTCATTGAATAGTCACTACTATAATTCATTCTTTTCTCAAGTTTGAAATCATAAATTTTTTTTTTAGCTCATAATAATCGGACGATTCAAGTGTCATTTAAGCACACAACATGTGGTTAAAACAAGTAAAACATGCAAGCTACTACTCCCCCAAACTTAAATCAAACATTGCCCTCAATGTTTAAAAGAATCAAAAGGGAAACAGTGAACTCCCCTGATCAAGACGCTTGCATGAGGGTTGAGGAAGATTTGCTTTTGAAAGCTCCACTGTTGTAAGGGTTCATCGCCCCAACCAAGTACCTAGCAAGAGAAGAATGCATATGGTAAAATATTCGACTTGAGAGATAAACAACACTAAAATGAAACTGAAAAATATAACAAAACTAAATAACAAAAGGATACGCTTGGGTTGCCTCCCAAGAAGCGCTGATTTTTGGTCTTCGGCTTGACCATCAGAAGCAACCATCAAAGAGCGGCTGCCGCCCATAGTAAGTATCGTATGATACCACTAATGGGTCTTCATCAATATGCCCTCAAGATTGGCAAGATTGTAGCAGTGTAAGCTCGTCGCTCCAACAACATTCTTGAATTGATAAGCATGGGAGAAGGATTCTTGACTTGGCTTCATATCTTGGAGGATGTAGTGCGGTGAAGTTGGCATCGATGGAAAATACGGATCCACATATGGCATAGAACATGTCTCCAACGATGGACTCAAATCGGAATCTTCGCAAGTCTCTTCCTTCTCCAACATCACATTCGACTCATCTTCATATGGGAACTCCTCGGATGACATCTCTGAAGTAGGCTCAATCTCTTGAAGAGGCTCAAGTTCCTTTGAATCTTCCACACTAGGAGGATCACTCCCCCAAACTTGGTTGGTTGAGTGATCATCCTCATATAACCAACTCGATTTGTCGCCTCTTGATTTGTAGCACTTGTCTCTTCCTCCTGGCAGCTAGTTGAAATTGTTCCATAAGGACCGCCATTTGCTGCTCTAGGTGGGGCATAGAGTTGGTTTGGGCACTCCAAACTGTTCTCAGTTGATGCCATGAATCTTACTAAGGTATCCTCTAACTGAGTTGTGCCATCTGCAGAACTATCTCTCCTCTCTTCGCGATGTTCAAATGGTTGTGGCGTATCAATAGGGTAGTGAGGCTCCGGTGGGTATTGGTGACTCCAACCTTGTAGTGAAGGATCACAATGCCAGTGAAGATCGAAGTCCACCATATCATTGAACAGGTGCACCACACTGTCCTCATCTCTATCAACCAGGGACTCCCAGTCACCAGTGCTCCGCTCAATACCCATTCTCGTGTCTGTGCATCCAGCCCTTTGAAGAAATATTGCATGAGAGTATAGTTCGAAAAATTGTGATACCGGAATGTGTTGGCCAATTCATTGAATCTCTCCCAAACAGCTAGAACGGCTCGGAACGTTGTTGGGCAAAGCTTGTGAAGGCATGTTGATGTAGCATCTCCAAGTACCTCACAAGACAAACAAAACAAAAACAAAATAAACATATATAAATATTTTTATTTTTTTTCGAAATAAATAAACAAAAATTGGTTAAATTACAGTCAAAGAACCTAGTATGATATTATTAAAGTTGATCCCCGGCAACGGCGCCAAAAACTTGATCGCTTATTTTTTAAACAATTAATTCCAGTCTAGCGATTTTAGACCGCAAGTGCACGGTGTCAAGTTTTAGTATAGATAGGAAGATACGGATTGTCGAACCCACAGGGACTAACAAGCAAGTACCAAATAAGATGTCTTTTAACTATATTTAACCTACGATAATTAATTTATAATTAACAACTAATTAATTAATATAAACTACTAATCCAACCAAGTCAATAAAAGTAAACGAGAAAAATCCACTAGAGAAGATTATCGAGACTTTGGCTCACCAATGCAATTCCCTACAATTCTCGATTGAATATTCAAATATTTCTAAGGTGACGAGTTCTTCCAATTTATCTAATACACTCTCTCGAGCTATATTAAACCTAACATCGAATTGCAGTAAGTAACTCTCGTTCACTTATTTAACAATTCAATGTTGCATAAGATCCATGAAAACTCCTAGCTTTCAATTACTAGATATCTATGGCTATCACGCATGTATTTGACGTCATCTCTCGATCTCGGTCTGAAATCTATGGTATGAGTTATTAATTCAGTATCATAAAATCATCTCTCGATCTCAATTACGATACTAACATCATTCAAAAGTGATCAATCCTCTAAAAGCATGAAGAACATAAAACATACGCAAAGAACTATAAGAATTCAATCATTAAATCATCAAATCGAAGGTTCATTACAAAGGATTCGCCTAGCCTCGATAAATAAACTTAGTTCATACTCATAAATAAATACCAATACTCAAACATGTCTTGCAACAATCCAAGCATGATAAAATCAAAACAAAACAAAACTAAAGTTTAAAAGTAAGAATAAACTCCCAGCGTCGACTCCGGTTGTAGATCCTCGCTCATTCTCTTGCTTCCTTCTCGATCGTCTCTTTAATCGCCTTGTTGGGTTGTTCCAATTCCTAGGATGAATAGGTGAAGATGGATGAAGGTGATATGGAGTATGGAGGGAGGTGTGGAGGCTATTCCTAGGTTAAAAGTATGATGTATATCCTTTTTAGGCTAATATTTCGAGCTATATAGGTTTGGAGGCTAGGAGTGGAATAGAATCCAAGTTGGAAGGCAAGAAATCATGTTTTCATATTTTTCAAAACTCTGGGCGATCGATCGGGACAAACGGGCCGATAGATCGAGCTGGACAGTAGAAATTCGTGGCTTTTTCAGCCTTGCTCGATCGATCAGCAATGCTTGCTCGATCGATCGGCAAGACCAGAATGTTTTCTGCGCCTTTTTCAGCTTCTGGCGAGTTTTGTATTTTGGCCGTAACCTTCTCATACGAACTCCGAATTTGATGAATCAGCTGTCCACGCGAAGATACAAGAAAGTTCTACAACTTTTATATGGACCACCTTTCCAAAACCTGGCTCGAACATATAGTAATTTGAGGAGAAAGGAGAAACATGTGTCTTGGATTCCGGTTTTTCCTCTTTTCTTCAACTTTATTCATTCTTTCATCATTTTAGCTTGATTTCTTCACATTTTCCTACATTTCAACATTGATTCCTGAAATAGAGAAATATATACCATAAACCGTAAAATAATCCAAGAATCAACACGAAAACATATACATATCATAGCATAAAAACGCGTAATATTCAACACTATCAATTTTGTGACCCATTTGCCAAAGACATCTTCTAGTTTTTGATTCGATTTGGGTGATCGTTGACCGACTGACGAAAGTAGCTCACTTCATACCTTACAGTATGACATTTACCTACTTGGCTCAATTGTACATTCAAAATGTAGTGAGACTACATGCAATACCAATTTCGATTGTCTCGATCGATATCCTAGGTTTGCTTCTCATTTTTGGAAGGCTTACAGTCGGCAGTGGGGGACTGAAATACAATTGAGTATAGCATATCATCCTCAGACAGATGGGTTGACAGAGTGTGCGATACAGACGCTTGAGGATATGTTACGTGCATGTGTATTGGAGTTTGATAACTCTTGGCAAGAATCATTGTGATGTGACTAGAAATAGACACATCTTTAGTGCTTAATTGTCTACGATTTGGTAGGTTTTGATGGATAATTTGATATGTATGCTACCTAATCGTATATTTGTGTAATTGTAGGTACAATCGACGAAAACGAGCTAAAAAGAGGTGTAAAGACCAAGAAAAGACATGAACATGACAAGGACTCAACGTTGATCAAGAAAAGGGCAAAATCATAATTTTGGAGGAGGCGATCGACCGCATGGAAGAGGCAATCAATCGCCTATGGACAGAAACTTGAGCAACAAAATTTACGAAGCAGCGATCGATCGCCACTTTATAGCGATCGATCGCCTGAGGCTACTGGAGGGAAGCGATCGATCGCCACTTTATAGCGATCGATCGCCTCAAGCATTTTGCTGAAAAAAATAACGAAGCGATCGATCGCCATAAAAGGGGCGATCGATCGCCGAAGAGTCCGAAATTTTGGAAAAAGTTTTACCATTTTTAAAAGATTGTAACCTAATTATTAGCCTCCAAGACCTTGGAACTCGATTTTTCATCACCTCTTAGACAGATTTTCGAGACTTGAGAATAGTTTTAGGTTTTTAGAAGATTTTTCTTTCAAGTTTTATCAAGAACAACGCGAAGAACGGAACCGGAATCGACAAACCGGAATCATGATTCGTCTTAGTAATTTCTTTCCCTTTGTTTATTTAATGTTTTCGAATCATATTTTATTATTTTTAGATTTAATTATGCTAGGCTAAACTCTTAGATTCTTGGTTTAAGGGATACTTGCTTTTGGATTCAAATCTCTTGTGAGAATTTTGGTTTGTTTATTGAATTTAATTTCGATTTCAATTCTGTTTCTTGGTATCGATTTCAATGATTATTGTGTTTGTTTATTAGATTGATCACCTAGTATTCACATGCATAATCGATAGCTAATTAAGAAGTAACTAAGATTAATAATTACCGGCTGTAGGTGTTATTGAATTAGGAGAAACGATTGGGTAATCAATAATTAACGGCTGTAGTTTCTTTGTATATGATTAGATTTATGAACTCACTAGTTTTGAAATCTATCATTGATTTAATCATTAACGGCTGTAGTTTTTTTAGAGATTTGATAAGGGTCGGATTGAATGCTGTTTTCTCTTTGACTACGATTAAGGTGGGTAGGACTTCAATTTCCAATCGATGAATAATTGAAAGAATTCGAATGTTAGTGATTTGATGATCAAGAGAGAATTTTCCAAAAGTAAAGTTGACCGACAACGAAGAATCGCTTCGCTCTCATAAGTTTAAAAGTTTTAGTTAATCTCGTTAATTAGTTTAATTCTTAAAATTTGCTTAGTAGTAATCACTCAACTCAAAAACCCCCTTTTTACTATTCATTTTTAAAATTGACACGAAAAAATACTACCTTCCCTGTGGGATCGATCCCTACTCTCGCTACTACATACTTTTGCTATTAACTTGAGAAGGGTTAATTTGGGCGTACGCGATAAGCGCTACCACGTTGCCATTAGTTGAGTTTTCATATAATAATCGTTATCAGACTAGTATACAGATGGCACCGTTTGAGGCATTGTATGGGTGACGCTGTATCGCCATTGTATTGGGATGATGTTGATCAGTCTTCTATTAGTGGACCGGATATGATCGATAAATGTAAGATAATGTGAAGCTGATTAGATTGAAATTAATAGTTGCACAAGATAGACAAGTTGCATATGCGAATAAGAGACGTAGACTGCTTGAATTCCAAGTAGGTGACCGAGTGTTCTTGAAAATCTCACCTTTTAAGGTGTGGTACGATTTGTTATGCGTGGAAAGTTGTCACCACGATATGTTGGTCCGTATGAGGTATTGCAAGGGATTGGTACGTTGGCTTACTGATTGGCATTACCCCCATTGTTGAGTGGTATCCATGATATGTTTCATGTTTCGTTGTTAAGGAAATATGAACCAGATTCGAGTCATGTATTGCAACCGTCTGAAGTACAGTTGGATACATATGTGTCATATGAGGAAAGACCGATTAAGATCTTGGATATAGCAGAGCGACAATTGTGTAGTAAAGTAATCCCAATGGTCAAGGTACAGTGGGACAGACGGGGTGTCGAGGAGGCAACGTGGGAGACGGAGCAGCATATGATGCAACGGTATCCTTAGTTATTTTCTGGTATGATTTTACGTTTTTATTAGACTTTTACTGCAATGTTGCATATATGATTTAGTTTATTGCTTTATTGCAGTAGGATTGAGTATCTGTTTGTGTTGTTCTGGTTCTGTACAGTCAATTTCGAGGACGAAATTCAATTAGTACGGGAGACTTGTAATGCCTCGATATGACTTATACACGTGTGATGATGGTTATGGCGTAATTATGTGATAATTAAGGTATGATATGGACTCGCGCTCGGGACCGAGTGTGAGTCATTGAGAATGGATGAAAGAATAATGTGCATGCAAGTAAACATAGTTGGAAACAATGAATTATGCATGGTTTGTTGAACATGTAGCAAGACAACTATGTTATATAGGAAGGATTTGAGTTAAGGTGCTTAAACAAATGAATCATGCATTGGCATGCATTTGAATTTGAAATAAGCATTTCATGTACATTTGAATGTGAGTTGAAGGTTAATATACTAGCCAAAATCAGATTGCAAAAACATAGTACACCAATTACACCTCAAAATCTCTACACAAGCTCCTCTCAACCCCTTGCTTGCTCTTGTACTCTTATCTTGTACTTAAGCTTGTGAACTAGAAGTGAATTCTAGTGGGTAATAAGAGTATGTGTATGTGCTTTATGTGCTTTGTATGTATTGGTTTGTAAGTTGAGTTGGAAGATAAGCATATGA